>CM034415.1:8112332-8679832 GCA_019925095.2 Dendrolimus kikuchii
TAAGACGGGATACTTTAGGAGTTCATGAAAGGATTCACACTGGTGATAGAAGGAAGATTTGCAACGTATGCGGCCAAGCATTTGTGCAGAAAGCCAGTCTTAACTATCACATGATGAAATATCATCCAGAAGTTAATTGGTGATGATTAGAAGCTTCGAAACTATTGGCAGCATAAACGGTAATGAGATTTATTTCTAAGAGTCCACGCGACAAAAGAAAGCCCACGGAAAATAACGGAACAAAAAATGGCGGCACGGCTAATTTTATTTATTCTATTAATTCCGTAATTTTATTTATTTCATTGACATTGTTATCTTTTCTATACATACAAATTCTCAATATCACAAGTCACACATAACACACATATACACACGCACGCACGCAGTCATACATATGTCTTTTTTTTCTTTTAAATTAATGTAACTATAATTAATAACTTCACAATCAGAATTGTACCAATTAGGAAGGAGGTCCCCGAAATACAGGTCGACTTAGGTTGGGGACTAATGAGTTTCAAAAATTTTGTATATATTTTACTCAATAAATAAATTTTGATTTTGAATGACTGCTATTTGATAGAATTTTGTTCGTAAAGTTTTTTTTAATTGCACGAGTTCAGCAGACAGGCAGACGGCCCACTTGATGGAAAACGGTTACCATCGTCTATGGACATTTGCAACACTGACCGTGCTACAGATGCGCTGATGCTCTCTTAAGGGAGACAGGAACCTAGTCACTAATGCCGGAACACAACTCAAGGTTGTTATGGTGGCATACTCTAGACCAGAGGCGGTAGCCATCCAGGAGGGTTTTGGGTTGTTTTGTCGCCTCTTAGAACAGGCCACCTGGCCCGCAAGAAGTAGCCAAGAAATTAATTTACAGCTTTAATTCTTGAATATATTGTAATTATTATCCAGTAATTACCTACACCGATTTATGTATTAGCAAATAATTACTTTGGCAGGATTAAATACAGCTGTTGTAGCGTTGCGTCTGTAGGACTTGAGGCCCGAACTCTGATAGTACCAGCTAAACTTAATTCGTGTTGTGACGGCGATGTATTTGCTCGTGGAGGGCAAAAACAAAAACACGCGAGCGCCATCTTTTAGCTATGTTCGTATGTACCACGGAAACGACTCGGTTATCGAGATAAAAAGTATTCTTAAATGTTGACCCAGAATATAAGTTCCTCTTTGTCGTATTTCATTTAAATCTATTGAGTAGTTTTTAAGTGATGCTCTATAAGACATAGACAAAAATTCCAAAAGATGCATTTTTTCTTTTTGAAGTGAAACTTCTATATAAACGGGGGGGTCTTAGGATTTTGCTGTCACGAAAAAGCGTTACGGCCGCGTGGAGGAGCGGCATAAATTTAGACTAGACGTGGTGAGAGGCGGCATACTTTTAGAGTATACTATGGATGCGTTTTTTGGTTCCGGATCGAATTCAGTTTTATTGTTTGATTAAATGCAATATGTTTAAATAAAAAATGCATTAATTAAAATGTACCTAACGTAACCAAATCATAATTTGCAGTAAACGTGCGAAAAATCGAAATGTGTGCTGTGCCGTTGAGGTTTACTATAGTACAAGTGAAACTTCAACGGACAAGTGGAAAAACGAATAGCAACAGATAAGTGGCAAAACGAATCGCAATAAAATTTTAACTTGAAGTTTTACTGGCAGGTTTTCAAATTGGACAAGTACATTAACAATCTGGCCGCAAAACTTCAAGTTAAATTTTGTTGCGATTAGATGTTTTAGGTTCCGGATCGAATTTCAAAGTGGACAAGTACATTAACAATCTGCCTGTAAAACTTCAAGTTAAAATTTTGTTGCGATTCGTTTTGCCACTTATCCGTTGCGATTTTTCCACTTGTCCGTTGAAGTTTCACTTCTACTATATGTCCCAGCACACATTTCGATTCTTTTAAATTCTTGCACAAACTTGCCAGCCTCAATAGATTTATTATATTTTATAAATAAACCGGCTGACCACTTCGCTGGGCGTCATTGAAAAATGAATAAAAATCAAATATAGCCAAATCATCCAGGAATAATGTAGCTTTTTATTGGTGAAAGAATTTTTAAAATCGGTTTAGTAGTTCAAGAGATTACTTCCTACTAAGAAACTACCTGTTTATAATATTAGTATAAATAACAAAATGAATAATATTTACAATACCGTCATAACAAAACAGTCGGCGGCATCATAGCTTAAAACCACAGATCATAAAATTATGATCTGTGCTTAAAACCTAGTTGACGTAACGTTAATTATTTCCGGTTATTCTACTGCTCCATCTGGGACAATGTTATAGTTATACAGACAGGCTTAATGCGTTATTTGAGTTGCGATATTGTTATTAATTGTGAATAACATTAAATATCGACAAGTATTTTTTTATATTTTTTTTTTATTGCACGAGATCAGCAGACAGGCAGACGGCCCACTTGATGGAAAGCGGTTACCATCGCCTATGGACATTTGCAACACTAAAGGTGCTACAAATGCGCTGCTGCTCTCTTAAGGAAGACTGGAACCTGGACACTAATGCCGGAACACAACTCAAGGTTGTTATGGCGACATACTTTAGACCAGGGGTGGTAGCCATCCAGTCGGGCAAATGCCCTACCACCTGGCAAAGTAACAAAGTAACACTAGCACCTGGCAAAGTAACACTATAAAGTAATATATATAGCTAAACAAGACGCATTATCCCAGATGGAGCCCAAGCATAGTGTAAATCACAATTCATTTTTGTTTTTTAAAATTGCTTTATTAAAATAGCTATTAACTTTAACAATATTATGAAAAAGTTTAATTGAATTATTTATTGTAAGATTGAATAAAAATAAATACTTTATTTATAACTAGCTTCTGCCCGCGACTTCGTCCGCGTGGAATAGTTAAAAAAAGTAAGTTGAAAAAACCCTCCCGATTTTAAAACATTCTTCATTGGTGCTCCGCTCCTATTGGTCTTAGCGTGATGATATATAGCCTAATTGTTTTTTAATGTATAAATTGTTTTATTGTATGATGATGATACCGGCAATATTAATACTTAATTAGGTGCATAAGTTGTATAATAAGCTGTTTAAGTAATTAAAGTTTTTTAACTATCCCACGGGAACTCTTTAATTTTTCAGGATCAAAAGTATCCTATATGTTGACCAGGGATATAAGCTATCTAAATACAAAATTTCATTTAAATCGGTCCAGTCGTTTCGGAGATTAGCCGGTACAAACAGACAGACAAACAGATAAACTGACAAACAGAGAAACAAAAAATTTGAAAAAAATCTAAATTAGATAGATAGATAACACTTTATTGTACACCATTACAGAAAAATTTACGAACAAGTATTAGTCTAGTTGGGTACAAAGGGCGGTCTTATTGCTAAAAAGCGATCTCTTCCAGACAACCCGTGGCAAGAATATTCTGATTAGGAGTGGCGACGGTGGTATACATAATTATTGTACGATTACTTACATTTTAATAATAAATATATAACTATACTAAATTAGTTCTATTTCACTTCTGTCAACCCCCTGACTCGGGTTTTAGAATTTTTTTCAATGTACAGAAATTTGACCTCTACAATTTTATTATATGTATAGATAATTCTATCCGTGCAGGAACGGAGAAAGAATACAATTTCCTGCGGCCGGGCGGCCTGTCGTAAGAGGCGACAAAACAACCCACAGCCAGGTGGTAGGACATTTGCCCGACTGGATGGCTACCACCCCTGGTCTAAAGTATGTCGCCATAACAACCTTGAGTTGTGTTCCGGCATTAGTGACCAGGTTCCAGTCTCTCTTAAGAGAGTAGCAGCGCATTTGTAGCCACTTTGGTGTTGCAAATGTCCATAGGCGATGGTAACCGCTTTCCATCAAGTGGGCCGTCTGCTTGTCTGCTGAGCTCCTGCAATAAAAAAAAAATATGTATAGATAACAATTCTTTCATTCGAATAAATATAGTCTGAATTCTTACACATAATTTCTTTTCTAGGCCACACAAAATATTACACAAAACACGAGGAAAGTTACATTTGCAACATATGCCAGAAAGGCTTCGCATCACAGCCATCAATGTCACAGCACTATAGATTTGTTCATTTAAAACGCCGTCCGAAGTTGAGAAAGTGTCCACATTGCGACCAAAAATACCCGGGACATTTAAGGGCTTACCATTTGGAGGACTCGCACGGGATTCCCGCGCCGCAGTGCGGGATTTGTGACAAGAAGTTTCGGTATCCCAGCGCGCTGGAGCGACACCAAAAGAAGGCTCATATGGGAGAAAGAACAGCGTCTTGTAATATTTGCAACAAGGCCTTCTTTGATACTCTTAGCTTGAAGATACATAAAGCAACTCACGAGGAGAAGAGGTATGAGTGTGATATATGTTCGAAGCGGTTCCGATGGGAGAATAACTTGAAGGATCATGAGAGGATACATAGAGGAGATAGGAGGTTCTCTTGTCCTGTCTGTGAAGTTAGTTTCGTACAGAGAAGTACGATGAAACAGCATGTAGGAAGACGTCATCCTGGGACAGTTGTTTGAAGGCGGGACATTAAAGCATTTTTGTATTCGATTTTTTTATTTATTCTGCAATACTGAATATATATTTTGATTTTGTTTTTAATTTAAGTTTGTGGCTTGGCATTTAGGCCTTTAAGCCAGATCTTAGATTACAATATAGTTTCTTCATTTTCTTAAGCCTATGTGTAGCACAGCTGAACTGTAGGTAATCAGGTAGTGCCATTTACTACTCAAAAACTATAAATATCCTACAACTATTGTTCATTTTAGAGTAATTTTACACATTTTTAGCAAATAAAACTGCATAGGACAACATCTCCTTTCAGTTTCCGCCAAAAACTCCTATATTTTGATATATAGTGATTTAAGTGATGCATAGCTTAATATTTCTCTTGATTCAATTATGCAATGATAAATTATTTTTTAACTAAAAATAAAAAACCAAAGACATTATAACTAAAATACATTATGTAGCAGATCATTGCCAACGGGAAGCGTGCCCAAAAGGCTGGCTGCATTGCCACGCTGTATGGCAATACTTATTTGTTGTGCAAAATATGAGCCAGCCTTCTGATCACGGGTAGTGTCAAAGAGTTTCTTACATATGTCTTTAAAGAAACTCTTTGCCGACGGACCCCACGGGCCTAATGTTTCAACCCCAAACGGCACAAATATGTAACCCCTTCCTAAGACTCCATATTTGCGCCGTTATTATGCAAACATAACATGCATACGATGCGACGTTCCAAAAAACAAAAATGTCCATATTGCGACCAAAAATATCCGGGATATTTACGGGCTTGCCATATAGACGACTCCCACGGGATACCCGCACCGTAATGCGGATTTGTGACAAGAAGTCTCGATATCCCAGCGCGTTGATGGGAGAATGAACAGCTATTTGTAATATTTGTAACAAGGCCTTCTTTGATGATAGTATCAAGGAGGTCTCATGAAGAGAAGAGGTATGAGTGTGAGATATGTTCGAAGCGGTTCCGATGGGAGAATAATTTGAAGGATCACGAGAGGGTACATAGAAGAGATAAGAGGTTCTCTTGTCCTGTCTGTGAACTTTCGTACAGAGAAGTACGATGAAACAAGGAATACGGCAAAGTATTTAATATCTGAAAGAAGAACAAGATCATTGCTGGTTTATTTATTAATCTAAGATACTAGGGGTTTCTTACGAGGAATAGATATTTTTATTATTGTATAAATAAAAGTTATGATTATAAACCCACTGTGCCCGATTTCAAATAAAACAAATTATGAAAATAAGTTTTTCATTTTTCATATTCTGAGAGTAGGTACGCTTGGAGTTGCCTGATCCAATGTACTCTGTGGTCTGATCACAGGGATGAAAACAATACGTTTCGTATCTGCTGTCAAAAAATTAAAAAGTATGCGAACCATGTCTCAGCATTTTTTATTTATTTTAGGCACTCGAACTATTAGCGCCCTCGCTACGCTCGTACGCCAAACCATCTCATGCCTAAATAGGCCACATTCACCTCTCTTGTAACCATCTACCATTCTTTTCTTTTAAATAGCGAATCTATACATACATAATTACTTGAGTTCACTGACAAATCAACGCATAGCCCAAATTATTGGGGAGGGGGGGGGGAGGGGTTCATGCGCAGGGGGAATACATTTCGTACCATACTGAGTCCCTCTCGACTGTGGGCTTGGAACGGACTACGGCGATAAGCGCCATGCAGCGTGTGCGAAAACTGGGCGGAACCAACTACTCCGCTAAACCTAAACCTGCAACCCATACCCGGCGCTTGTGTGGAAGAACATGAGATGACGAGCGAAGCTACACCCATTGTTCAACCGCGCAACAAGCTTAGGTCACCCCGGGATGCAGAGTGACCCACTTCACCAACAGAGGCTGGACCCGTCGCATCCTCACAATACGCGGACCCCTGAAATTATTGGGGTTAGGATTGTGTGAATTTGCATATGAGGTTCTTTCTACACTGTACGTGTACAGTAGTAACGATTTTGAAGATTCTACTCCAAAAGGGGACGAAAATTTGTATGAAAATCGGTCATTTTCAAAGTTAGGTTAGTAATAAATATACACGTGTATCGACGTTTTTGGAAATTCAATTTAAAAATGTTTTGAAAACTTCGCTTAAACTATGACTCTACATCAATGTTCCCCAAACTATTTGTCTCGTAGACCCCTTACCAATTTTTACTGCATTCAGTGGACCCCGTGGAGGAGATTCAGAATTTATTGTGTAAATATTTATTTGTATTATATTTAAATTGGTAATACTACAATAAATATAAACTTAAACATAAACTACAAACTATACTATAAACTATATAAAAACTAAATAAAAAAGGGAAAAATACCCAAAGATAAGTTATTGGTCCCAAACCACTGTCATTTACCTTACGTTACGTTATACGTTCCCAAAAGACTGGCGGCGTTGCCACGTTGTATAGCTTCAAACACGTTGACTCGCGGGCGCGGTGGCGGGCGCGGTCGCGAAATAACAAACATATGGCGTAATATCCAAGTGTTCACGTTGCGAAATGCACGCGCGGTCTAAGTAGCGGGCAAGCTAGCGACTGGCGCGCGCGTTTCGCTCGCGGCAATAACAAACGCATGAGTTGTATGCGTGTGTTCACGTCGAACTAGCGGCGAAGCGCGCGATTCACTCGCGACGTCAGGTAAGTTCAACCAGTATGAACGACAGAGTACTTTATATATACGGGTATAGAGTCAACAGTCATAATATATATATTAACGCACTTTATCGGTATACGACACAATACAACGGCAAAAACCGTCCAGGGCGTCCAGTATTATTTTGATTTTTATATTAGATTTTTGGAAATTGCGGGAGTTAATAATTTAACTCCTGCTATTCCCAAAAGCCTTTTCAAAAAATGTTAACGAACCTTGTTTGAATTTGAATTACTGTTATTATGTATCCTGATAAAAAAATGATAATTAACTATGTTTTTTTTTTTTTAACTCACCTTATAGTTACAAATAGTCATTCTTCGGGCTTTATGCTTTTATGAAAATTTGTGTCTTCGTTTGAAATCTCACTCCTTATTGAATCCAATACGTAATCAAAACAGTTAACAGTCATCCTGGTATATCCAAAAAATCTTGAAGGATGATCTCTCAAATTACTATATAAAGTATGAAATTTACCATACCGTTCTCTTTCTTTATTAATTTCGTGCACACCAATTCTAATTTTTATCATCTCCCACTTTAGATATGAATTTTCAATTAAAAATAAAAGATCGTCGTCCATATTTTCTATCTCTGAAAACACAAAAACTCGCGCAAACGCCTGGCGGCCAATGTGAACGCGAACTCGCTACGTCTACCGCGCCCGCGCCCGCCACCGCGCCCGCTACCGCGCCCGCGAGTCAACGTGAATGAACACTTATTAAAGCGTTAGGACCCCACGGATTTCTGTATATATTGTTTTATATGTTCTATAACGTTTTTTGTTTCTGAAGTGATTTGGACAATTCTTTTTCAGTGTAGTTTCTAGTTGGTACAAATATTATAGCTTGTAAGTACAAACGTTTATCTATATTCTACTTTGTTTCTTATAACTTGATGACCTTTGTCACGGCTTGTGGAAACGCAATCAGGCAATCTCTGCGAGTAGGGGGCTATGTGCTCAATATATGACCATCCCTTATTCCCCAATTAAGAACTGATGCCCGGAGAATATAGAATCTGGCGCTTACCACAGCCACCAGCCCACGACAGCGCTGGTTCTGGGGGTCCGCCTCTGCTTATCACGTGGTGATACACAAAGGTGGCAAGGTCCTTCTACACGAGCCCCGGGGCGCAAGGGACGCAGATACACTGACCACTGAACTTTATATATTGATTGAGGCGAATGTCCTAGTAACTAACCGGACGCGGAAATCTTCGATAACTTATTATGTGTAGTTATAAAGGCGGGTGCTATACTACTCCACGTGCGTTGCGGTAGCGTGGCGTTTGGCAACGTACTGACTCACGCGCGGAGCGAGCGGCGGCAACATGCGGAGTTGCAAGACGCTATAAACCCAAGGCACAATTGCTAACTGGGAAATAGGTGGCGCCAACAGCTTGCTTAAATGGAATTCACTACTGTGGATCTCTATTTTCAGCTCACGGACCCCCATATTTAGTTTTCGTTGACGTAAACCCCTTGTAGTTCGATATGGACCCATAGTGGTCCAGATATATTATATTGGGGACCTATGTTGTACATGATACGTAGATCTATATTCGCCTTTGTTTCTTGTAAAATGGTGGCGGCGGCGAGGCGCTGGAGGTATTCTGTCGGTGGCGGCGTGATAATTTCAGAATTTTTAAGTTACTCTGCGAACACTACATCTGTTGGCTATCCTCTATCTGTTGTATATCACGCTAAAAAATGTAGTAACAGTACGGAAATGTAATAACTAATGTACGCGCCGCGCGCAATTGGCGGCAGTCGCAGTATACCGCTTCGGGGGGCCTTTAGCTATCAAGGGAGCAAAGCATTCATCACCCCCGCTGACGAAGTGAATGTGTTCTGATTCCCGGGGCACATTCAGGCACTTTTTGCGCTAGATCGAACTGGGCGTAACTACGTTCTAAGTCTCAGCCTTTCCTAAATAAAAAGCGCGGGGCACATGGGAGGAAGGTGGTTTTAGTGGGTAGTGGTTGTTGCCCGTGCAACTTATCTGAGTCTCCACACAAGCTGGCTTGATTATTGTTCGGATTGCCCCTTATCAAAGGGGAAAGCCTTCATGATCAACTATGGTCTAATCCCTTGCAAAGGACCCAGTATTGTGCGTAAACAGCGTTTCCCCCGCCTTAAAAAAAAAAAAAAAGCACGCCGTCGCGGCGCAGTGTCTGGATTAGATGATATATATCTTATAGTCAAACATCGAAGCTCTGGCGCTCCTAGGTTTGACTGGTCAAACCTTAGGTCTGATATAAAGTCTTAGTCAAAGTCCAAATAAATGAAATGCTTGCAGAATTGCAGAAATGTTTTTCTGTCTTTGACTAACGAATTGTTGTTTAACCTAGAAGAGACTAATTTATACACTCATTAAACATGTAACAAGTACAGTACGATTCGACGTTTGACCGAGTCTGCCTTACTCGCTTCTACGATCGACTAGGCAAAGCCCGAAACAGATTATTCTACGTTCGACGTTTGACTAAAAAGTTAAGTACTTTTAGGTTTGACTAAAAATACTTTAGTCACATGCCGAAATTGGAATTTATTTCGGGTTTTGTCGAAAAGCATTGGTCAAACCCAGGATAAACCAATTATTCCGGGAAGACCTTTGACTATAACATATATACTATACTACTCTACTACTCCATTGGCTCAGCGACCCAAAGTGCCTCCGAAACGAGAGCATGCCACTTTTCACGGTCCTGTGCGGTTTCTTGCTAATTACTGGCTCCTAGCTCCGACAGTTTAGCCTCTACTCTGTCCTTCCAGCGATATTTAGGACGGCCGACCGGACGCCGACCTACCGGCCGTCCCAAATATGCTTTCCTCACGCTGCGATCCTCTCCCAACATATATACTATCTATTCCCCTATAAATAAGAGACCTGAGCCCAGCAGTGAGACGTTTACGAGCTGTTATTATGTATTATTAGGAAGTTTAGGGTCTATAGAATAAAAAAAACTTGAATTACTATTCTTCTTACATATTATGCTGATATTAGACGAATCAACCAAATTGCATCAAATTCGTCGAAAGAGACAGAACTAAAAGAATACGATTCTAGTTTATGTTTATATGTATCACTTTGGTTGATTCATCTAAGTTGAAAGGCATAAATGAACTGTCTAATATCAATTTCAATGTCAAGCGGGCTAAGCCTTTGTCGGCCTACCTCACTGCAACGCAGAGGCTTCGGGTTCGATTCCTGGTATAGTAAATTTCGGAAACGTATTTTCTCCGTTATTTACTATGGTCTGGGTGTCTGGGATCGGCCCCAGAGTAGTCCGTTGTATATTACCGATAACACAAGCGTAACTTGCTTAATTTGGTGATATACAATATGTGTGTTTGTCTTGTCCAAATAAAAAAAAAAACGTGTTTAATAACTTTAGCTTGTCTATTTCATTTGTGTATTAAAACATCTAAAAAATGTGTTTTTTTTGTCTTCTTAGCGCGGCCATCGAAAACGGAAAGCATGTATATACTCCAAGAGGAGGGTGATCACAAGCAGTACCTATGCAGCGAATGTTCTAGACCTTTCAAGAACCCACCTTGTGCCGTTCAACATTACCGGCATGTACATCTGAAGCTGCGGCCGAAGCTCAGATCATGTTACTACTGCGAGGTCAAAGTACCGGGTTACATGAGAGCATTCCATCTAGAAAAAGAACATGGAATACCAGCACCAACTTGCAACGCTTGCGGGAAGAAGTTCGCTTTTCCCAACCAGGTATTACGTCATCAGAAGAACTTTCACATGGGAGAGAAGAGATACAGCTGTAGTGTTTGTGATATGAAGTTCACGACCTCAGCTAATTTGACACAACACGAAGCAAAGCATTCAGCGGAG
This sequence comes from Dendrolimus kikuchii, assembly GCA_019925095.2. Taxonomy (NCBI): domain Eukaryota; kingdom Metazoa; phylum Arthropoda; class Insecta; order Lepidoptera; family Lasiocampidae; genus Dendrolimus; species Dendrolimus kikuchii. The sequence continues at coordinate 8,123,438 of CM034415.1, forward strand.
AGAATACACAAGTGCGAATATTGCGAGAAAGCGTTCAAATGGCGGAAGAACCTGACGACGCATGTCATGATGCATTTGGACGATAGACGCCATGTTTGTAGGGTGTGTCAAGAGTCTTTCGTGCAGCAAACGAGTTTGAAGTATCATATAACGAAGAAACATCCTGAGATAGTGTGAATTTGGGCTCGGTAAAACATTTGGTGACATTAATAGGGACTGATACCCGGGTATGTCGCAGCTCGTTCTTCGATGGTTGTAGGGTTGTTGAAATAATTGGGGACTGTTATGTTATATGAAAAAAAGATCCTAAAAATAGTTGTGGTTCAACATATTCCGTCGATTGATTTGAACTATGAAATCAGCATGTCGAAGATGTACTTAAGTCTAAGACACAATGTGTAGATGTAGTGTATATCTAGCGAGCCCGGCAGACGTTGTTATCTTGATATATAAAAATGAATGTTTGTGTGTATGTCCTTTATAGATTCGTAAACTATACATCCGATTTTGATTATATTTTGTGCGTGTTTGAGTGGGTCCCGGGATGGTTTACAGCCATAATTGGAACCGGTAGGTAGCGCTGAGATCGGGTTCTAGAATCCTTGTAATCACCGGTAGCGATTTTGGTGATTTTATTTTTGTGTGTTTGAGTGGATTTCCGGATGGTTTAGATTCACAGTTAGAACCGGTAGGTGGCGCTGAGATCGGGTTTTAGAATCCTCGTAATCACCGGAAGCCATTTTGTTTTTGTGTGTTTGAGTGGGTTCCCGGATAGTTTAGATTCGCAATTAGAACCTGTAGGTGGCGCTGAGATCGGGTTCTAGAATCCTCGTAATCACCGGGAGCGATTTTGTTTTTGTGTGTTTGAGTGGGTTCCCGGATAGTTTAGATTCGCAATTAGAACCGGTAGGTGGCGCTGAGATCGGGTTCTAGAATCCTCGTAATCACCAGGAGCGATTTTGGTGATTTTGTTATTGTGTCATGGAACAAAGTCTTAAGAATTCAGAAAACAGGCGGTACGAAGTTCGCCGGGTCAGCTAGTGCTTTTATAAAAATCATAATCATGAACCCGATTGCCGCGTCGCTTACCTGGTCCGATAGTGAATTTAAACCATTCTCGAAACCACTTCAACACAGACTAAAATTCAGCAAAATCGTTCAAATTGATCCAGGGTCCAGGAGGAGTTCAGTGATATATAATATACGAAAAGAAGAATTTTATATACAACGATCTTCATAAACTTCGATACGGCAATTTTTTACCTGCTATTGTAGCGAATAGTATTGTTGTACTACTACTCTCTATGGTATTTAGATTCCAAATTCAAAACATTTAAATATTTGACTAAGGTCACGTACTCCTGCTGCGCTTTCTATTATTCGAAATTCAAATATTTCAATGTTTCTTTAAACTGTTATTTTTTTTAATCATAGAAATCGGTCCAGGGCTTTAGGAGGAGTTCAATGATATACACAAGAGCAGAAGACTTTTATGTATAAAGATAATGTTAAGATTTGAAAAGACACGACAAATCCAATGACATTGAATGCTTAAGTGAATCAGTTTGGTTGATTCACCTTCTTCAGAATTAAGTTTCTTAACTAGGCGATTTCTGTCTTCGTCCAATGACCCATTTGTAATATTTCTGTAAATACGAGAGAATCTTTATGTATGTAATATAATAACATTATGTAAAATATATAAATATAAGAAGTAAATATTAATTTGTAAATTATATATTATATTAAATTAAATAATTTAATTATGAACTTTTTTTATTAAGTGCTGAGACGTAGTCCGACACATCACTAGCTTTCAGTGCCCACTTTCTAAATCACAATTGTCATTCGTCTTCATTCGACCGATAAAAACGAGTAAAATTTAAATTATAAAAAATTATAAGTTGTTTTTTTTATTTTTTATTGCTGGAGTTCAGCAGACAGGCAGACGGCCCACTCGATGGAAAGCGGTTACCATCGCCTATGGACATTTGCAACACCAAAGGTGCTACAAATGCGCTGCTGCTCTCTTAAGGGAAACTGGAACTTGGTCACTAATGCCGTAACACAACTCAAGGTTGTTATGGCGACATACTTTAGACCAGGGGTGGTGGCCATCCAGTCGGGCAAATGCCCTACCACCTGGCTGTGGGTTGTTTTGTCGCCTCTTACGACAGGCTGCCCGGCCGCAGGAAATTGTATTCTTTCTCCGTTCCTGCATGGATAAATTGTATTCTTTCTCCGTTCCTGCACGGATAAATAAAAATAAGTTAAAGCAGGAATTCACAAACTATTTTGGGCATGAAACCCCGTTCCAAAATGAACTGATTCCTTAGATCCCCATAGTCAAATTATTTTAAAAAACTTTGCGGTTGGTTAAGTGAATAAACTTGTCATCATTTCCTCATTAAAATTGAACAGAAAAAATAGACATAAAATTCAGTAAATATCAAGTGTAATTAATAATTATATTAACTCAAATTACGTAAAAAATTAGTAAGTAGGTAATTATTTTTTGAAAAAACACATTTGTACACGTACTATCTTGAAAAATTACGCCGAGATTTATGATCCGATTTACGTGATTCTTTTTTAGTTCAATACAAAATGGTTGCCATTTGGTCCCCTAAAAATTTAACATAGTTTGGCCCAATAGTTTTCATTTTTCGTAGGCCTACCCATAGCTAGACACTAAATAGTAACAAATAAATAAACACTTCGTTTAAAAAAACCGACTTCAAAAACTAAAACGTATAAAATAATTTAATAAAGATTTTTGACTAAGGGCCGCTTGCATTACGTTCCATAAATTTATTTAAGAAACACTAAACACATTTAACACCCTTAAATACGATTAGTGTCTTGCACAACGCAAAATTTGTCGCTAAATAACTGAACTAAAGTTTAAAGAACTGTCAATACGTTTTGCGTAAAACGTATTTAGGCAGTTTAATATGATTAACTAATTTTACTTAAAGGCGATCGTTATGCAAGCGACCCTAAGGGCCGCACAGGAATTACAATGGCCACCTTCCGTCCGACTCCATCATCAGATCAGCTCCATGATAGTATATTATTGCGTTGTCACGCGATATACATATGCGTGCAAAATTTCAGCTCAACTAGCGGTGTGTAACTCCTGAGTGATTAACTCAAAAGATATATATCCGACGCGAAGAGTGATTAGATCTGTATACCACTTGCGTTCAAAATGTGTCTTTATATCTTTAACTCATTAGTTCATTCCTGATCCACGCGATGACTATAGATCCGAATGAGAAGAAACTAGAAAGAAAAAAGAAAGCATGATTAGCCCGCGCACTGCTCACGCATAGTAAGTGAACGAGGAAACCGAATATAATAGTCAAGCCAAAATAAATCGTAACACTATAGTTTTATGGTGTAATTTTGTTTTAATGTAATAAATTTTATTATATTTTTTCATGTTTTTTTTTAAGTTTAAGACTTGGCGACTAGGCCTTTAAGCCAGACGCCGTTGTATTGTATGCTACAATCGACGCCGTATAACGGAGTTCTTGTGAAAACTCGAAGGACCACATTTGACTATACAGTTCACATTTCTCACAAAAACACATAATTACTACTAAAAACTATCAATATCGTACAACTATTGTTCATTTTAGAGCGATTTTACGCATTTTTAAAAAATAAAACTGCACAGCACAACGTCTCCTTTCAGTTCCCGCCAAAAACTCTCATATCAGTTTATCAGTATATCACTCACAGATAATAACTCATCTTGTCTGCAATTGACACTGACACTAGAGTTAAAGATATAAAAGAGTGATATATATCTTTGTATCAAAAAGATATCTCTTTGCTTCTTGGTGAGTGATTTTCCCCATGACTAATCCCTAGTTCAAAATGTCATATTACTCTTAAAATTATGTTTTTATAATAAAAGTACTGCATAGTTTGTAAATCCCGCTCACTTCACTCGAAGCTTGGGGACTTTCAAAAATATTTTTTATCGTTTAGTTTGTACTAGTAGTTTTGTCCGGTACCTGTTTTATACGTGATGTGATACCATCATATCTCAAAGTAGTGCTAAACCTGTGTGCAAAGTATGGCACGATTCAGGATGCATGTGGCGCCATCTGTTGGTCTCGTTTAGTTTCAGTTCAGGACACGAATGCGTACCACTGTCCTATCACCGCTTAATCTTTATTCAATCTATTGTTTTATTATTGGAGAGAGATAACAGTTTATTGCACACCAAAATATACAATTACATAAACAATGGTCTGTTTATGTATTTACAATATTTTCTAGGTGATACAATAGGCAGCCTTATCGCTCAAAGCGATCTCTTCCAGGCAACCTAAATGAAAGAGATTGAATCAGGCAAAATAGGTGGTGCAGGAAAAAGGCACTAGATACATAAATACTCAAACTAATTTAAGAAATAATATACAAATACATATATACAGGGCTTTTTTGTGGGGGCTCGCAGTGCCTTTAAAAGGAATTTCTAAAATATCGAAAATTACCATAAAACACAAAAAATTATGGACTTACAATTTTCGAGAATTAGTATGCCCCCAAAAAAGAAGTGACAAAAAAGGGCCTGCATATATGCATATTCATATATATACATGATTATATTTTATTAATCAGACATAGCTATTAGTGGACAAATAGTCTTTTATGAGCAAATTTCTAAATGTTGTTTCTCTCTTGAGAGTAAGAGGCAGCATATTCCAAAGAGATGCACATATTATTCATATCAGTGTCTCATTTACACTTCAAGGATTTATACGGGCTAAAACGAGACGCAACTAATATTTATAAGGTAACAGAATATAAAGCATTCAACATGCGCACACATTACGCGACGCGTCCGGAGGCAATATGCACGTCCAGAATCGGACGCGGCTTTTGTGTTGCCAACTTTCCTTGTCAACTCTTAATAAGCGCTAGATTGGCACAGTATTGGAAAAAGCACTGAAAATAAAGTAATAAGACTAGATACCTTCTTAGTTTGCTTCATTATAAGTACTTGGTCTTTTGATGATAATATTTTATTGCAGGAGTTCAGAAGACAGGCAGACGGCCCACTTGATGGAAAGCGGTTACCATCGCCTATGGACATTTGTTACACCAAAGGTGCTACAAATGCGCTGCTGCTCTCTTAAGGGAGACTGGGACCTGGTCACTAATGCCGGAACACAACCCAAAGATGTTATGCCGACATACTTTAGACCAGGTGTGGTAGCCATCCAGTCGGGCGAATGCCCTATATATATATTGCAATACTTTTCAATATTTTAGTGAAGAGTTACAGAATTAAAAGAAGCGCTAAATAATAACTGTGTATACATAGAGATAAAAATCTAGCACTGGAAGCGCTAAGTTGGCAACAGGAGGTATGCACGGTGCACCGCAAGCCGCGTAACGGAACCTTGTTCCAATAAAAACTAGATGTAACAATATGTTATGTAGTAACAGGTAGTTAAATTGACCTGTTATAACTCATCTCTACGTGACACTACGTGTACTACCATCCCTAGTTCTGAATGTCATATCACTCAATCACTCGGCGAGTTTTTGGCGGGAACTGTAAGGAGATGTTGTGCTGTGCAGTTTTATTTTCTAAAAATATGTAAAATTACTCTAAAATGAACAATAGTTGTAGGATATTGATAGTTTTTGAGTAGTAATTATGTGTTTTGTGAGAAATGTGAACTGTATAGTCAAATGTGGCCTTTCGAGTTGTCACAAGAACTCCGTTGAATGGCACTAGCTGATCACCTACAGTTCAGCTGTGCTACACATAGGCTTAAGAAAATGAAGAAATTATATTGTAAAGTAAGATCTGGCTTAAAGGCCTAGCTGCCAAGCCATAACATAAATAAAATAAAAAAAATAAACTCAATCACTCTTAAATTTATGTTATAAATTTATAATAATAAAATTACCTAGTTCGTAAATTAGTTTTAGTTTTTATTTTTAAATCCCGCTCACTTCATTCGAAGTTTGGGGACTTTCAAAAATTTTTACATTACGTTTGTACTGGTTGTTTTGTCCGGTACTTGTGTTATACGTAACAAGATATCATCATATCTCAAAGTAGTGCTGAACCTGTGTGCAAAGTATGGCGCGATTCAGGATGCACGTGGCGCCATCTGTTGGTCCCGTTTAGTTTCAGTTCACGACGCGAATGCGTACCACTGCCATATCACGGCTTATATCTTTATTCAATCTATTGTTTTATTATTAGGGAGAGATAACACTTTATTGCACACCAAAATATACAATTACAAAAACTATAAAGAACTGTAGCGAGTCTCCGACAGGGCTTTCGGTGGAAGCCTGTAGGAGGTGCTGGCGGGATATGCCGGTGGAAATAATACATCAGTCACTCTTACGGTTCACATCGTTTATTGGAATGCTACTGAGTTATATTTACAATGAACTACCCATTGGTTATATTAAAGCCATAATCGGTATATCATTACACTGACTAAGTTGTATAGACACTAAACCCGCTGACTACTACGTACCCATTATTTTTAGACACTCTAATACACACTAACCAGCTCTCTAGTTACTGATTATACACACTGACTAACACTTTTAATACACTGACACGTTTTGGTAGATCACCGTCTACTTATACAAACAAATACATTAAAAAAACTAACATTTTGCGGCAGCTTCCCACGATTTCTCCGGCCTGGACCCAATCCTTCTGGGAAGATACGACCCCTGTCCATAAACTAATAAATTATTTCCTCACTAAATTAAAACAAAGCATGCAGTTAAATTATACAACTATTTTCTAATACAATGGCAATGGCAGATATCAGGATCATCTTTCTTTGACTCAAATGGTGTTACAAAGGACGTTATTTTAAACTATTACCGAAATTCTTGAAAATATAAAACAATAGAGGACATTACGAGGGACATCATAAATTATTCCATATCCCAGCATCTGCATTGCCTTCGTGGGAAACAACTTTCTAAAAACTATCTACAAACTATTTTGGCATCGTTAACAAAAACCGACCATATTTACAATATTTTCCAGGCAATACAATAGGCGGCCTTATCGCTCAAAGCGATCTCTTCCAGGCAACCTAAATGAAAGAAATTGAATCAGGCGAAATAGGTGGTGCAGGAAAAAGGCAATAGATTCATAAATACTCAAACTAATATAAGAAATAAATATACAGCTATTTGGAGTCAATTTTTTATTTATAGATTTATGCTATTTTGTAAGTATAGCTTTATTTATAGTTTAGTCTAGTTAATTTATTTTTAACTTTTAGTTTTATTGCTTAGTATGAAACTTATGTCATGTAAATATGTATAAATTAAATTATTTCATTCCTTATTAATATATTATAAAGACTAGAGGAAAAATATACAAATATATACACAGTCATATATATATATATATATATATATATATATATATATATATATATATATATATATATATATATATATATATATTGATCTGGCCGATTGCGGGATTGGAGAGTGTGCAGGTAGGATTTCGACCACAAGGTCCAAAATCGCTGAGCCAACGCTTGCACTAAGCGAAAACGTCGTAGGGTTGATGGAGGAGAGGATTCATGGGAATGTTCGGGTAATGCGGTAAGTGGGCGACCTATAAGGAAATGACCAGCGGTTAGGACTTCGAAGTCTGTAGGGTCTGAAGACAGAGGGCAGAGTGGTCGAGAGTTGAGAACGGCCTCAATACGGGCTAAGAGTGTAGAAAATTCTTCAAAGGTCAGATGCTGCTCACCTAATACGCGATAGAGTAATTGCTTAGTAGATTTCACGGCTGCCTCGTGCAGACCGCCAAAAGAAGGAGCTGAGGGCGGATTGAGCAACCATGTGATCTGCTGTGTGGCTAGCTTGTGCGTAATTCTATCATCATTGGCCTTTAAGAAGTTTTGTACTTCTATGAGCTGATTTCTTGCGCCGACATAGTTTGTACCGCAATCAGAGCGAATTAGGGTAGGGATTCCGCGCCGACTAACGAACCTTTGCAATGCCGCAAAAAAGGCGTCCGTAGAAAGTTCCGAGACAGCCTCTAAGTGCACTGCCTTGGTGGCGAGACAAACGAAAACACAAAAGTAGCCTTTGAGAAGTTTGGCATTGCGTAGAGTACTTGATTTAATTAGGAATGGTCCGGCAAAATCCGTGGACACTTGACTAAACACCGGTTGTGGGCTGACTCGATCAGCCGGTAGGTCGGCCATAAAAGGGGGATTCGGCTGAGCTCGATGCCTAAAACAGCGTACACATTTAAAGACACGGTGACGAATGACTCGCCTTCCAGATAAAATCCAGTATTGTTGACGGAGTAGTGCGTGTAGTGTATCTGCGCCCGGGTGGCAGTGTATAGTGTGGAAATGATCTATAATTAGGTCCACAAGGGGGCTTGAACTGGGTAAGATGAGGGGATGTTGTGTGTCATATCTAAGGGCTGAGTTGGACAAGCGCCCTCCTACTCTAAGAAGACCATCCTTGAGAAAGGGCGAGAGGCGTTGTATTCGCACTGTACATAATTTGTTAGTTTGCAGTCGGTGGATGTCTTCAGCGAACATATTTTGTTGGACTGAGCGTACCCAGTGTAAGAGCGCTTTCTTACGTTCGTCTACGGTAATGGGACCAACGATGCGAGAGTGAGAAGATACCAAGCAATTGTGTGCAAAACGTTTAATACATGCGGTTACGCCTACAAGTGTGTCTAAGGAGCTGAATCTCGTGAGTAAATCCGTGTCTAGATCAGGAACCGCGATGTGAGCTACCATTTTTCTGGGTTTTAGACCAGGCAGTACGTGATGACCCAAAGCAGGGGGCATCGTGGGCCAGGTATCAGGTGGGGCCTTGAGCCAAGTAGGCGACCACCATAGGTCATAGGCTAAGAGTTCCTGTGCTGATATTCCCCTGCTAGCACAGTCGGCAGGGTTAAGAGCTGAGGGTACATGTCTCCAAGTAGGGTTACATGGATTGGCTGCAATGGCAGAGACTCGATTGGCCTCAAAGACCTGTAGGGATTGAGAAGGAGTTTTAAGCCAGGCGAGTACGATAGTACTGTCTGACCAACAAAAGTGTTGCTGAATGGTAATGTGGGCAGAAAGTTGAACAGAGACGCGAGAAATGAGCAGCGAAGTGAGGTGTGCAGCTGAAAGTTCCAGCTTTGGTATAGTCTGTCGGGTTTTAATGGGGGCTACCTTGGATTTAGAAACAAGTAGTCTGACGTGTACCTGACCCGTGATATTCGTTTCATGAAGATAGACTGCGGCTGCATATCCGGATTCGGATGCATCGGCAAAACCGTGTAGGGTGTAGGTGGAATCTTTGCTGGTGCAAATTGTTCTGGGGAGTCGAAGAGCAGAGAGTAGAGGTAAGTCTTCAAAAATGTGCTGAAATTGAAATGTGACATCATTGGGAGCCGATTCATCCCAGTCTAACTTTAGAGTCCATAGGTGCTGAATGAGCAGTTTTGCGCGGAAAATAACTGGGCTGATCCATCCACTAGGATCGTATAAACGAGCGATGGTACTGAGTATTGACCTTTTGGTAAATTTTTCCAGTGTAGGTACCGAAATGTGATATGTAAATTCGTCCGTTTGGGGTATCCATTGCATACCAAGTACCTTGATTGCATTGGAGTCGGGTACAACATCAAAATCCTTGGGTATGTCACATTGATCATCCGGGAAGCGTTCTAAAAGCTGACGAGAGTTTGAGGTCCACTTTCGCAAATGAAATCCCCCTAGGGCTAGTAACTCAATGAGTTCAGTCTGCAGAGCTATTGCCTTGTCAACTGAATCATGCCCAGTCAGAATGTCATCCACGAATATGGAGTGCGTAAGAACCTGTGCAGCCTGGGGAAAACGGTGACCTTCATCAGTGACCAGCTGTATAATAGATCGATTGGCGAGGAAGGGGCTGGGTCGTAGGCCATACGTGACAGTGGACAGGGCGTAAGTGAGCAGAGGTTGATCTGGAGAAGAGCGCCATAGAATGAGTTGGAACCGTCTGTGGTCTGGGTGAACTAGTATATTTCTAAACATCATCTGGATGTCTGTACTAAAGACCACTTTGTGAGTACGAAAATTTAGAATGATGTCAGTAATATCACGTTGGAGCGGTGGGCCAGTGTGCAGACAGTCATTAAGACTGACACCATTAGAGCTCTTACAGCTGCCATCAAAAACCGTGCGAAGTTTTTCAGAGTTGGCTTTGAAGATGCCATGATGCGGGACGTAAAAATGGTCTTTTCCTTTAAATGTGCTGGGGTGACAAAGAGCCATGTGGCCCATGTCAATGTATTCCTTCATGAAGTCGATATATTTTGAGCGGAGGGTAGGATCTCTTTGGAGTTTGCGCTCCAAATTAAGGAATCGTCGTAGTGCAATAGCGTGGGTTGCACCGAGCTTAGGTGCCTTTGTAAGAAAGGGAAGGGATACTATGTATCGCCCTGTGGGATCACGTGTGGTGGTAGAACGAAAGTTCTCCTCACACTCGTCAGAGGTTGAGTTGTCCTTTGATTGCACTTCTTCGACTTCCCAGAATCTCTCCAGAGCGGAGTGTATTTCTTTATTTGAGTGTTGGGGTTGTAAACAGTCAATATTTACTAGTGCTGAATTAACTTGAGGCTCAGGCTTTGTGTAGTTTGGATTGATAGGACCTAAAAGAGCGAAATTGAAGATCGTGCCGAAGGCTATTGGCCTGCCGGGGCCCAAAAAAATTTTGTTACCATCCAAAATTTGGCCCAAGACATCAGAACCCATAATCAAGTCAATAGCGGCTGGAAAACGATAAGACGAGTCTGCTAGGGGAAGCTGTGTCGAGTCGAGGAGTGGAACAACGTCAGGTAACATTGTTAATGGTAAAAGACCTGTCAAATCTGGTAGAATGTATGCCTTTGCGCTAATTACTGGGACTTCGGTGTGAATAGGGCGGAATGTGATGGTAGTTGAAGAACTAGAGTTTTGAGTCTGCTGATTACCGACTCCTGTAATTTTTAGTTCTGTGTGCTCGACAGGCAAACGTAATTTTTGTGTCATAGTTTTAGTTAACAAGGTTAGCATGGAACCGCTGTCTAATAATGCTCTTGCCTTATGAAATTCTCCAGCGTTGTCTGCTAGTTCTAGGGACACAGTGGGTAATAAAACTGGTGGATCGTGTACTGTAATGTGCTGAGTATGTGCTGAAATATGACTGTCATTTTGGTTAGCTTTATCAGAGGAAGTAACAGGGCTGCCGGGCAAGTGATTATTATGATAAACTTTATTATCATAGTGCTGAGTATGAAACTGGGATTTATTTTGTTTACGTGATGTAGTGGATGGTGTATATTGTAGCGATGGTATGGGTGGGTGTAGTGTAGTATTGTGTAAGTGAGTAGCAGGTAGTCATTGTTGTGAATTAATAGGTGAATTACGACGAGAAGAGTTTCTTGATTCCGTGGTTGGGCGGGTGTGTTCTTGTCCTCTTAGTTGTGGGGGCAAGAGGTGAGAATTGTCATATGTGGGTGATTCAAAGCCACTGCGATGTAAGGTGGTATGGTGTTTCTCGCTATCACATTCTCTACACCGTCCTGTGGATCTGCACTCGTCAGAGTAATGGGGTCCTAGACACTTACGGCACCGTTCATGAGCTTGGATAAAATCCCAGCGCCCTTGCGTAGGCTGTCTTAGGTATTCACCGCAGTTCAGCAACCTGTGTCCTCTAACGTGACACCAAGGGCAGTAATAATTATTGGTCGGTGCTGGTGGGTGGGCGGAATCTTGTGCTATGGGCTCGAAATATTGTGTAGACTGTGGGTATCCTTGAGCGTACTGTACAGGGTACGCTTGACTTTGTAGAGGATATGCAGGGCGCGTTAAAGGTGGGCGGACGGAAGTAGTGGGCTGAAAACGAACGTGCCGAATTTCTGGTCTGGGTGCAGAAGCGCGTGGTTGGTACCGTGCTGAGGGAGAAGCACGTTCAGTTTGTCTGTATGTCGGGCTGAGGGGAGGGGGGGGTGGGTTATATGTCTCAGTTTCTGTGCAACGTGCATGGTCTTCTAAGAATGTGATTACATCCTTTAAGGTGGGCAGAGTGTCTGAAGACCCATGCGTTCGTTCAAATAATGTGCGAAGCTCGCCCTTTAACTTCCGCACTACTATTGACACTAGGACGTAGTCTGAGTCATGTAGTGGTAAGTTTAGGTTTTTAAGCGCCGATTGGGTTGAAATAAGAGGGGCTAAAAATAACTGTCTGATTTGTGAGCGGGTGGTGATGTGGGGTAACTCTAGTATCATATCTATAAACCTATCAATGAGAACTCGGCGATTTTCGTAGCGATTGGCAAGTGTTGTCATCGCTACATCGTAGTTCTCATCGGTAACCTTGAGGTGTGATACCATACTGAGAGCTTCTCCGGAGAGGCAAGAAAATAAATAGTGTAATTTAACTGCACCTGACAAATTACCGGCAGTGTCCGTAAGGCTTTTGAAAATTGTTATGAAAGATGGCCAATCCTCAAGCTTGGAAGAAAATTTGGGTAGATCTATTTTGGGCAGAACAGTAGACGTGGAGAATGTGGGCGAGCTTGGTTTGATGCTTGAGCTGATGGTGATGTTTGCCACCAAAATTTTTTCATATGCTTCTATAGCCGAGGTGTAGTAGTCAAAGTACCATTTTTCCACTTTGTCGTCAAGGTCTTTAGAGTCCAAGATCTCATAATATACTGTATCCAACTTGCCCTTTATATCGTCCAATTTTGTAAAGCGCCCTATGAAATCGTTTACACTATACTTTTTGTCTCCTTTTAATATAAGGTTAGCTATCTCTAATAGGAAAGTTATGTACTTATGGGTTTGCATAAAGATGGCAGATTGCGATTTGGTAGGCATGACGATGAGAAGTGCACAATAAGAAAAGGAAAAGCAAACGAAATTTTTTTTTTTCTTTTTTTTTTTTACTAATGCTAATAAAGAACACGCAAGAAAGCAGCCAGAGAAACGTAAGAAATACGAAATAAATAAAAATGATTAGGAAAAAAAATATATATCAAACTGTCGTGTGCGCTGAGTCTTAATAAACACGAAGCTATATATAAGCTATAAAAGTTGCACGGCAAGCTAACCACACCGAGTGAAACGAATATAATATTCAATATTATTATATCGATCCGATATCACGTTTAGTGCAAGTATTCGAGAATAGGTGTGCTGAATAAAGTACAGAATACGTACTCGAGGTTATATTAACCTACCTACGTACCAAAAAATAGTTATCGTGTAGCAATTTGCGTAATTATCTGAGGAATGTGGAATGGGTATTCAAATATATAAGGGCAGAAGTAATATGTTTATAAGAAAACAAAAAAGAAAAAACAAGGGCAGAAAACGGGTAAATGGGCAGATTGATAATGATTGTTTATTTAACTTTTTAGGTATGCGAAAATTTACAATTTGGTTTGAATTAACCATAAAATGGCAAAATACGGTTGTTGCAGACTGTATAAATAGGTCGCCAGTTGGAATATTCGGTTCGAAAGACCATATGATCTGGCCGATTGCCAGGTTTTTGTGGACAAATAGTGTTTTCTGAGCAAATTTCTAAATGTTGATATAAGGATTTGGCCTCTCAGACAGTAAGGGGCACTGTTAAAACTCCCATGATTATTTTAAAAATAATAGATATCTGCTGGCCAAAGCAGAAAGTAGTAATAAATACATATGAAAAATTCAATAATGAAACAAATTAAATGTAAAATAATTAATTCAAAATAAATTTGTACTGTTACGGGCTACAGGACTCGAATTAAATTGTCGTTGGAATTACTATAGAATTTATTAAAACTATACCAACACGTATAACATAGGTACAAATATAACTAGACATAATAAATCCCAATGTAATGCACAATTCAATAACACGCGCAAAGTCCGTCTATATAGTATCGTAATCGTAGCTTGACTGTTCCACCCCTTCGGTCGGGCATTGTTTTATACTAAACTGTATAATACCGACAAAGGGCCGCGTTCACTGAGTTAATCCGCACATCTGGCAAGCTTCGACGCAATGCAATAACAACAAGGATTAGTCCGACACTAATGACGGCCATAAAACAAGTATGATAACAATAAGATGTTTTTCTTAATTGCAAATTTTAAACACGAAGTAAACAAAAGAACTTCGAATGCAAGAAAGGTAATAAACTGCGTTTTACGACAGTCAGGTGTGCGCGTTTCTTTGTCGGTATGTAACAGTACTGTTTTTTCTCCCAAATTTGCCAAGAGTACATATTTTTAGGGTTAAAAAACAAAAATAGTACATTTTCTCTACAAAAATAACAATATTACGAATGTTCACAAAAAATAATTTTGAAATGTAGTTTCTTTTAATACAAATATTAATTCGAGCATTGATTTTTATATATTAAAATTTTTATTTGCAAGAATTCACTAACGTAAAATGTGTATTAAAAAAATCATCAATAAAATTACGAAAGGTTTAGATATATTTAGTCTCACCTCTCCGAATTAAGTCGGAGAGTTTTTCCGTCTTCTAGATCCCTGATAAGGCTGAGAAATTTTCTGCCTACTGCCACCAAAATTATGCTTGCACAGTCTCTTTTGCTACCCATTTTAGATTACGCTGACGCCTGCTATCTTGACTTAACCGTAGAACAGCTAAGTAAACTTGAGCGACTTCAGAATTTTTGCATTAGCTTCATATTTGGCTTGCGAAAATATGACCATGTTTCTGAAGTTCGTGAAAAACTCAAATGGCTCCTTATTCGCTTTCGCCGGAATACTCACATTCTCACACTACTTTATAACATATTATTTATTAGTAGTAGTCCTCCTTACCTTAAGGAACGGTTTTGAATTCCTTCGCCTTTCTACTTCCCACAATTTGCGCACTCATACGTATCATAAACTCACAACACCTGCACAAACTTCATCTTTTTATGATACCTCTTTTACAGTGCAGGCTGTCAAACTTTGGAATGCGCTGCCTCTTACTGTCAGAGAGGCCAAAACATCGCCTACATTTAAGAATGCACTCAGCAAAACTACTTTTCCTTAAATAATTATGCCTAATTCTTATATTATATAAATATAGTATTTAATTTATAAATTATGTAGTTTCAGTATGTTTATTTATGATATACTTAATGATCTGCACCACCTACATCGCCAGATTATGTTAAATTATTCCTTAAGTTAGGTTGCCTGGAAGAGATTGCTTTAAGCGATAAGGCCGCCTATTGTTTCTACCATGACAATATTTTAACTGTGTATTTCTGAAATTGTATATTTCGCCTGTCCCTATTAACAGAGTCAGATCTGCAAATCAGCAACTATACAGGAGAGCGCTCTGAACTTTGAATTGCTTATATTTTTTTTACTACAAGAATTAAATTTTCAAAAAAAATATTATGTTAATATATGTTCGAGAGCTTATTTGCAATGCAATTAAATAACGTTTTTACTTATCTAAATGTTTTAAAAGCTAGTAATGGCTTTGTTATCCGTACATGGGTCATCATGATTTGTTGGTTCTGTCACATCCAACAAAGTTACACGAACAAACATATTTATTCTTTGTAAGAAGTGCCACATACAACATTGTCATTAGTAAATCCTGTTTAAGTTTATGTCGTATTTAAATTGATATTATAAATTAAATGCAATTTTTAATAAATTTGTTTCACAAATAACAAATAATCAAACATAATTGACAATTTAGGGACAAAATTAAAACAATCTTTGCCATAAAATTTGTTATAATCATTAATTATAAAGTCTACCTGTATGAATGGCACTTAATAATCACATTTCAGGTTTCATTAGCTTAGATAATCAGTCTTAGTAATTTCTTTCTTACAAAAATATACGCCGCATACCCCCCTCGGGCCCCGCTAATAACGTCGGGAGTTAACATTCGTCATTGTTAATGGGAGATGGTGGCATATATGACATTGTTAATGTGGCTATTTTAAAAACTATGAGGAAAATTTACCTTTTTGTTGCTGCTATTGAAAAACAATGCTTTTTTAGGGTCATTAGTGAAATAAAACCAAAATGTCGAAAATTGCATATCCTGCATTGTTAATAGGGACAGGCGATTTGGTGAGCAATAAAGTGTTATCTATCTAAATTTGTTTTTGATATATATATATGATAGCAAGACGTGTGTAGTACTTTCGATTAGGGATTTAGTGACGGACTTTGCGCGTGTTATTGAATTGTGCATTACATTTGGGATTTATTGCGTCTAGTTATATTTGTACCTATGTTATACGTGTTGGTATAGTTTTAATAAATTCTATAGTAATTCCAAAGACAATTATATATATATATATATATATATATACAGGCCTTTTTTTGTCACTTATTTTCTGAGGGCACTGTTCAATTTTCTGATTAGCTAGCACTCATTAAGCTTATATCACGATTTTGCAAATCTAAGCTCACTTAGCTCTTGAAGAGCATCGCACATTTCGTATGAGGCGACGCGGTATCTGTTCAGGAAAGATAGATTAGATTTTGTATTTGGATAATTTTGACCTATTAAAAAAAATCCATTTCTTTTGTTAAGATTACCAAAATTGTTTTATTTTTTTTAGTTTTTATGGCACTTTTGCGATATTTTCGAAATTTCCTTTAAGAGCACTGCGTGCCCCCATAACGGAAGCCCTGTATATATATATATATATATATATATATATATATATATCTGTCAATTTATATCCTCAAAGATGTAGTAATGCGCGAGCGAGACAGCTGATTCTTCCATGTTTCAGATATTGTTTTGGGAAAGTACGGCAACGATTTATTTTACTTACAAAGATGTACATTTATAATTAACTAGGTCTATCATGAAGCTCAAGGCGCATTTAACGGTTCTTTTAATTTGGAAGAAACCACTAAAGTGAATCATGTAATCATGAAATAATATTCATTTATTCATTTACTAATAATTAATATTTATTAGTTATTCAAAAGTTTTTTAGTTCCTAATGAGAATTTTTAGTTATACACGAGTGACTTCATAATATGTTCATTTCAGGTAACAGACTCATACAGCGCGTTCCACTAGTAGCTCACAACGCCCAAAATGCTCTTCTAGCCGTTCCACATGGCAACCGCGGTCGTTGTGGTCGTGGCGAAAACATCAAACAACAACAACACAAAAATAAAAATAAAAAGTTTTTTTAGTACCTAATGAGAATTTTTAGTTTATTTATTTATTTATTAGCTTACAAACATCGCTATCATTACAGTTGCCACCAATACGATAGCGTGGTACACATAATATACACTATATATATATATATATACAAATTCAGTCGTCATAACATATAATATAATAGGCAGTTCTTGTGAATTCAATCACAGTACAGATAAAAATGTCAGTTTGTTGACATATCTTGTTCAATGTTCGCAAGGCCTGTGTCATCGGCGCCTTATTAAGCAAGTTGGTCCTGCCATATGGTACTACGAACATTGGTGGCTGCCTACATCTCAGCACAAAATTCGCTGGATTGTTCAGTTTGATTTCAGCTAATACTCCTAGGTATACACGAGTGATGACTTCATAACAGCAATTTTAATTTCAGGCAACAGACTCATAGTGGTATACAAAAGTTATCCAGGAGCGTTTCGTGGTGTCGATGAAAGTTAACAATTACGGACGAGTAGTTTTAGTTACTGAAGAGTTTTGTAACAATTTCTAAAACCTTCTTCATCAAATGAAGACAGATAACAAAAGTTGTTTAGAAGCTGTGGGTTTATTAAGATGAGTGTGTGGTGCGTCGATGATGGTTACCCCGTTGTATGGGGTGACGCACTAGCGAGAGCCTATGGCTCAATTTTTGGCGGGAACTGAAAGGAGATGTTGTGCTGTGCAGTTTTATTTTCTAAAAATGCGTAAAATTACTCTAAAATGAACAATAGCTGTAGGATATTGATAGTTTTTGAGTAGTAATTATGTGTTTTGTGAGAAATGTGAACTGTAAAGTCAAATGTGGTCTTTTGAGTTGTCACAAGAACCCCGTTGAATGGCACTAGCTTAAGAAAATGAAGAAACTATATTGTAAACTAAGATCTGGCTTAAAGGCCTAGCTGCCAAGTCATAAACTTAAATAATAATAGACGGAAGTACAAAATAATACGACGAGTTGTTGTACTCTTGTAGCATATTAATTTATTCATGTTTCCTAATTTAACTTAGACTATATATACAAAAACCTTATGGTTTACGTGATGTGCACACCAGTATTCTAATCAATATTAAATATTATATTTACACGTTTATGAGATTGGACATTTATGATAATTTAGACAAATGCCCACTGTATTTACATAGCATCATGTTCATATATTAACCAGTCTTTCGTCGTCAGCCATTTGCAGTCCACTGCTGGACGTAGGCCTCCCCAAGACGGCGCCACTCATCCCTGTCCTCCGATTTCCTCAGCCAGCGCCTACCGGCGACCTTGCACAGGTCGTCGGCCCATCGGGCTGGAGGGCATCCGACACTACGTTTACCGAGACGCGGTCTCCACTCCAGGACTCGTTTGCTCCATCGGCCATCGGTCCTACGGCAGATGTGACCGGCCCACTGCCACTTCAACTTGCTAATTTTGCGAGCTATGTCGGTTACCTTGGTTCTCTTACGGATATCCTCATTTCTAATTTTATCCATAAGAGAAACACCCAACATAGCTCACTCCATAGCCCGTTGAGCGACTTGGAACTTGTGGACCAATCCTGCCGTAAGTGTCCCATGTCTCGGCCCCGTAGGTCAGGACGGGGAGGACGCACCATAGTCTTTAATTGCGCTAAATTATACATCAATAAATTGGTGGATGAAACGTGACGCAACACAGACTAAGTTCAAAATATGACATTTAAATTATTTAAATTTAAATATAACATTTCGGAACATTTGCCGAACTAAATAGTTGTTAACATAAAAAACACAAACATTACAACCCAGTATTTACAATGACCGAAAACTGCTTTAGTTACTCGAGAGATTTTTTAGTTACCGAAGAGTTTTTAGTTGTCGCCGATCTTTTTTTAGTTACCGTACATTATGTAAATCATCATCAAGTATTTTAGGGTCTTTTTTAGCCATATTCAGGATGTTGACTCTTCATGTGCCCTTTTAAACTGCAGTTCTGTATGAACGCTTGGCCGCACACGTGGCACCTGTACCTTCTGTCATTCGTATGTATCCGCATATGGTCCTTCAGGGTCTTTAACCTGGAAACAATATTAGAGCTTTACTGTCTTATTCATAGAGAGTTAGAGTCAGTTTCAACACTTCTTTATGGTTCTTAACCCTTAACCCGGAACAACGGAACCACCACAGATTTGTTGCCCGAACTGTCACACACGACTGGTTGAAAAGCACGACAAATTTGTGGTCAAATACAGATAATTTAAATAAACGTTGAACTGATGTTTTCTCCCTCTAACTACATAGAATTTGTATTAGAATAAAAGAGACGATATCATTCTCTTGGTTTTGGCGCAGCAATTTTGATGGCAGCTGGCACAGCTTGTGGAAAAAATAATATTATATTTGGCCCTTATAGAAGGTTAAAGAACCGTTCAAACTTACTATAACTCTCTATGAATAAGACCGTTATTATCTATGTCTATATACAGGTGCATTCTTCAAATGGTCCTTCGGGCCGAAATCCCAAACTGTACGAAATAGCGAAAAATCCTCGAAAGCGGCCCCGAGGCCGCTTTTGACGAAATCTAAAGTAGTATCATTAGGTTTTTGAAAAACCAATTGTCTCCATTAGGAATCGAATCGGCTGATTTTGAAAAAAAATAAACACCTGTATTATAACACCAAATCATAGTCTTGCTTGTAACGAGCGATTTCTTTGAAGTAATGTCAAACAGCAAATCAAGGACAAGGAACAGAATAGAATAGAATAATAAAATTGTGTAACATGTGGGTTTTGCAATATAAACAGAATAAAAGAGTAAATATATAATATTTTGAAATGGCAAGTATAATGGACATAGAAATAAAACAAAAATACACATATATTTATATATATATAATAATCATAGTAATCCCGCAGGGGGGCTTTGTGGCGAGTAGCGACAACTCGTACCTGACTCCAGGGGCCAAGGCAAGAAGTGGAGATCGCTGGAGCTAAGACTCAAACTCCAGGGGTGGAAGTGATAAATGGCATCACGTCAGAAGTAGCAATTTTGCCCCTGTCTTCTATGGCAATTTTTGGGGCCCATTGCAGGGAGTGGCGAGTCACCCATTTTTTCATGTTCCCGAACATTGCGACGGGCAGACGCCATAGTCCTCATATTTCCAGCCCCTAGTACCACTAGCAGTTCACCCCAATAGCCCGGTACCCTTTGTTTTCATTTCCCGCAATAGTCCTACACCGGCCGGGGCTTGTCCTTGGGCGCATTATTATATGGTGTAGACAGGGATAATCGCCGGTCACGCCACATTTATATTAAACTAGCTGACCCGGCGAACTTCGTACTGCCATATTTTCTGAATTCCTAAAAGACTTTGTTTCATGACGCAAAAACAAAATCACCAAAATCGCTCCCGGTGATTAGGAGGATTCTAGAACCCGATCTCAGCGCCACCTACCGGTTCTAATTGCGAATCTAAACCATCCGGGAACCCACTCAATCACACAAAAACAAAATCACCAAAATCGCTCCCGGTGATTAGGAGGATTCTAGAACCCGATCTCAGCGCCACCTACCGGTTCTAATTGCGAATCTAAACCATCCGGGAACCCACTCAATCACACAAAAACAAAATCACCAAAATCGCTCCCGGTGATTAGGAGGATTCTAGAACCCGATCTCAGCGCCACCTACCGGTTCTAATTGCGAATCTAAACCATCCGGGAACCCACTCAATCACACAAAAACAAAATCACCAAAATCGCTCCCGGTGATTAGGAGGATTCTAGAACCCGATCTCAGCGCCACCTACCGGTTCTAATTGCGAATCTAAACCGTCCGGGAACCCACTCAAACACACAAAAACAAAATCACCAAAATCGCTCCCGGTGATTAGGAGGATTCTAGAACCCAATCTCAGCGCCACCTCCCGGTTCTAATTGCGAATCTAAGACATCCGGGAACCCACTCAAACACACAAAAACAAAATCACCAAAATCACTCCCGGTGATTAGGAGGATTCTAGAACCCGATCTCAGCGCCACCTATCGGTTCTAATTGCGAATCTAAGACATCCGGGAACCCACTCAAACACACAAAAACAAAATCACCAAAATCGCTCCCGGTGATTAGGAGGATTCTAGAACCCAATCTCAGTGTTGAAATAAACCTCGTCATTTCAACAAGAACCTTTTTTCATAGGGTCTTCTATATTTAAACTACATTATAATATAGTAACGTCATAGTGTCGGTTGTTTTTTAGGTCTCTAAGTATCCGCTATGCGTGTATGATTGTCTAGAATAAAACTCTGCTGGTATTCACAATATGTGCCGTATTATTTCCCGGTCCATAACCAACAGGTTATGGGCCCAGAACGGATCACGCGCAGACAATTATTACGCATAAAGAAAGCCAAAATATAATATTTGAAGTTTCGCGTCGAAATTACTACGCACGAAACAATGGCTAGCGGCAGTGGAGTCTCGTCAATTCCTGTGGAAAAACTGAGTGGTATCAATGACTACCACAACTGGAAGTTTGCGATGCGCATGGTACTCATCCATGAGGATTTATGGGAGTGTGTGCAGTCGAAGGAAGTGAAGGACGAGAAGAAGGACCTAAAAGCTCTTGCTAAGATTTGCTTGTCGGTACATAGCTCGGTATATAGCCATGTACGCAACGCAAAGACCGCACATGAAGCTTGGAATAATTTAGAACAAGCTTTCCAAGGCAAAGGATTGTGCAAAAGGCTGAGCTTATTGAGAAGTCTCTTTAGTATAAAGAGGAATGAGCACGATTGCATGGACGTATATTTGTCCAAAGTCACCGAAGTTGTGCAACAGTTGGACGAAATCGGATCACCTTTGGAGGATGATTTTGTTGCAGTCATCATATTAAGCGGGTTGCCATCCGATTATAACCCCTTAATAATGACATTAGAAAATAACAACATGAAGTTGTCAAGCGAGCTGGTGAAGTCGAGGTTGCTGCAAGAAGAACAACGTCGCGCAGGCAGTAGTGAAACGGTGACGGCTATGGTTGCTAAGAAAACGGTTGTTTGTTATAAATGTCATAAGAGTGGACACGTGCAGAAAAATTGCCCACAAAATGTCTCTAAACAACAACATAAAAATAAGAAAGCGTTCCAAGGAAAGCCTACAAGCAAAGGCATGTTGACGGCAATGTCAGTAGCTTTGAATAGTAATACCTGGTACGTGGACTCGGGAGCAACGTCACACATGACAAATAACAAAGATTTGTACATAAGTTTCCTGCCTATTGAACCAGTGCCAGTGAATGTGGCAAACGGTGATAAACTTTCGGCAATCGGTGTTGGTAAAGTAAAAGTTAATTTAAAAACTGGTGAAAAGACGATAAGTCATGTATTTTATGTACCTAGTTTAGTAGGAAGTCTGTTGTCCGTGAGTGCATTAACTAAGAAAGGTTTTAATGTTAAATTTAATAAGAAAGGCTGTATAATTCTTAGTGGTAGAACGGTCATAGCTACGGCTACCCATGTAAATAATGTCTATCAGCTTGATGTTTGTAATAATTTTACATGTAATGCTGCAACGGAAAGAGTCGTGCCTAAAGTTTCTGTTTTAGACACTCTATTGACTTCGCAGGTGACTGAAGTTGCGCAGTCGGATGCGTGCTCAAGCGATGCAAGTCAAGCATCATTGGCCGCTGACTCTGAGGCAAACGCACCTAGTGAGAAGACTTCGCGGGAAACGTGGCATAGACGACTTGCTCATCTCAATGCCAGAAGCATGTACATCATGAAGAATGGGATGGTAACGGGCATTAATTATGACGAAGGTTCCTACCTACCATGTGAGTCATGTGTACTGGGTAAGCAATGTCGATTACCTTTTCCTAAAAAGTCAAAACGTCGATCTAAGGAAATATTAGGCTTGGTGCATACAGACTTATGTGGGCCTATGCCACAAGCGTCTTTTGGAGGTTCTAGATATTTTTTAACTTTTATAGACGATTTTTCTCGGAAGATTTTTTGTTATTTTTTAAAAGGGAAGGATGAAGTTTTTACCTATTTTAAAACTTTTAAATCCTTGGTTGAAAACCAAACGGGCAAAACAATTAAGGTTCTAAGGAGCGATAATGGAACTGAATATGTTAATAAACAGTTTCAGAATTTTTTGAAAGAGCATGGGATAAAGCATGAAACTACTATTCCATATTCTCCTGAACAGAATGGGGTCAGTGAAAGAGCTAATAGGACAATTGTTGAAAAAGCCCGGTGTATGCTGCAGGATGCAGGTTTGGATAACCGCTTCTGGGCGGAGGCTGTCCAAACTGCAGTTTACATAAAGAATAGGTCGCCTACAAAGGCAGTGATGGGATCAACACCAGAAGAAAAGTGGACTAACGAAAAGGTTGATGTAAGTCATTTTCGGGTGTTTGGTTGTGTGGCCTATGCTTTAGTGCATAACACAAAAAAGTTCGATCCCAAATCCAAAAGGTATATTTTTGTTGGATACTGCGAGGAAAGCAAAGGATATAGGTTGATGGATCCGGAAAATCTACCTACTTGTATAAAGGCTAGAAATGTAAACTTTTTCGAAAATAAATTTATTTCGAAAAATAATGTTACAGATGTGTCAAATACGTCATGTAATGAATTATTGACACCAAATATTATGAACATTATTTCTAATTCGGAAGTAAATAATATAAATGAAAATGAGAATGGGAGTGACCAGGTTGTCGTCAGGTCAGATGAGCGAGGACATGAATCGTTTGAGCCTGATGCAACTGTGAGCTCGATCGTAAGTTGCGATGATTCTTCGGATGAAACATACGTTCCAGAGTCATCTTCTTTAAACGATACGGATTCTTCAAACTTCGTGAGCTTGAATAATACCACTGAATTGGCAAATATGGTGATGGCATTATGCTGTGATAATGACGAGCCATTGACAGTGGAACAAGCATTGAATGGTAAGGATGCTGGTCGTTGGCGAGAGGCAATGCAGGAAGAATATGATTCTTTTGCAAAGAACAATTGTTGGACGTTGACAGATCTGAAAGATGGACAAAAACCGGTAAGATCCAAATGGGTTTTTAAGATTAAACGTGGTCTTAACGGAAATATATTAAAATATAAGGCGCGTTTAGTAGCGAAAGGTTTCACGCAAAAATATGGTATCGATTACCAGGAAACTTTTGCACCAGTTGTACGTCATTCGACAATTAGGATGTTGTTTGCCATTGCAGCCATAAAAGACCTTGACATTGACCAAATGGATGTCAAGACAGCATTCTTGAACGGAGATTTGAAAGAGAATGTTATAATGGAACAACCAGAAGGATTTGTTTTAAAGGGGGAGAATAAACACAAAGTTTATAAGTTAAACAAATCCATTTATGGTTTGAAACAAGCTGCAAAATGTTGGTACGATAAAATTAATACCGTATTAACAGCAAAAATGGGTTTTAAAAGGTCTAGTGTGGAGCCCTGCGTATACTTTAGAAATCTACAAGGTAGATTATCTATTTTAGCCCTTTATGTTGATGACATACTTTTATTTACTTCTTCAGATGCTGATAAACATGACATAAAGAAGCGTTTAAATGAAGAATTTGAAATAAAAGATTTAGGTCAGGTACATGAATTTTTGGGAATGCGAGTTTGCAGGCAGAAGAATAAAATCACACTCGACCAGGCTAGCTTTATAACTAGGATCTTGAACAGATTTAAGATGGCTGACTGCAAACCTGTTTCGACTCCAATGGAGGTTGGCTTGAAGCTTACCAAAGCTGAAGCAAAGCTTGAAAATTGTGAGTACAGAAATCTTATTGGCTGTTTAATGTATGTCGCTGTGTGTACTAGACCCGACATAGCGCATGCGGTTGGTTTCTTAAGTCAATTTAATGACTGTTATTCAGATATCCACTGGAAGGCAGCTAAACATGTTTTAAGATATCTGAAGGGTACTACCAATTATTGTTTGGTGTACGACAAAGGTAACTTTGAAGTATGTGGTTATGTAGACGCGGACTGGGCGTCATGTGAAGTAGACCGGAAGTCATACACTGGCTATGTGTATAAAATCGGGAATTCAGTCATCAGCTGGGAAAGTCGTAAGCAGAAAACCGTCGCATTGTCTAGTACTGAGGCCGAATACATGGCTCTTTCCGATGCATGCAAAGAGGGTTTATTTATACGCACTTTTCTACAGGAATGTTTAAATTTAGATTGTGTTATTAACTTATTTAATGATAACCAGTCTGCACAAAAGCTGAGTAAGAATTCGATGTTGCATTCGCGAACTAAACACATTGATGTCAGACACCATTTTATTCGTGACATTGTTAATAAAAAATTGATTAATATTAAGTTTATGTCAACTGATAAAATGTTAGCGGATATTCTGACAAAGCCTTTACCGCGAGTAAAGTTTTCAATGTTTTTAGGTCAGTTTAATTTGAGAGGATATTATTTACGCGAATGACAACATTTTTTAGGAGGTCTATGTTTAGTTTTTATTGTATATATAGTTATGTAATGCCACATACGTGTTTATTGTTTCTTGTAGGGTTATAACATGAACTATGTATAATTATGTTTTGATTTGGAGAATAGTTCATACAATACTATGTTGAAATGATTTCAGTTTAAGGGGAAGTGTTGAAATAAACCTCGTCATTTCAACAAGAACCTTTTTCATAGGGTCTTCTATATTTAAACTACATTATAATATAGTAACGTCATAGTGTCGGTTTTTTTTAGGTCTCTAAGTATCCGCTATGCGTGTATGATTGTCTAGAATAAAACTCTGCTGGTATCCCGGTGATTAGGAGGATTCTAGAACCGGATCTCAGCGCCACCTACCGATTCTAATTGCGAATCTAAGACATCCGCGAACCCACTCAAACACACAAAAACAAAATCACCAAAATCGCTCCCGGTGATTAGGAGGATTCTAGAACCGGATCTCAGCGCCACCTACCGATTCTAATTGCGAATCTAAGACATCCGGGAACCCACTCAAACACACAAAAACAAAATCACCAAAATCGCTCCAAATGATTAGGATTGTAGAACCCGATCTCAGCGCCACCTACTGGTTTAAATTGTGGATCTAAACCATCCCGGGACCCACTCAAGCACACACAAAATTTCATCAAAATCAGTAAAGTCGTTCTCAAGTTATGCGCTTACCAACACATTTTGCGATTCATTTTTATATATAAGATTTCTCAAGGGGCCTCCTCTACGTGTTAGCCTTTCCATGGCTCCACGCAAGCCCTCCAAAAGTCCGGGCCATTTTTATGGCCCGTGGTCTTCAACCCAGTAATATTGTATACAATTACGAAAATATGGCAGAGATGAAGATTTGTTTTTGAACAAAATATTCTATTTTCCATACATCATTTGGACGTAGTTTAGCAGAAAGGTCTCAACCCACATCGTGGTCAAAAATGAGTTGTATATACCAAGTTACCAGCAAATTTTTTGTCTAAACTTAAAACCACAATAACTCAAAAACCGACTTTTTGTGTGAAACAGTGTGTCGTTACGTACAAGCCTTAACCGGTCTATCTCAGTACAACACAGGGGACGCAAGTTCGATTCCTGGCGTGGTAAATTTTGTAAACGAACTTTCGGTATATCGTCTGGATGTCTGGGATCGGCCCCAGAGTGGTCCGTTGTATACTTGCGATAACACAAGCATTTGCTTAGCTTGGGTATATAAAATGTGTTTGTTTGTTACTTATTCTAATTATTCTATCCGATTACTTATTCGTTAGGTCGTTTCTGCTAAACTACGTCCAATTATTGTAACATCGTTCATATAAAACATCGATGTTAGGATATCGATGTTTTCAAAAGTGAAACATCGATGTTAAAAATATCGATATTTATGAACGATATATCGATGTTTATGAACGATATTTTTTATCACCAATTTACATAAACTTTTGACGGTTCTTCCTGCGATGCAAATGTAATATCGTTTTTTTTAACATCGTTGTATCGCCCAAACCACTCTAGCAAACCTTTCTTAATTCTTGCTTTCACTAACATCATCCTTTTACACCACTGTCACTCCATCTTTCAAAGAAATACCACACACACTTCTCAATGCTCTCATTGCTACTAAATACTATGTTTATTCTATTCATATGTTTTTCCCTTACCGAACATTCACTACTTTACTTACAATTCAACAGCGTGGGCACACACTAACACATCCCTATCACCATTTTAAATAAATGTACATCTAAGAAATTTTTTAATTTTTTAAAGAAATGAAAGAGATAGGTATAATAAACAGTGTTTACATTATAAATTATTATTGGCAATAAGAAAAAAATATGAAAAAAATATTATAATGCATATCTGTATAGAGATAGAGCGCAAGATGGCACGTTATGTCTATGTAAGATAAAATATCGTTTACAAAACATCGTTCTTGAACAACGATGTATCGTCGATGTTTCGGTTTCAACATCGATGTTAAAACATCGATTTTTATGAACGATATATCGATGTTTGGAAACATCGATGTTTTGTTAATTTGGAATCCGTGTTTCGAAGTTCATTCTGATAGATTAGAGCGTATTCAAAAAAAATTCACTAGATTTATCAATTTCAAATTCAAAATACCGCCGCCAAGGTTACATTGAGCGCTGTACCCTATTCCATCCTCTGCCCCTCAAAGTTCGCAGAAATATTTGCGATACACGTTTCTTGGTGAAAATTGCTCAGTCCAAAATTGACTGCGCTAGTCTTATCGAGGAACTACATTTGTATGTTCCCCCTAGAAAACTACTTCATTCGCCCTTGACACGCACAGCTTTCAGACGCCACTCATTTTTTGTTAGAACAGTGAATGAATTCAACAAACTCAACAAGTCGGATCATGTTGACATTGTTGACATTTTAACGGAGAAAGAATACAATTTCCTGCGGCCGGGCGGCCTGTCGTAAGAGGCGACAAAATAACCCACAGCCAGGTGGTAGGGTATTTGCCCGACTGGATGGCTACCACCCCTGGTCTAGAGTATGCCGCCATAACAACCTTGAGTTGTGTTCCGACATTAGTGACCGGGTTCCAGTCTCCCTTAAGAGAGCAGCAGCGCATCTGTAACACTTTTGGTGTTGCAAATATCCATAGGCGATGGTAACCGCTTTCCATCAAGTGGGCCGTCTGCCTGTCTGCTGAACTCATGCTATAAAAAAAGAAAAAAAGAAAAAATTTGACTTGTTTGTGGATAGTCTAGCATCTGTAAATGAGAATTTAATCAAAGCCTATTTTAATAATAGCTAGTTTTCCCCGTCACAAAATGTTCTCATTGTTGTTCTTTATTTCTAAATTATTGTATTTTATACTTTATTTTTATTTCCCTGTCATCTGTCGAGGTTTATAATTAGCTGTTCTTCAACTATCTCTGTAACGCTAGTTTGTAAACTTTAGTTTGTAAGATCACAGCTGTTAACCTCCCAAATAAAATAACTTAGTTGATTGTATAAGGCTGCATTTTGGAATTACCTTCTTTTTAGGTACACTTGCATACTGGCAAGACTTTCTAAATTGTAACATTTCATAGATAGAACAACAAAAAAATGGCATTTTTGCATATACGCCTATATGTTATGAAGCCCTCGATATTTTTGAGCAACCGTCACATTTTTTAATTTCGCTTCACTGGGAGTTTTTGCGACTTTTGTGCATCAATTAAACCTCACGTTATTTTATTCAAAAATTAATATTATCAAAATTAATCGAGTTTTAGATTTTAACCCAATCAATGAAGTCGGTCAATGGGTAAACATTGACTGCGTTCAAATGAGGTGCGGTCAAATGCCCAGCGGAATTTGACGTTTAATATAGCAACCCCATAAACAGACCTCTGTTGGGCTCGGTACATGTAGGTTTCATCACCATGTTTTACTTCACCGTTAGGACTTGGTAATCCATCTATAATAATATTATTAAATTCTAAGCATGGATACATATTTAAAAAAAAAAAAACCTTTTTTTTTTATTGCAGGAGATCAGCAGACAGGCAGACGGCCCACTTGATCGAAAGCGGTTACCATCGCCTATGGACATTTGCAACACCAAAGTTGCTACAAATGCGCTGCTGCTCTCTTAAGGGAGACTGGAACCTGGCCACTAATGCCGGAACACAACTCAAGGTTGTTATGGCGACATACTTTAGACCAGGGGTGGTAGCCATCCAGTCGGGCAAATGCCCTACCACCTGGCAAAACTCGAGTAGACTATATAAACGACGGAGAACACGATGCAATTTTTTTTCCTTGTCTGTGTGTTCGGAGTTCGGGATTCACATAAAAACTACTAGGCCGATTTCGATGCGATCGCCGCTGATCGACAGCAAATTCTTAGACTTAAACTCTGCAATACTTTTTATCGCGGGAATCTCGAGTCAAGCGTGTACGAAGTCGCGGGCATATCCTAGTTTTGAATGAACACTTCAATTTGAATGTATTGTTCAATTGCAAATACTAACCTAGGGTAGCTTTTCTCGCAGACTTTGCACTTGAAGTTACGTTCGCCGGTGTGTGTCGGCATGTGGTTGGTCAGAGCGAACCTCGTGAAGAACTTCTGCCCGCAACACTTGCATTCGTACCTGAAAGCGACAATATTACGTACTTAATAAAACTACGTTTTAACGGTTTTAAGCGCGATAATTCAATTTGATTTTGGTTTTTCCGACGTTTCGGCCACTTTTCAGTGGCCGTGATCACGGAAGACGAAGATGTTAAGTGTCAACGAGTATTGTTAAAGTTTTATTTAGTCTTCCGTGATCACGGCCACTGAAAAGTGGCCGAAACGTCGGAAAAA
Source organism: Dendrolimus kikuchii (assembly GCA_019925095.2). NCBI lineage: Eukaryota > Metazoa > Arthropoda > Insecta > Lepidoptera > Lasiocampidae > Dendrolimus > Dendrolimus kikuchii. The sequence goes on from CM034415.1 coordinate 8,153,458, forward strand.
CCAAAATCAAATTGAATTACCGCGCTTAAAACCGTTAAAATGTAGTTTTATTATGTATACAAGTCGCAAAAACTTAAGAAAATATAATATTACATATTGTTACAATTCGGGCCACCTGCATATCTGTAAACAAAGCACATTTGTTACCCGCCGGCGTCGTTTGAGCTAATAACATTGAAACTGTTTTATGACTGTCTTCTTTTGTTTACTTTGTGTTTAAAAATTGTAATTAAGAAGAACAGTCTATTGTTATTGTACTTGTTTTATGGCAGTCATTAGGCAGGTGTGTCGAACTAATTCTTGTTGTTATTGTTTTGCGTCGAGGCATATTGTATTTGTACAGTATAAAAGGAATGCCCGAGCGGAGGGGGCGAGGCAGTCAAGCGGGGATTACGATACGAGCAAGACGTACATTCGATGAGCGATATAGTGACGGATTTGTACTGGTTGCGTCCAGTTACATTTGTACCGGTGTTATACGTGTTTGTATAGTTCTAATAAATTCTATATTAATTCCAACGGCATTTTAATTCGAGTCCTGTAGCTCGTAACAATAGAATAACACAGTATGACAGTGCGCGTTTGTATTTACAGGCTATAAAATTTATAGGGGACCGACTAGAAAACTACACTGAATCAAACGCAAAAAGAATTGTTAATATCAGTTCAAAAATAAAACAGTTATGGCTGAACATATGTTTAAAAAATATACTAGCTGCGCCCGCGGTTTCACCCGCGTGGTGATGGATTATATTTTGGATAATTCACACTATCTTATATATATAAAAATGAATGTTTGTCTGTATGTCCTTTATATAATCGTAAACCATACATTTGATCATGTGATGATCTTTAGCAAAGTTGTTGTGCATGAGCCAGAGAAGGTTTCTGAGTTGGTTCACAATTGGACCCGGTAGGTGGCGCTGCTGTTGGCATAGCGATTGGAGCTTTTCCGGGCAGGACGATGTCTGCCGGGACGGCCAGTATCTTGATAAATTAATATAATATATGAAATTGATCGTGTACTAGCAGAAGGTGATGTCAGGAGCCTTAAGAACAGACGAGCGTGCATGACAAGAGTTATGAATGTCAAAGAAGCAAGTGAGGTGTGTAAGAATAAGCCTAAATGGCGCTCTGTTGCTCGTGCCTACCCGGCAAGGGAACTGGCGTGAAGTTATGCATGTAATAATTAAAATAATAAAGTTACTACCTAGTTTGTAGATAAGTTTTTTTAAATCCCGCACACTTCACACGAAGCTTGGGGACTTTCAAAAATATTATTTACACATATGCAGGTGTATTTTTTGTTTTTGTCGGAGAGTTGTAACAACACGATAAAATTGTATCTCAAAGTAGTGCTGCACCTGTGTGCAAAGTATGGCGCGATTCAGGATGCACGTGGCGCCATCTGTTGATCCCGTTTAGTTTCAGTTCACGACGCGAATGCGTACCACTGCGCCCTATCACGGCTCATATCTTTATTCAATCTATTGTTTAATTATTACGGAGAGATAACACTTTATTGCACACCAAAATACACAATTACATAAAGAGGCCATATTTAAAATATTTTCTAGGCGATACAATAGGCAGCCTTATCGCTCACAGCGATCTCTTCCAGGCAACCTAGAATCAGGCGTTATAGGTGGTGCAGGAAAAAGGCAATAGATACATAAATACTCAAACTAATTTAAGAAATAATATACAAATACATACATATATATAAGTATATTGCAATACTTTTCAATACTTTTAGTGAAGAGTTACACAATTTAAAAAAGCACTAAATAATAACTTTGTGTATACATAGATGCTACATAGAGATAAAAATCTAGCACTGGAAGCGCTAAGTTGGCAACAGGAGGTATGCACCGCAAGCAGCGTAAGGGAACCGTCTTCCAATAACAAAAACTTGAGAGGTGTCAAGGAACAACGAACGAACCTGTATACACTCAACAAAAATAATCGTCGCGACACCACACTGTTCAATGCGAAATAGAAATGAAAATATCTGGCTTGCTTTCTATAAGAGAGAGAGAGACAGACAGAGAAACATGCGACGCCGCACAACTTACAATAGCTTACTATAGCAAAAAGTGTCGTGACAACATTTCGTAAGAATTTTTTCCGTCTAGCCCCCTTTCACAACGCGCGATAAGGAACTTCGTTCCAACTAGATGTAACAATATGTTATGTAGTAACAGATAATCAATGCTGTTACTTTGGATAACAGTAACAGGAGTAACCGATATTTAAATTGACCTGTTATAACTCATCTCTACTACTACCATCCCTAGTTCAAAATGTCATATCACTCTTAAATTTATGTTATAATAATAAAGTTACTTAACCCGCAGGGCGGCTTTGTGGCGAAGCCTTAGGTGATTAGCGACACCTCGTACCTGACTCCGGGGGCCAAGACAAGGCCCCCACCTCCGTGCTTGTCTTAGCCAGCCGGCACGGAGTGGAGATCGCTAGAGCTAAGACTCAAGCTCCAGAGGTGGAAGTGATAAATGGCATAACGTCGGAAGTAGCTTCGGTGAACCTGCAGCCCACCTCTCTACACCCCTTAGCCACTCACACTCATGTTGCCCCTGTCTTTATGGCATTTTTGTGGCCAATGCAGGGAGTGGCGAGTCACCGTCTGCCCATTTTTCCATGTTCCCTGAACATTGCGACGGGCAGACGCCATAGTCCCCATATTCCCTGATCCCTAGTACCACTAGCAGTTCACCCCAATAGCCCGGTACTTTTTGTCCTCATTTCCCACAATAGTCTTACACTGGCCGGGGCTTGTCCTTGGGTGCATTACTATATGGTGTAGACAGGGATAATCGCCGGTCAGTGTCACGCCACATTTACATTAAATTTGTCAAAGGGCCTTTACGTGTTGGCCTTTCCATGGCCCCAAGCAAGCCCTCCAAACGTCCGGGCCATTTTTAGGGCCCGTGGTCTCGAAAGACATACAAATATAAAGTTACTTAGTTTCAAAGTTTGCAAATTTGTTTTTATTTTTAAATCCCGCTCACTTCACTCGAAGTTTGGGGACTTTCAAAAATGTTTACATTACGTTTGTACTCGTTGTTTTGTCCGGTACCTGTGTTATACGTAACATGATACTATCGTATCTCAAAGTAGTGCTGCACCTGTGTGCAAAGTATGGCGCGATTCAGGATGCACGTGGCGCCATCTGTTGGTCATGTTTAGTTCCAGTTCAGGACGCGAATGCGTACCGCTGCCATATCACGGCTTATATCTTTATTCAATCTATTGTTTTATTATTAATAATAATAATAATAATAATCGGCAGACAAACACACATATTGTATATCCCCAAATTAAGCAAGTTACGCTTGTGTTATGGGTAATATACAACGGACTACTCTGGGGCCGATCCCAGACACCCAGACCATAGTAAATAACGGAGAAAATACGTTTCCGAAATTTACTATACCAGGAATCGAACCCGGAACCTCTGCGTTGCAGTGAGGCACGCCGGCAAAGACTTAGCCCGTTCAACCACAGAGGCCGTATTAGAGAGAGATAATACTTTATTGCACACCAAAATATACAATTACAAAAACGGACCATATTTACAATATTTTCTAGGCAATACAATAGGCGGCCTTATCGCTCAAAGGGATCTCTTCCAGACCACCCCAGGAATGAATTGAGATGATAATTGCCAAGGTGGTGTGTACCTATACATATAGTACGAACTACTTACATTTTAATAATAAACACATTATATATATATATATATATATATATATATGCAGAAATTTTATATATTACATAGATATGCTTGCATGACAAGAGTTATGAATGTCAAAGAGGCAAGTGAGGTGTGTAAGAATAGGCCTAAATCGCACTCTGTTGTTCGTGCCTACCCCGCAAGGGAACTGGCGTGAAGTTATGTATGTATGTATGTATGTACATAGATATATACTTAATATACATATCTACAAAATACATTTATTTATTTATTGCAGAAGTTCAGCAGACAGGCATACAGCCCAATTAACTGTTAAGTTTTGACTCTTGTCTTGTACTCGTGCAGGCAATAGTCAACTGCAAGGTGACGACCACTTTCATTCCGCGACTGTACTTTAGCTATTTCGTACTACATGTCCGTTTGACACTGACGCTGACCCACCTGAAGTCCTTGAGGTGCTCCTTCCTCCAGTGTATGGTGAGAGTCCTCCTGGTGTCGCAGACCTTCGCGCAGAGGCTGCAGCTGAAGCTGAGCGGCTGCTCCCCATGGGCCTCCACCAGGTGCTTCAGCTTCTGGGGGTACGACATCAGCCGGACGTCGCACTTCGGGCAGTACACGCGACCGCGCTTGTTGTGTACCCTGGTTTCAAATTAATAGTAAAAAACATTTTCAATAACTATAATACGATGACATGTTCTCATAGTTTAAGTGAATTCTAAAAATTCGTTTATGAGAAACTAGTTTCTGCCCACGACTTCGTCCGCGTGGAATAGTAAAAAAAAAGCAAGAAACAAAAACCCCCCGATTTTGAAACATTCCTCATTGGTGCTCCGCTCCTATTGGTCTGAGCGTGATGATATATAGCCTATAGCATTCCTCGATAAATGGGCTATCAAACACTGAAAACAATTTTCAAATCAGGCCAGTACTTCCTGAGATTAGCGCGTTCAAGCAAACAAACAAACTCTTCAGCTTTATATATTACTATAAGACTATAAGATAAAGTTGAAGAGTTTGTTTGTTTGAACGCGCTAATCCCAGGAACTACTGGTCTGATTTGAAAAATTCTTTCAGTGTTAGATAGCCAATTTATCGAGGAAGGCTATAGGCTACATATCATCACGCTAAGACCAACAGGAGCGGAGCATCAATGAAGAATGTTTCAAAATCGGGGTTTTTTTTTAACATACTTTTTTTTAACTATTCCACGCGGACGAAGTCGCGGGCAGAAGCTAGTAACTTATACATGTTCTCATAGTTTAAGTGAATTCTAAAAATTCTTTTATGAGAAACTAGCGGCCCGGCGCCGTTTCACCCGCGCTCTGTCCCGCTCCCGTGGTATATAGCGTGATATCATATAAACCTATGACACTCCCTGTTAACGTAGCTTTCCAACAGTCAAAGTACTTTTAAAATCGGTTTAGTAGATCCAGAGATTAACCCCCCTCCCCTCCCCTACAACGTCAAAAGCCCGCAAACTTTGCCTCTTTAAAATATTACTAGCTGTCCCGGCAGATGTTGTTCTGCCCTGAAGAAATAAAATTTAGAACCCGATTCCAGCGCCACCTACCGGGTCCAAATGTAAGCTATCCTATCTTTCAATTCGGATCAAACTGTACACGGTGTGCAAATTTGATTAAAATCGGTCAAGTAGTTTAGGAGTCCATCGCGGACAAACAACATGTCACGTAATTTATATATATTATGATATAGTGAGGAATAAAGTTCTTCGACCCGAAAAATATTTTTAAAAACAAGCCTTTGTTTAAACCGTCTAAAAAGTATAAAATAAACTTAAAATTTACTAAAGAGAATATATTATTAACTATTTTACTTATCTTAGATTTAGTCACATTAGTATATATGTTACGGGCAATTTGATAACTCCGGTCACTTCACTCATTCGCTATTTATTTCGTATATACGTATATTCTATAAATATGTCTGGATTTATGTATATATTAAATGCCAGATTAGTTACGAATTTCTTTTAAGCTAGGTTGCCTGGAAGAGATCGCTGTTAGCGTGAAGGCCGCCTGTTGTTTTGCCAAGAAGTAAATTTTCTAAATGGACCACGGGCCATCGTGCATCATTAATATTTGCCGGTCAAAGTAACAAATTTATCAAATAAACCGACGCTGTTGGTCATTATTCACAATGATCGGTCCATATTAATACTGCCCAACTGATCAAATTGCCCCTAAGATATACACATACGTTATATATCAATGTTTAAGTATTCATACTGCCCGGTGCAAATGGTAAATTCAAGTTATCTCAAACCATGATTTTTTAATTGGACCACGAGCCATTGTGCATTATAAACATTGGCCGGCCAAAGTAACAAATTTATCAAATAAACCGACGCTCTTGGTCATTATTCATAATGATCAGTCCATATTAATACTGCCCGAATAATCAAATTGCCCCTAACATATACGTTCTATGTCAATGTTTAACGTCATCAACGATTAATAATAATCTCGCATCACAAATAAAGCATTAAACCCATCACCACGTCCGCGTGAAAGAGTACAATAATGTCAGCACTGACCTGTCGATGTGTAAATCCCGGTTGTACTCCGCCTTGAAGATCTTCCCGCAGGTCTCGCAGGGGAAATCGCCAACTTCATGCCGCTGCTGGTGCATCACAAAGCGCCCCTTATCCACGAAACCTACGACGAATAAAGAGAAACTCGAGTTTTTGTGACGACGTTTCTTATCGCACGTTATTCGGCGGATGGGATCAAGACAAAAAAAAGTATAACCGAAAGGAAAAATGTTGACCGCTATATCTATACAGGTAAATAAAATTGTAGTGTCTGATTGTAATATCAAAATAAAAATGTGAAAAAATCAGGGAAGTAATTCAGACCAGCAGGTTCCGGGTAATCTCTGAAATGGCTGGACCGATTTTGACGAAATATACATTGGCAAATAGCTGGTTATAAGGAGAAACTTGGGCTACTTTTTTTAAAGATCTGCAAAAAAAATTAAAACCATTTGTTCCAGCTAATCTCTGAAATGGCTGGACCGATTTTGACGTGACTATCACTGGCAGATAGCAAATGTTATATAGAGCAACTTAGGCTACTTATAAAATTAGGGTTCCGCGAAAAGGATTTTACGTAAGTAACCGACTGATTTTTTTTTTAGTGCAGAAGTTCAGAAGACAGGCAGACGGCCCACTTGATGGAAAGCGGTTACCATCGCCTATGGACATTCGCAACACCAAAGGTGCTACAAATGCGCTGCTGCTCTCTTAAGGGAGACTGGAACCTGGCCACTAATGCCGGAGCACATCTCAAGGCTATTACGGCGGCATACTCTAGACCAGGGGTGGTAGTCATCCAGACGAGAAGATAGCCTACCACCTGGCATGGATGTATTAGTGAGTCGTGGGTGAGGTATGGTGTTTTATGAAACTCACCCAGCCCGCAGGTTTCGCACACGTAGTTGCTGAAGTGCTCGTTCATATGCTTGTTCAGTGCGTGGAAGTACGGGAAGAGCACATCGCATAGTGCGCACTTCAACTCCTCCTTTGTCAGCTTGAACGGCAGCACCGAGTCCTGGATAACGCCACACGGTACATTAACCTTCTATAATGGCCAAAGAAGGATGCCCGAAAGAAACCCAGAGTCGAAGAAAAATAATTTAAGAACTACAAAATACACCTAAGAAGAGACGAGCGTGCGTGAGAAGAGCTATGAATGTCAAAGAAGCGAGTGAGGTGTGTAAGAACAAGCCCGAATGGCGCTCTGTTGTTCGTGCCTACCCCGCAAGGGAACTGGCGTGAAGTTATGTATGTATGTATAGTACATAAGAATGAAATGATCGTGTACTAGCAGTAGGTGATGTCAGGAGCCTTAAGAACAGACGAGCGTGCATGAGAAGAGCTAAGAATGTCAAAGAAGCGAGTGAGGTGTGTAAGAATAAGCCTGAATGGCGCTCTGTTGTTCGTGCCTACCCCGCAAGGGAACTGGCGTGAAGCTATGTATGTATGTATGTATATTACATAAGAATGAAATGATCGTGTACTAGCAGAAGGTGATGTCAGGAGCCTTAAGAACAGACGAGCGTGCATGACAAGAGCTATGAATGTCAAAGAAGCGAGTGAGGTGTGTAAAAATAAGCCTGAATGGCGCTCTGTTGTTCGTGCCTACCCCGCAAGGGAACTGGCGTGAAGCTATGGATGTATGTATGTCTAGTACATAAGAATGAAATGATCGTGTACTAGCAAAAGGTGATGTCAGGAGCCTTAAGAACAGACGAGCGTGCCTGACAAGAGCTATGAATGTGAAAGAAGCGAGTGAGGTGTGTAAAAATAAGCCTGAATGGCGCTCTGTTGTTCGTGCCTACCCCGCAAGGGAACTGGCGTGAAGCTATGGATGTATGTATGTCTAGTACATAAGAATGAAATGATCGTGTACTAGCAAAAGGTGATGTCAGGAGCCTTAAGAACAGACGAGCGTGCATGACAAGAGTTATGAATGTCAAAGAAGCAAGTGAGGTGTGTAAGAATGGACCTAAATGGCGCTCTGTTGTTCGTGCCTACCCCGCAAGGGAACTGGCGTGAAGTTATGTATGTATGGTACATTATTTCGGTGATTAACTACTGTGATAACAAGGACAGGTGATAAACGCGACGTGTGCGTGTTCATTATGGTGTGAGACCAGCCTTGGTGAGTCGTTCTACTTTGTTCTGTTCTACAAGTTGCTAGGGAAATAAAAAATACTGACAAGCATGGAGCCTACCTATTCCTACAGTCAGTCAACTAGGCTAGCAATAGCCCGAACAGTTAAGATTTTTTTATTACTTGGTGATGGTTTAATCGAAAACTATTATTGGATTTGGGATATAGTACTTTTTTTTTATTGCAGGAGATCAGCAGACAGGCAGACGGCCCACTTGATGGAAAGCGGTTACCATCGCCTATGGACATTTGCAACACCAAAGTTGCTACAAATGCGCTGCTGCTCTCTTAAGGGAGACTGGAACCTGGTCACTAATGCCGGAACACAACTCAAGGTTGTTATGGCGACGTACTTTAGACCGGGGGTGGTAGCCATCCAGTCGGGCAAATGCCCTACCACCTGGCTGTGGGTTGTTAAGTCGCCTCTTACGACAGGCCGCCCGGCCGCAGGAAATTGTATTCTTTCTCCGTTCCTGCACGGATTAGAATGTATACTCTACCTTGCCTCACATAAGTCGTTTTAATCGATTCTGGGTTTTTGCTCCATATATTTCTGGGAATTATCCTTCAATATTATTTTTGTCCACAAGCAGCCATAAAATTTGCCGCGCCAAAACCAAGAGAATTATCATCGTCTCTTTTACTCTAATACAAATTCTATGTAGTTAGAGGGAGAAAGCATCAGTTCAACGTTCGTTTCAATTGTCTGTATTTGACCACAAATTCGTGGCACTTTCCAATGAGCCGTGTTTGACAAGTTCGGCATAATAGCATCATGAAAGAACTAAGGAATGACATACTTGATAAAAAAAACGTGGCAGCTCCGCTATTTAATTATGACAGATTTTTTCCGTAAAGTAGCCAAGAAATAAAATTTCATTTCTCATATTCTGAAAGTATGCTTGGAGTTGCCTGATGGGATCACACCTGGGGGCCACAGGGATGATAACGGTACTTTTAGTCCCTGGGAAACGATTTTCCCTGCTATCAGGAAGTTTAAAAACTATCCGAACCATATATAACATATGCGACTTATGTCCCAATTTTTTTTTTTATAAATTGTAATAAAAAAAAAATATCAACAATTTTGTAACATCATTTTATACTTATAAATTACTTGTCACTAAATTATTATTTAATTTACATAAATTTGAGCTAGATATTTCTTATCATCAATGACAAAACATTACTGGCTGGTAGAATGCCACAGATAAAAAAATACATACATAACTTCACGCCAGTTCCCTTGCGGGGTAGGCACGAACACCAGAGCCCCATTTAGGCCCATTCTTACACACCTCACTTGCTTCTTTGACATTCATAACTCTTGTCATGCACACTCGTCTGTTCTTAAGGCTCCTGACATCACCTTCTGCTAGTACACGATCAATTTGATCATGGAAGGTGTGTCGTGGCCTTCCACGACTTCTGCATCCATCCACTTTTGCATTGTATATCTGTTTAGTCATTCTTTCATCGTGCATTCTTTCCACATGCCCGAACCACCGGAGCATTCCTTTCATTACCTTCACCCCGACACTTTCTTTCAGACCAACTCTCTCAACAAAAAAATAACTTGACATTTAATAATAAATGCGTTCATCATTATAGATAGATATAGATTTAACGCCTGGTTTCATTACAGAAGTAGTTGTTTGTTTAACTAGTCAATTTTTATTTACTTTCCTCATGTTCGAAATGAAAAGCAGAGTGTTAGCCTCGGGTGAGTCCTATTTAGGCACTCAAACCATCGCTCTTTTATACGCTCGTGACCCAAACAATCCCATGCCTAAATAGGTCACTTTCACCTCTCGTGTAACAATCTATTATTACAGCTTTAATTATGGGATGGTTTTATGGATGTATAAGCCATACCGTTCTATTTGAAATAGACTACCCTATTTTTTTATTATTACAACGCCGTCTATATTGAAAAGGGAGAATTATTTGAAACGCAACGCACTAACCTTGTATTCAAAATAGTACTTCTTTTTATGCACCGACGATATATGCCTCTTGAAGTCTTCCAAATCGTCGATCTTCGTCGCACACAATCTACAATCTATCCTCGTGAGATCGACTTTGATCATATTTTTGTGTTCAGTTACCTGAAAACATAATAATGTAAAGTTAATAAAATTGTATTTCGAATTCGGAATTCATATTTATTTAAAAATAGAACAACTTATTGGGAATGGCAATTTATAATAAAAAATCGAATTACGAATTCGAAATATTTCATTTAAAAATTCTAAATTCAAATTTATTTAAGAATTACGAATTCGGAATTCAAATTTATTTAAAAATAGAACAACTTATTGGGAATGGCAATTTATAATAAAAAATCGAATTACGAATTCGAAATATTTCATTTAAAAATTCTAAATTTAAATTTATTTAAGAATTACGAATTCGGAATTCAAATTTATTTAAAAATAGAACAACTTATTGGGAATGGCAATTTATAATAAAAAATCGAATTACGAATTCGAAATATTTCATTTAAAAATTCTAAATTTAAATTTATTTAAGAATTACGAATTCGGAATTCAAATTTATTTAAAAATAGAACAACTTATTGGGAATGGCAATTTATAATAAAAAATCGAATTACGAATTCGAAATATTTCATTAAAAAATTCTAAATTCAAATTTATTTAAGAATTACGAATTCGGAATTCAAATTTATTTAAAAATATCGAATTAAGAATTCGAAACTGTTCATTAGAAAAATTCGAATTACGAATTCGAAATTTAAATTTATTTAGCTAGGTAACTAGCAGTACCAACGAAACTTCTTTCGCGTGTCCATGACGACGGTGGCGTGTTTTGTAGTAAATTTGCAATGGCGGCATCAAAAGAAGGCGACCTCAGCGCCACCTTTTTGGCTACATCCATTAATCTTACGGAAACCATGTCACTATTCGTTAAAAATAAAGTAAAGTGGTGACCCGGGATATAAGGTAACTCTATGTCGAGTTTCATTCAATTCTGTTCATTAGTGTTCACGCGATGCTTTAACAGAGTGTTCCGCAAAGTATGTACCGCAGCACACTGGTGTACCGTGGTCATTAATTGGTGTGCCTCGGAAAAATAAGGTTAAGCTGCAATTTACACTATAAGTGCCCCGGAGACAGTCATTCGCAATTGTCAATTTTCACGTGATTAAAGTACCAAATGATCGTCCATAGAGAAAATTGAAGCCATTGTCATTCGCGATTGGAATTTTTGGCGGGAACTGAAAGGGGACGTTGTGGTGTGCAGTTTTATTTTCTAAAAATGTGTAAAATCACTCTAAAATGAACAATAGTTGTAGGATATTGATAGTTTTTGATTAGTAATTATGTGTTTTTGTGAGAAATGTGAACTGTATAGTCAAATGCGGCCTTTCGAGTTTTCACAAGAACTCCGTTATACGGCGTCGATTGTAGCCTACAATACAATTGCGCCTGGCTTAAAGGCCTAGTTGCCAAGCCATAAACATGAAAAAAAAACATTCGCGATTACCTGATTGAAGGCGAATGATGGAAGTGTTAATTGAAGCCCATTGACAATCGCGAATGACGTATCAATTGACTGTCGCGTTGTGCGATTGACAGATCCGATTTATCCGTGCAGGAACGAAGAAAGAATACAATTTCCTGCGTTGGGGCGGCCTCTCGTAAGAGGCGACAAAACAACCCACAGCCAGGTGGTAGGGCATTCGCCGACTGGATGGCTACCACCCCTGGTCTAAAGTATGTCGCCATAACAACCTTGAGTTGTGTTCCGGCATTAGTGACCAGGTTCCAGTCTCCCTTAAGAGAGCAGCAGCGCATTTGTAGCAACTTTGGTGTTGCAAATGTCCATAGGCGATGGTAACCGCTTTCCATCAAGTGATGTGAAGTGATTCGGTCATTCGCTCGCTAGTCGAGAAACATGGCGGACAAAAAGCAAATGTGGGCGAGCAATTGACGCATCATATGAAGCTCCATCATTCGCACCTTCAATTGAAACGGTCAACGACGTAAAAATTGACAATTGCGAATGACCGTCTCCGGGGTACTTCAGGTTTGTTGATTAATAATAAACTAGCGGCCCCGACAGACGTTGTCCTGCTCTGAATAAATAGAAATCTAGGACCCGATCCCAGCACCACCTACCGGTTCCAATTGTGGATTTAAACTATCCGGGGACCCACTCAAACACACAAAAACAAAATCACCAAAATCGATCCAGGTGATTAGGATGATTCTAGAACCCGACCTTAGCTCCACCTACCGGTTCCAATGGGATAAAAGTATCCTATGTCCGTCTCCTGTTTCTAGCTACCTCTCGACCAATTTTCAGCGAAATCAGTACAGGTTCGGTTATAAATAGTGTAACTAACACGACTTTCTGTTATATATATATTGTTTCTATGATTAATAAATAAATATTGATTATTATTACTTAAAAAATGATTTTTATTTGTGGTGTACCTCCAAAAAATTTTCGTTTTCCCAGATGTGTCTTTAACATAAAAAAATTGCTGAACACTGCGTCTAACAGACAGATAGACGAAAATTATAAAAGTTACATTTTCTACATCTGCTGTAGGCAAAACGGCGATGCAGAAAACACGCAAAGTCCGTCACTATTAGATTCCCAATAAGGTACACACGTCACGCCTATATCGTAGTTGTAGCTTGACTGACCCCCTCTCTCAATCAGGCCGTCGTTTTATACTTCACAAATGCAAATGTGCCCGCCGGGCAACGTCGACACGATCTCCTAGAATTAGCTTGTACTTGTAATCCGCAACACCTGGCTAATAATGCTCCTGAGCTAGTACAATAAACCAATAGGCTGCTCTCCACAATAACTAGAAACGTATGCCAATAAATAAGTGAACACAAGAAGATGATCACAAAAGGATTACAACTAATTCAAATGCCGACAGATAATAAAATGTTCTAAGTTGTAACATTATGTTAGCATATTGGAAATAAAAACATAAAAAACCAACCTTGAATTTCTTCGGATGATGTGTTTTCAATGTATGCTCCCTCAGTAACGTGGGGTCGTTGAAATGCTCACCGCAGTAATAACATATGAGGTGGTTGTGCCTGCACTTGAACGGACAGACGTACGAATACTCCACGATCGTCAGTATATTCGTCTCTGTCATGTACGCCGGGTCTCTTTCGCGCATCAGCTGTTGCACTTGCGACATTGGCACCTCTGAAATTATTCATTACTAAATATATCGCCTCTTTCAATAACGTGTTATCTTCAAAATTTAAATTTTAGAGGGTAGTTTTTTACTTTGAAAAAATATATTCGCCTCTATGCTTCAAAAATGTGCAAAATTGAACATAGATTATAAACATACTTTTTTTATATATATGACCTGACCAGTGTCCACTTCGCTGGGCATCAGGAAAAAATAAACGTTTATTATTAATCACAATCAAATATACCTTATGTCACCCAGGAATAATGTAGCTTTCCACTGGTGAAAGAATTTTCAAAATCGGTTTAGTAGATCCAGAGATTACACCCTACAACGTCACAAACTTTACCTATTTATAATATAAGTATAAATTATAAGTATAGTAGTATATACTAAACCGTTTCATAGCTTAACACTATATCTTGTTTATGCAAACACTGCATGCATAATATAATTGAATGTCTATGCATTATGTAAATATGGTCTTAAGAGTGGTAAAAATCAAAATATAAGTAGGTATTATAAAATTAAGAGGATTTGAACAAAGTCTTGAGTCGTTTCTTACGGTGCCGCGTCGGCAAATATGTTGATCTTTGTACGTAGAGAATGGCTTCATCATTCTGTATAGGGGAGAATGTTGACCTATATTAGTTTCTACTTGTGCAAAATTGTAAAATTTAGTATTCAAAAAATCTATTTAAACATTATTTAAAAAAAAACACGTTTGTTTTGGAATAATGAAATCATAAACGGCGGTTCTGACCTATAATATTGTTACAACTGACAAAGGCAAGTTCACACCTGCATACCTGTAGAAACACACTTTATTACCTTTCGGCACTTGGACTTCTTTTGTTTAAAATTTGTGATTAGAAAACAGCCTATTGTGTATTGTAATCTTTTATGACTGTCATTAGTCAGGTGTGATTCTAAGAAATTCAGCCAACGCGGCCGGGCAGACATCTTGATTCTGCGCAGTATAAAACAGTGCCCCAATCGAGAGATGGGGCAGTCGAGCGATAACCACAAGCGAAACAAGACGTGTGTGTTACAATCGGGAATCTTTTAGTGACGGACTTTGCGCGTTTTATGGAATAACGACCTTCTGCATTACGTTTGAACTTATTGTGTTCGGTTATTTTTGTACTTGTGTTATATGTGTTTGTATAGTTCTAATAAACTCTGTAGTAATTCTAACGGCATTTTAATTCGAGTCTCGCACTCGTAACAATATAAAAAAATTGCAAATGTGTAGTCTTTTATTTTTTGTATTCCTCTATTTGTTCGGCATTTACGCAAAAACCAATGGGCCGATTTCGATGCGATTTTCCTCGACCGATAGCAAATTCCCGGACTTTAAATCTGCTGTACTTTTAAACCTGGGACTTTTCTTGGCAGCGGCTTAAAGTGGCCAGATCAAAAACATTCTGACTCCGATGCAACATTTTCACTGATTCAAATCCTCTGTGTAAAATAACTGATATATGTCACCCCATCTAAAGTGAAGGAAGTCGCGGGCGATTCCTAGTTATGAAATAGAAAAATAAATTGTCAGACTTATCCCGTTATTGAAGCAAAGAGGCTTTAAGGTGACATGCATAGGGCGGAGAAGCGATCTTTCAGCGAAGTTATTGTTATGCCTCGCAGGCCGAGGCCCATCTCTTATTGTTGGAAATTTGTATATGTAGGAATCGTATTTGTTATTATAAAATAACCATATGACGGAAGTAGATGTTTCGTTTGCATATATTTATTTTCTATTATTCGAATAATCGATGTTTGAGTGTCACAGCTCTAGCGGTATCGAAGACACCAATTTTTTGGTTGTCTAGCATGTCCTTATCCGTCATCCGTCGAGAGCTGTCAGTCAGTCGTTGGACACTACGAACCTTACTACACGCATGTGCAAGTGAACATTAATTCCCGCCAAATCGAACAAAACTAATATTACTACAATTTAGAGGTGTTAGCAGCATCCGGTGAGTACTTGCTTATATCCTTACTGCTAAGCCTAGACTTCAAACATCGGTCGAATCGGAAAAAGATTTACAAAATCAGAATCGACATATCTTCCCATAATATAGCTACCGTCCTTTTGGATGTGTATGCTACAGTAGTCAATAACCGGATAGTGTTCTTTCATGTAGTAATTGGAAGTTGTTTAACCGGATGTCAATGTAGAAGCATTTATTATTAAGCTAACAGATATCGGAAATGGAGTAACGGATGTTGGAAGTTAATATGTATGGCGGAAGTTGGTTTTATGAAGGAAGTGTAACTGAAGTGGCGCCACAGCATTACCGGATATTGTCACTGCAGCGCACTACGAGGACCTTATAAATGGCAGAGGAGGGGAAGTCTTCAACCGACAGTCTACATTGGTAGTCTTGGACGAGGAGCACATAATATATTGTGGTCGATAATTACTGCTTGATAATCGCAGTATTCTTGGAGGGCAAATTGCTGCTCGACACCTGACAAGCGTGGATGCAACTCTTGGAGTTGTCCTAATATTTCTGTGTATTATTGTGCAATATTTAATATCGTAGTTGTGGTAATACTAGTGTAATAGACTTTGATTATAATATTTCAGATTATTATTGTGTTATTCTCGGAGCGTCATTCGTTCGCTCCCGGCGTGAACCCGACATATACATTCTTGCTTGTAAGTAATGCAAGTATTACAATACAAGGCGATATTAAATCGGCTGAAAATCCTACAATGCACAATTGCAAGCTGAGCACGCTAATGCTTGTGTTATCTCATCATCATCCGATCGTTAAATCCCGGTTGTGTTTCCAATTTGACTCTAAAAGTACAGTTACTACTGGTAAATATACTTACTGTGTTTCTTAGATATCATCTTACTAATGACAGAAGCTCTCGTCATTGGCTTCATATTTGCTAATCTCTTCGTTTTCACGTCCCTCCTTTCTTTCTTCTTTTCCACTCTATCTTCTCCGTCTCCCGTCTGCTGTTCCACTTCTCTCTTCCCTATTAATTTAGGTAACTTCGACGATGATTTCATTATATTTACATGCTGTGACAGGGGCAGGTCGTCTGTATCTGAGTCTTGTAGTTTTGGTTTGATGTCTGCGTCTGAAATATATGTAATAATATTTCTCTTACTAAGGTATTCCACGTGGCTCAGATCGGATAATATTCTGATCTATCGGCAGACAAACGCACATATTGTATATCCCCAAATTAAGTAAGTTACGCTTGTGTTATGGGTAATATACAACGGACTACTCTGGAGCCGATCCCAGACACCCAGACCATAGTAAATAACGGAGAAAATACGTTTCCGAAATTTACTATACCAGGAATCGAACTTGGAACCTCTGCGTTGCAGTGAGGTACACCGGCAAATGCTTAGCCCGCTCAACCACAGAGACCGTCTATTTATTAATACTACCGTGATCGAAATTCGACCATAACAATTTGTTGTCAAAGATTACACTTCTATAATCACAGATTTCGCCAAGGCTACACTGTTAATATGACTTGAACAATAAACAAAAGAGTATATAAGTATATGTATGCATTTGTATATTTATTTCTTAAGTTAGTTTGAGTATTTATGTATCTATTGCCTTTTTCCTGCACCACCTATTTCGGCTAATTCCAATCTCTTTCATTTAGCTTGCCTGGAAGAGATCGCTTTGAGCGATAAAGCCGCCTATTGTATCGCCTAGAAAATATTCTAAATATGGTCCGCTTTTGTAATTGTATATTTTGGTGTGCAATAAAGTGTCATCTCTCTTTAATAATACAACAATAGATTGAATAAAGATATAAACCGTGATAGGAGAGCGGTGCGCATTCGCGTTGTGAACTGAAACTAATCGAGACCAACAGATGGCGCCACGTGCATCCTGAATCGCGCCATACTTTGCACACAGGTGCAGCACTACTTTGAGATATGATAAAAGCACATTGTTACAACTCTCCGACAAAAACAAAAAATACACCTGCATATGTGTAAACAAACTTTTTGAAAGTCCCCAAGCTTCGAGTGAAGTGTGCGGGATTTAAAAACTTATTTCCAACTAGGTATTATTATAACATAATTTTAAGAGTGATATGACATTTTGACCTAGAGATGGTAGTACACGTAGAGATGAGTTATAACAGGTCAATTTAAATATCTGTTACTCATGTTACTGTTATCCAAAAGTAACAGCTTTGATTATCTGTTACTACATAACATATTGTTATATCTAGTTTTTATTGAAACCACCCTTACGCGGCTTGCGGTGCATACCTCCTGTTGCCAACTTAGCACTTCCAGTGCTAGATTTTTATCTCTATGTACTATCTATGTATACACAAAGTTATTATTTAGCGCTTCTTTTAATTCTGTAACTCTTCACTAAAATGTTGAAAAGTATTGCAATATATATATATATATATATATATATATATATATATATATATATATATATATATATATATATATATATATATATATATATATATATAGGGCATTCGCCCGACTGGATGGCTACCGCCCCTGGTCTAGAGTATGTCGCCATAACAACCTTGACTTGTTTTCCTGCATTAGTGACCAGGTTCCAGTCTCCCTTGAGAGAGCCATAGCGCATTTGTAGCAGCTTTGGTGTTGCAGATGTCCATAGGCGACCGTAACCGCTTTCCATTAAGTGGGCCGTCTGCCTGTCTGCTGAACTCCTGCAATAAATAAATAAATGTATTTTGCAGATATGTATATTAAGTATATATCTAAGTAACATATAAAATTTCTGCATATATATATATATATATATATATATATATGTGTGTGTATGTATATATATATCATTTATGTATTTATTATTATCATCTCAATTCATTCCTGGAGTGGTTTGGTAGAGATCGCTTTGAGCGATAAGGCCGCCTATTGTATCGCCTAGAAAATCTTGTAAATATGGCCCGTTTTTGTAATTGTATATTTTGGTGTGCAATAAAGTGTTATCTCTCTCTAATAATAAAACAATAGATTGAATAAAGATTAAGCGGTGATAGGACAGTGGTACGCATTCGCGTCGTTAACTGAAACTAAACGAGACCAACAGATGGCGCCACATGCATCCTGAATCGCGCCATACTTTGCACAAGTACAGCACACTACTTTGACATATGATGGGAATTTCGTCTTTACGATTACTACATGTAAGAATAAATATCCGTAAAATTAATTTTTGAAAAAGTCCCCAAGCTTCGAGAGTGAAGTGAGCGGGATTTAATAGCTTATTTACAAACTAGGCAGGCAGTAACTTTATTATAATAACATATTAACTTAAGAGTAATATAACATTTTGAACTAGACATGGTAGTACACGTAGAGAATGATCTAAAATGTCCAGACTGAAATAAGATCTAATTACAATGTAATTTTTTCACTGTTCAATAGCAAATTTTATGTAATAAAACCTGCGATATTTTGTATTCCAGAAATCCCACGAGAATTATTCCGGGAGCGGTATGTAATTGTTCGGGTAAATGACAGCTTAAATTCTTCTTTCAACGCTGCAGTATTTTGAATGCCGGGAAAATTTCAAGTCAATGTTGACGAAGTCTCGGGCACATCCTAGTTATTCATAAATATTGCTTGGTATGCAGTTACAAATAAACAATTTTGCTTTCTTGCTTGTAGGGGGTGCCCCGTAGAGGGTGGAGGAGCGAGGTGGAATGCTCCTCCGTCTCAAAGGAAGATCTTCCGGCGAGGCTAATGTAGTTCCACGCAGACCTAGGCTCATCTGTTAGGCTGCCTGTCCGTTGAAGCGGAGTGAGGCTGCGGAGCGGAGAAACGTAGAAATATTAACCAATAGGAATCAATAACTGCCTGTCCATTCACGGATTTTTTATGCAATCCTATTGGTTAAAATTTCTCCGCTCCGCAGGCTGGTTCCGCTTCAATGGACAGGCAGCCTTATAATTGAAATTTTGTATATATATTGGTTGCATGTTTCGGGAAACGTTTGTGACATCTATTATTGCACAGCGCCATCTATTGGCTTGTAAGTGTTCCGCTACATGCTTTCTTACATTTAGGCTGTGTTACACTGCACACAAATTTATATTTATCTTATACTAATATATAAAGCTGAAGGGTTTGTTTGTTTGCTTGAACAAGCTAATCTCAGGAACTACTGGTCTGATTTGAAAAATTCTTTCCGTGTTAGATAGCCCATTTATCGAGGATGGCTATAGGCTATATATCATCACGCTAAGACCAATAGGAGCGGAGAACCAATGAAGAATGTTTCAAAATCGGGGGGGAGGGGGGGGTTTTACTTACTCTTTTTTAACTATTCCACGCGGACGAAGTCGCGGGCAGAAGCTACTTTTAAATATAGATAAAAACATTTTCCACAAAGTTCGTTGAATTTATGAAACTCTAGGCATTTTTAATGTGTGAGTGCACCTGGGTGAAATTCATGTACGCAGAAAATCACACGTGTCACCGGGTGTACTCGACGCATTAATCTTTAAATGTATGGGAGCTGCATACGTCCAGTCATCGCAACGGACAACGAACTACTGACTAGCGCAGCACAGCGCGGGAGCGCACATATAAATAGTTGCTCTATCTCGCTCGCACATCATCTGTCCCGCTCACACATTATGCTATATATTGTACTAGCTGTACGACTTGTTAATACTTGTACTTGAGGTTACCGCTTCCAAAATAAACTAGTTCACTTCAGTTCACATCAGCACTCGACAGTGAATACTACTTGCAGCCAGCTTTTTTTTTTTTTAATATAAATATCCACAATCTGTTGCAACCCGACTTTAAATGAATAGTTTGTGTTAATTTTTTTTAACTCTCAGCCATCTGAAGTATTATTTAACCTCTACCTCTCGCTGCTACAAATATTTGTAAAGAAATGAAATGAAATTTATTTACATAAAGGGTACAGGGAACATATTATAAAATAATTACGATACGATGACAATTCTGTAGGAGCGTCCAAAGTTAGCTCTGGTGCCCGCACTAGGTCTCAACAGAGCCTATGTGGAAGGCCTCAGTGGAGTTCGCTTCGGTTTCCAAACTCTTTTCTTTCATTGCCTGGTATTATTAAAACTAAAAAACAATTAAAAAGAGAAGAAAAAAAATGGAGGTAGGCTGGGCAATTTCGTAGTGTGTGAAGTGAGTTGCTTACTTCATCTGCTCGCTTTGAGATATTAGACTGTGTTCGTCTCCTCCTATGGGAAAATAGTGGAGTTTTTGGCGGGAACTGAAAGGAGACGTTGTGCTGTGCAGTTTTATTTTGTAAAAATGTGTAAAATTACTCTAAAATGAACCATAGTTATAGGATATTGATAGTTTTTAAGTAGTAATTATGTGTTTTTGTGAGAAATCTGAACTGTATAGTCAAATGTGACCTTTCGAGTTTTCACAAGAACTCCGTTGAATGGTGTGGATTGTAGCCTACAATAGAACTGCGCCTGGCTTAAAGGCCTAGTTGCCAAACCTTAAACATAAAAAAAATGGGAAAATAGTTTTATAATAATTTCGTGTTGTGTCTGTGTACAAGTTGTGTGCCGAAATGGAGTACAGCGAACCGTAAGTGTCTTTTAATTGCCTTAAAACAATATTTGTATTTTCGAAATTAAGTGAAATATCTAAGTGACTATTTTTTAATTATGCTTTACAATCCTAAAACCCATTTTTTTTTATTTATTATATATATCTTTACGGACTCGAGTTCCGTACCCTTTTTTAATACTTAATTTCTATGAAAAATTTGAGACTCTGTACACGCTTAATGTTTGTTTTTGTTAGTGTATGTGACATTATATGTAGTAATTTTTCTGTTTTGGTGTACCTTAAGAATAACTTATTATATTAATTTATTCTAATTTTAATACTAAACTTATACTAATGTAGAGTGTATCTGTTACATGCTGGTGTTGTGAGGAAGTGCATGTGCAGTATTGGCCTTATATCTATACTTATATATAGTCGTATCGAGTGCCATGTGTGTTGTTTTTTTTCTTTTCTGTGCCCCTAAAACCCATTAATATAGAACACAAAACAAGAATTTTTTTGACCAGTTTTCGTTACTCATCATCAAGGCGGTGATATTCCACCGTCCTTAAGAAATCGTCTATGGGCTGAAAAAGTTAATACGTAGCCCACGTGTTAACTTTTTTGACTGCTCTAAATATGACCATTTCTAATCTACGCGAGCGATGCCACTGACCACAGCTAATCTATACTAATATTATAAAGAGGTAAAGTTTGTGAGTTGGTTTGTTTGTAGGTAGTAATCCCTTGAACTACTGAACCGATTATAAAAATTCATCCGCCAGTAGAAAGCTACATTATTCCTTAATGACATAGGCTATATTTTATTGTAATTAATAATATTTTTAATGTGACATAGCAATTCCGAGGAAACGGGTTGATGCGTTGATTTATTGGTGTGCGCTGACTAAGCAATAAATAACTCCTTAGGCTAAATGTTCTCTCTGGTGGGCATTGACTTAAGAAAGGAATGTTTTCCCATGGGAAATTACATGTTAGCTCATCTCGAGTAGCGCCCAGCGAAGTGGGCACGAGAAGGAGTATTATTCCCATGGGCATTTACATGTTGGCTTATCTCGAGTAACGCCCCGCGAAGTGGGCACGGGAAAGAGTGTTTTTCCCATAGGAAATTACATGTTGGCTATCTCGAGTAGCGCCCAGCGAAGTGGGCACGAGAAAGGGTGTTTTTCCCATGGGCAATTGGAATGGCATGGAAGTAAGTCGAAGAGGGTACAGGTCAGCTAGTAAGATATAATTACAATGTAAACTCCATGTAACGTCACTTGATTTAACGTCAAAGTCCTTTAAGCGTCGAAATCACTTGGCTTTGATTGGTTTAGCTTGTTTTCCATACAATGATACACTCTATATAGCATTACACCCACTCTCAATAAACACAACAATTAAGTAATAAAAATACCCTTTAATTTGGCAAAATTAGTAAAAGCTGCGCAGCTATGTACGTTTTTTATCGCCTTATTATCCTATCCCGTAATAAACTCGACTGTCGGCATCATGCATACTGAAATTTCTAAGTACTTCCTTTATCACCATGATGCCTCAATATCGCAAGATATGAATAACATAAGTAAAAAATACAAAAATTACTGGTGCAGCAAACAATGTCCGACATAAATAACTTCTCTCCATTTAACGACAATTCTCTATAACGCCATAAAATGCACAGTGGCTTCAGTGTCGTTATATAGAGTTTACGCTGAATAAAATACACGTACAGAATGATGCTTACCATCAGGCGATGGTGGTCCGTCAGCCAAAGCGTCTTGGCACATATCAACACCATTACTCTCCTCGTCTTCCTCTGTGGGTTCAGTCTTGACCACCTCTATTTCTATTAGGGGAGCTCCCTGCACAGTCGCCTCGGCTATCGGCTGTTGACGATCTGAAAGGTCACATTTAAAAGTCATTAGTATAAATAGAGTAGAGGATGTACAATTCTTCTATTCTTTCACTCCTTCAGTGTTGTTTATCCCCACAACTCAGTATTATCTTAAAGAACGTTTTAAACTCATCTCTTCCTCACAATTTACGAACTTCGACTAATCTTAGACTTAATACACCCAAACATTATTAATCTTTTTTCAATAATATTTTTTTCCAGTGGATACCCTCCCACGTAGGCATCATGAGCAACGAGGACGCCAACAAAGCAGCGAGGCAGGCCACGACTGACGGTATCTTGTATCATAGCTCTCCAACCCACACAGAAACATTGAGTTGTGTTAAAGTGCATATCAGAGAACAGTGGCAAGAATATTTTGATGAACGGTCACTTTCGAAGGGCATATGGTACAAAACCATCCAATGTCGACTCCCTCGATGCCCGTGGTTCGCCTTGTCATCTGTAGAATTGGACAGGAAAACTATTGTAGCTCTACTAAGACTTCGCTCCGGGCATATTCCTTCAAACAAGTTCAAATATATGATGAACGTTTCTAATTCACCAAATTGCTCTGAATGCCAAAAAGTTGAAAATATCTATCACGTGTTGGCGGAGTGTGTCCGGGGCGAGACGCTGCGGCATCAGCTTCCGGTCGATTATAATGTGGATAACTGGAGCAGTATTCTGTCTTCTCCATTTTCCGGGGAGGCCAGAGTGCTCGTTCAGTTATTACACCTGTGTACTTAGTTTAAGGAAGTAGAAATAATTGTAAGATTGGACAGGGTGACATTATCACAAAGTGACAAAACCCCATTTATGAAATAAATATATTAAAAAAAAAAAAAACTTTGACTGTACAGGCTGCTCGACTCTGGAATGCGCTGCCTGTTACTGTTAGACAAGCTAAGTCACTAACAATATTTAAGAACATGACAAGAAAGGGCTACCTGCAACATAGTGATGTTAGATAATTTTACATATATTTTTATTTTTATTGCATACTAGCTGACCCGGCAAACTTCGTACCGCCTCAGAATCAATAAATAAAAACGTTGATTTCTGAACGACGGGACGAACATCAAACGTTTGACATTCAAAACCAAAAAATTAAAAAAAGCTTCACTTTTAAATTAAATTTTATTTCTGAAATGTAATTGATTTCTAAAGACGGCACGAACATCAAATATTTGACAGGTAGGAATAGTTTCTAGGGGAAAGCGAAATTGTTATTTTTACTATATTCCAAGCATATTTTTCATATTTACTCACCTTTTAAACCTTCCCTAGACTTCCACAAATAATTCAAAACCAAAATTAGCCAAATCAGTCAAGCCGTTCCCGAGTTTTAGCAAGACTAACGAACAGCAATTGATTTTTATATATATAGAAGTTCAGCAGACAGGCAGACAGCTCCCCATTTGATGGAAAGCTGTTACCATCGCCTATGAACATTTGCAACACCAAAGGTGCTATAAATGTGCTGCTGCTCTTTTAAGGGAGACTGGAACCTGGTCACTAATGCCAGAACACAACACAAGGTTGTTATGGCGGCATACTCTAGACAAGTGGTGGTAGCCATCCAGTCGAGCAAATACCCTACCACCTGGCTGTGGGTTGTTTTGTCGCCTCTTATGACAGGCCGCCAGGCTGCAATATTTGTATTCTTTCTCCATTCCTGCACAGAATACTGCTAACAAAGAAGATCAAAAGTTCTAATTGTTGGCAACACTAACATAAAACAATTTTTATTTTTGAACTTGCAACATTTTGGTCGCATTTTTGTTCTTCTTCCATTTGGGTTGTAGCCGAAGGCAGATGCTTTCATATGTAAAGTGATTTATTACAAGTTTTCACCAACTAACAGTGTTTTAACTTCAACATCTACATCAACCTGGGTATCTTAAGCCGACCACCACTAATAACCCAAAACCGAATAGTACTTATCATGTGAACTAGTAGTAGTAGTGATCAGGCACTTCCAAGTGTTTCCATCCGGGCTAGAGGTGAATGCATGAGTCAGTCCACAGCCCGGACATGGGACGCAACGAGGATCAGCCAGGGATTTTAGAGGTCATCCCTAATCAGGTGGCAATAACATTCTTGGGAGAGTGCTAGTGCCGTCTGGACACCGCGCATCCCACACGCCCCACCTCGCTTCCCCTGCGGTGGTTTGTCCTCAAGTGGATTTCTCCTGGAAAAAAAGGGGCACATCCAAGCGTATTTTCAAATTGTAGTAAATTAAAAGTATGATAGCTACCTGCAAATTCGGTGTCGTACATCTTCATGAGCAGGAACGCTTCCTCGCAGCGCAACACCTGCCGCCTGAAGTCCAAGGCGTCGCGGAGCCGAAGCACGCAGGTGGCGCAGACTAGCCTCTCGGAAGGCTTGCCACTGAGGCTTAGCTGAAATTGTTAATAGTGTTTGTTAAAATAACTGAAAGACATTTAATTTTACTATAGCTAAATGATCACGACATTCGCGATACAGTGATAGCTTCTTAGCCATAAGACAAAAATATGTATATATAAAACTATTATACATCCTATATTGATATATAGTGAGGCTTAGACCCTAACACTAAAGGAGGAGAACAAGCTGTTGGTGGCTGAAAGAAAGGTCTTAAGAAAGATTCTGGGTCCTACATGGCGAAGCTATGACAACTGGCAGATCTAACAAAATGCCGAAATCGACGAGCCGGTGGAAGAGCCCAATATAATAGGTGAAAGCAAGGTACATCACTTGCGCTGGCTTAGCCATCTACATAGAATGGGACAGGATAGCACGGTGAAAAGAGCCTATCTAGGCAGACAAACGGGACGGTGACCAGATGGTTGGTCCAGATATCGCTGGAGCGATGTAGCGGAGGCTGGTCTGCGTGAGCTTCAATCCTATGACTGGCAGGATACAGTGCTGAACAGAAGTATTCTCATTTCAGAGGCCTCATTTTGAGTTGTTGAGCTGCAACAGTCAGTTATAGTTATATGATCAGTTGCCAGATTGTTAGGCATTTGCCTCACTGGATAGTTACCACCCATTCATTTTTCAATTTGATTCTATATCTATCTATCCAGATCTGTAGATTCTAAATAAGTTTCAATTCAATACATACATTTCCTAGACATAAGGGTTACAGAAGGGTCAACTACCCTTGGTGTGGGTGGGTCCTTTGTAGAAAGGGTTCCCACCTGCAGTTAATGCCATTGAAAGGCGGTGCCGGTGTATCCGCGTGCGCCCACCTTTTTCTCCAGTAGAGTGCATAAAAAGCACCCTACTCACAAAGACCATGACATTTCCAGGGGCTTGCCCCCTCCCCGGCAGTGAAAAGGCCTTATGGGCTGCTGCCTGCCAGGGCCTGTAAAATGGCTAGGTGAAAAACTTGTGACCGTGGCATAAGGGCGAAGGACTGAACACCAAGGGGTTTTAGTAGTTATCCCTAACTGCAGAATTGCAATAACTTCTTGCTTGCGATACTAGTGCCACCCCAGCAAGGTTAATCCCACACTCCCCACCATGTTTGCCCTACGGTGGAAAGTGCTCAAACGGCCTTGCCTTCTTTAAAAAAAGGGTCAACTACTCTCTACACAATTATAGCTTTAGGACTGAACATACATTAGATTAGACACTACAACCAAGTTCAAGTTTATTATTGTAAAATTTTGAATTATAGATTGGAAAATTGAGAAAAATTTCAAGATGGTACAGCTTTCAAACTACTTTCTACTGAAGTTCATTTGAATCAGATATGTTGAAAAGTTTTTGAGATGTATGACATTTTTAAATCATTACTTTTAAGCATTTTATATTGAATCCTTCTCTATACCTACTTTAAGCAAGAAGCCAATAGAATAATTAATGAAAAATCATTAGGCTGTGGTAGCTTAGTAGTTAGAATGATGCATCACTTAGGCAATTTTCTGACAATGTGCATATTGGAAAACATCATGAAGAAACCTAGATAACTGATGTGTCAAACCTGCCACGCCGCCTTGGACAAGCATGGCGGTTATACTGCCAGTTCTCCTATAATACGAGGCGCCCAGCAGTGGGATGTTATTATTGTAAATAGTTATATTACTAGAGCCTTAAGTTCATATTCAATTTTTCACGTAATAATGGGCTAGTTATATTTAACGTACCAGTATACCAAAGCAGTCCATAATCATTTCAGAATAGATTTCCTTTCGCCCAGCATTCTCATATTCAAAGTTTAGTAGACGACACTTCTTCATAGTACCACAACATCTACACAAACCTGGGTCAAAGACAGGTTTCTTCGGTGTTTTAACCTCCATAATTTAATTTTGAGTAAAATCTAATATATCAATTTCTTACAAAAATGTAATTTAAGTTACAAAACATGATAAGTTTTGTGATTGTGTTTTACTTTTATTTGGTTTGTAGTATTGTAAGAGGTTCATTGAAATGCTACTGTCGCACAGTCAACAATGTCAAGAGTGATATTTTGTCAACGTCACTCTCGCTTTCTTTTTATTTATTTTATTTAGGTTTATGGCTTCGCAGCTAGGCCTTTAAGCCAGATCTTAGTTTACAAGATAGTTTCTTCATTTTCTTAAGCCTATATGTAGCACAGCTGAACTGTAGGTTATCAGCTGGTGCCATTCAAAGGAGTTCTTGTGAGAACTTAAAAGGCCACATTTGACTATACAGTTCACATTTCTCACAAAACACATAATTACCACTCAAAAACTATCAATATCCTACAACTATTGTTCATTTTAGAGTAATTTTACACATTTTTAGAAAATAAAACTGCACTGCACGACATCTCCTTTCAGTTCCCGCCAAAAACTCCGTCACTCTCGCGGAGCGTCCTAGCCATAGATTACTATAGCTACGTTCCATCAGAGACTCACAACGGCCATCTTCACGACCGCGATTTTTCCCGATCCACTTGCTTGCCGGCGTTACAATCGTAAACCCAGGTGGAACGGCTATTCGACCAACCTCTTGACATGGGTCTTTGTGAGCGTTGTGTGATCGAAAATGATGACGTCATTGGTGACGTTTTCTCCACAACCACAACGGCCGCGGTCGCCTTGTGGAACGGTTAACGGAGCATTTTGGGCGTTGTGAGCTACTAGTGGAACGTCCCGTATATAATCGAAATCGGCTCAATAGTTTTAGATGAATCCCGGACAAACAGACAGACAAAAAAACCTAAAAAATGCAACGTGTTCTTCATTATTTGTATATATCGTAGCTAAGGAAGCGAGGTGGCCGTAAGAAAGAAGACATATAATCTCTTCTAGAGAATGTTAGCCAGTGCACCAAGTGTTTAACAAACAGCTATCCATTGCCTCAATAAAAGTGAATTATAACGTAATCAGTGTTAATATCAAGAGAGCTATTTGTTATTTAAGCAATAGAAACATTATTTTGATAAGGGACGTAAAACTATTACATGCTATGCTATGATGAATTCTGATGAATAAAGCCTTTGAAATTAACATCTTTGTGATCTTCAATAGTTTTATACGGCACTGACGAGCTTATAAATTGTTTTCACTTCTGAAGTAAAATAAAATAAAATCATATTTATAGTTGCTAGACTTAAGGAGTTCACTACTTCCTATCCTACATTGCGTCCGCCGCATAATGTAGGATGCACTGCGTATTATGAATGGGCTACTTTATACCAAGTCTGTTTTGCACCAGAGGATGTTATATTAATCTGAGCGCTGCCCACTTCCTAATTGGTACGGGAGTTTTTGGCGAGAACTGAAAAGGAACGTTGTGCTGTGCAGTTTTATTTTCTAAAAATGTGTAAAATTACTCTAAAATGAACAATAGTTGTAGGATATTGATAGTTTTTGAGTAGTAATTATGTTTTATTGTAAGAAATGTGAACTGTATAGTCAAATGTGGCCTTTCGAGTTTTCACAAGAACTCCGTTGAATGGTGTGGATTGTAGCCTACAATACAACTGTACCTGGCTTAAAGGCCTAGTTGCCAAGTCATAAACATAAAAAAAACCTAATTGCTACCGTGATAGTCAAGAAGCTTACACCCAAGCTTGTGTGTAAGCTTCTTGGTGATAGTGGATATATACGAGGGCTTATTAGTCTACGGTCAAATGAAAACTTTAATGCTATGGAGGGTATATGTTGAAAGTGTCCATCAAAACAAAGGTAACAAGAGTGGCGTTGCGGTAGCATAGGATATATTTGAAAGGACGCGCCAAAAGTAATTAGAGTGAGATAGAAAAATAAACAAGAACGAAAAATTTCAGCTTTATCTTTTAATTAAAACTCATAATTATTATAATAAATCACTCTGCACGTTTTCTCACAGCATTAAATTTACTAAATTATTTTGATTTTTTAGTTGAGGTTTTCTATACTGGTATTTTATGGAACTACAACAATTTTTCTTATCGTAGCTTTTTTCGTACACAAGTGCTATTGTGGTAGGTTTTTGAATCTTTATTTTTACTTGTACCCTCCATTCTTTGAGCTTTTGGACCTGTGAAGTGCTGAATATGCAAAACAGACTTGGCTTAATGTTTTGAAACCAAGCCATAAAAAAACTATCAGCTATTGGCGGGAACTTCAAAGGTTGTGCTTTGCTATACAGTTTTATTTAAAAAGTTATAATAATAGTTAACAACAATAAAAACAAATATAGGTGCAGGATAGCCCGAATTGTATGCCGCATAAACTCCCACATTTGGTGTTACTCTAAAACAATAATACGTGGCTGAAGTTCGTGTAGTTCAAAAGGTATTGCTATTGCTTGTTGTCGATTCGTAATAAAATGAAATTGAAAAACCTTTGTACATATTGAATTTAAAAATATATAGGGAGCCTAGTCGGATCAGCCGATTTCAGAAATGCAACATTACAACATTTTTTTGTCCGATAGAGTACCACGTGAAAAGAAGTGAAGACCGCGCGAAGTGGAGTAGAAAAAGGTAGGAAAGCGGACCCTGGGCGTCGGAGTGAACGCTCCGAACGCAACCGGGAATTAACGCTCGGATGATGATGATGATGAGAGTACCACGTGAAAACTACTGAACAGATTTAAATGATAATCGACACAGACAGCTTATATGTGGGACAACACATTTATCTTAATAAATTTCCTCTTTTTTCGGGTTACACGAATATAGATAATAACAAACGCATCGTAATAGCAACGCGAAAATTCGAAAGTTGCGCCGATACTACTAGTAATACTCGAGCTTCACTTGCAATGTTGTAGTTATTGACTGTGACCCAATGAGTATTACTTATAGCGTTATAAATAACGCCGTTAACGAATATAACATTAGTGTATTTTTTAATATCAAATTCTTCTGTGCGTATGTGACTGACTTCCTCCTAAATGGCGAGACCAATTTAGATAAAAAAAATTGTGTTTGTTCTGTTGAATTCGAGAATTGTTTAGATTCACAAATGGACCTGGTAGGTGGCGCTGGAATCGGTTCTAAATTTTATTTCTTCAGGGCAGGACATCTGCCGAGACAGCCAGTATTATATACATATAACGTCGTTAACAATTAATAACGATATTGCATCACAAATAATGCATTAAACCCATCACTACATCTGCGAGCTATAATATTATACCAATTAGGTGTTTTGTGAGAAATGTGAACTGTATAGACAAATGTGGCCTTTTGAGTTGTCACAAGAACTCCGTTGAATGGCACCAAGATGGAGCAGTAAGGTAAAAATAAAACAAAACGACGGTCTTTCACGAGCTGTATAATTTTAATTTTACAGTTTTACACGTTGCTTGTTAGTTGTATGTCACTGATTTAAAATGTGCATAGGTCCTCCTTTACCAATTTTGCGGGACTTTGGTCAGTTCAATAAAACATTGACCCACGAAAAAAAGTGATCTGTACTTTTGACCAGACCTATTCTTATGTATTTCGACGCGCTGAATCTGGGATCAGTTTGTTCCAAACACCCTTAAAATTTTTAGGGTGTATTGAAAAAACTGATCCCAGATTCGATCTTTTGGTCCATACACTCTCAAAATGTTGAGGATATATGGGTCAAATTTGCGCTGAATCCGAATCTGGTGTCGGTTTGTTCCATACACCCTCAACATTTGAGGCTGTATCCCTCAAAATGTTGAGGGTGTATGGAACAAACTTACACCAGATTCGGATTCAGCGCAGATTTGGCCTTCTCAACATTTTAAGGGTGTATGGACTAAAAGATCGAATCTGGGGTCAATTTGATTCGTACATCCTTTTCATACAACATATTGAGGGTGTATGGACCAAAAGATCGAATCTGGGGTCAGTTTAATTCATACACCCTTTTCATACAACATTTTGAGGGTGTATGAACCAAAAGACAGAATCTGGGGTCAGTTTGGTCTATACACCCTCAAAATTTGGAGAGTGTATGAAACAAACTGATCCCAGATTCAGTTCATCAAAACACATAAGAATAAAGGGATCTAGTCAAAAATAGAGACCACTTTTTTTGTGAGCCGATGAAATAAATGAAAAGAATGCATCTCACATACAACATATTAAAAATTCAATTATTACACAGACCACCTATGAGATTTATAGATAAATAATTTAAACACTCCAATATTTACATATATATTTTCATTTATTGATTCCGTCGAGGAACACCTTAGTAAATTCATCGAGACGATTAACACGCGTCAATGCCGGGTGTTCTCCGTATAGCGAATTTTTAAGACAATACAGAGTTATGTCCAGCCATTGGTTAACAAGAAGTAATACAGTCTGGAGACCCCCGTCAGAAATTTTGTTCTTTACGTTTAAACGAAAAGTATTCATTTATTGTAAAATGAAATATACGGCAGTAAATTATATACAAACATGTGCACATGCGCGGTGACAACGCCCGAATGCGGCCGAATAAAGACGATTACAAAACCTTCTAATTTCAGAACGCCGTATTTTACATTAATGGATATTATTTTAGATCTTATTTCAATGCATTAAATTCTATGCTGGTTCCTTATGTGACGATCTCTGCCAGTTCACTCTTGTAAGCCAATAGACGTCTGATTTATTCATGATAACCATCCTCCATATCCAAGCTCTGATGCTGTCTTTTCATATGGTTCTTCAAATTTACATTCTGCGTAAACGATGCATTGCACAATGTGCATCTGTACTTCTTCTCGCTGCTATGAGACTGCATATGCACCTTCAGACTCCGTAACCTCGGATAACTCTTACCGCAGTATTCACAACGGAAATTCCTCTCACCGGTGTGTGTTGCCATGTGTTCCTTCAATCTCGACGGTAAATAAAACCTTTTATCGCACAAATCGCATTGATGCTTATAGATTTTCAGATGGTATCTCCTATTATGTTCTCGTAGTGATTTTCTACTATCATAAGCCCGGTCACAATGATCGCAATGGAATAACCTTTGCTCTCCATGTACTTCCATCATATGTCTGTAACGTAGTGAATATGAGAACAGCACTTCATCGCATTTTGTACACTGGTACACGGGTTCTTTTTTATGTATCCTAGTCTCGTGTATATATCTGCTATGCTTTGACTTGAAAATCTTCCCGCACTGTTCACAGGTGTGATTTTCTTCGATTTTCTGGTGAGTTTTCTGATGAAGCAGCAACATTCTCTCCTCAAAGTAGTGTGCACCGCATATATCACAAATACAGGTACCGAAGTGCTCTGCCATATGTTTCTTCAACGCGTGAAAGAACGAAAAACTTGCACCACACTCGTAGCACTTTAAATTGTTATTCGTTAAACGAAATTTTAAAAACTCATTGTCCATATTATATAAATTAACACTGTGTATATCTTTCAAATGTTCTTTTAGTGTCTCTATTGTATTAATTTTAACGTCACATAACCTACAATCAATCCTATAAACATCAACTTGCAGAAACTTTTTATTCAAGTCGCATTTTGTGAAACTACCCGCATCGTGTGTTAAATTGTGTTCCCTCAATTTATCCGGATCTGTGAACACCTCTCTGCAGTATATGCAATAATAATCGCTGTATGAGGTGTCGAAAGGACAAACATATGAGTTTTCTATTATAGTTGCTGTATTTCTGAACGCTTTATTGTCGTTGTCGACTACCCTCTTTCTAGGAAGTTGCCGTGGTAATATTTCTGTGGAATAAATATTTAAATTATTATATGACGAAAGATTTTCTAGACTACCCCCGCACGGAATCGAAACAGGGATATATCGCTACCAAGCTCATTCAGTAATCATTCATATAAATTACTTTGTTAAACCTAGTATTAGTTCAACATACATTTAAAAAAAGACCTGAAATGTATGTATAGAATATAATATTCTTTATTGCACATAAGAAAATAATACACATGAGTTAACAATCGTGTAACTAGTACAATCGGCGGCCTTATCGCTAACAGCGATTTCTTCCAAACAACCTTCTGGAGATAATTTCACATTTTTAATAATGGGTCAGTATTTAGTGTGCATAGTTTAAAATATATGTACATAGAGTTACACATTAGACATACATAAATTACTGTTTACAAGTTTAGATAGTGATCTTTGAGGAGTTTATTAAAAGATGTAAGTGACTGCACTTCTGATGCTCAATGGTAATGCATTCCACAACCTTACAGTCTGCACAGTAAAAGATTTCTGACAAAATTGCGTAGAATGTATTGGCGTCATTAGTCGCAGATTTGCTGATGATCTCAAGAGCCTTGTACTACTTTCTTGAAAGATTTTTCTTTAATAATAATAATAATAATCGGCAGACAAACACACATATTGTATATCCCCAAATTAAGCAAGTTACGCTTGTGTTGTGACAAGAGTTATGAATGTCAAAGAAGCAAGTGAGGTGTGTAAGAATAAGCCTAAATGGCGCTCTGTTGTTCGTGCCTACCCCGCAAGGGAACTGGCGTGAAGTTATGTATGTATGTATGTATGTACGCTTGTGTTATGGGTAATATACAACGGACTACTCTGGGGCCGATCCCAGACACCCAGACCATAGTAAATAACGGAGAAAATACGTTTCCGAAATTTACTATACCAGGAATCGAACCCGGAGCTTCTGCGTTGCAGTGAGGTACGCCGGCAAAGGCTTAGCCCACTCAACCACAGAGGCCGTCAGAATTCAAAGCGTTCCTTCAAATAGGAGGGCGTTTTGGGGCTAAGAAGCCATTCGAGCTTACTACGGAATTAAGAAATGTTTACATAATGTTACAAGTTGGGCCACCTGCATACCTGTATTTATTACCTGCCGCGGCTTTTGAGCTAATAACGTTGAAACTGTTTTATGACTATCTTCTTTTGTTTTCTTTGTGTTTAAAATTTGTGTATTACACAATAGCCTATTGTGTATTGTACTCGTTTATGGCCGTTCGCAGGCATAATTATGCAGGTGTGCAGATTATGTTTTCTGGGAATTGCGCCGACGCTTGCCAGGTAGACATATGGCATCGGTGCATTATAAAGCAATGGCCCAATGCAGAGAGAGGCAGTCAAGCGAGGATTACGATACGAGCAAGACGTACATTTGATAAGCTATATAGTGACGGACTTTGCGCGTGTTATTGAATTGTGCAGTTTGTACTGGTTGCGTCCAGTTATATTTGTACCTGTTTGTATAGTTCTAATAAATTCTATAGTAATTCCAAAGGCATTTTAATTCGAGTCCCGCACGCGTAACAATAATAATTACGAAGTAAAAATTTGTTGGTGGGAAGTTTGGTGTGCCTCTCCTATTCCTTTAACAGTAACTAAAACTTTGAAAGCTGTGGCAGATTCATGATATTCAATAAGTAATCTATTAGCTCCTTGTAGCATCGTAGTAGCGCAATGACTAGCGCACGCGTCCCATACTCAAAGGGCGCGGGTTCGGTCCTGGCCGGAACGCATGCACCACTTAGTCAGTTATCTGACCTAATGTGCATATTGTTACAATTACCACGTGCTAACAATGGTGAAGGAAAACATCGTGATGCAGCCTGCACATCGAGATAACCGACGTGTCAAACCTGCCAAGCTGCTGTCCGTTCCCCCTATAATGGAAGGCCCGAGCCCAGCAGTGGGACATTTATGGGCTGTTATTATATAGAGCTCCCTTACACGAAGTCGCAAGCAACGCGGCAGTAGCAACGCGACTGTCGCGTGCAATCAGTCGGTTTCAAGCCAGTGTTGCAAGCGCATCTACATACAATTACGTAACATACATACATAATTTCACGCCAGTTCCCTTGTGGGGTAGGCACGGAGAACAGAGCGCCATTCAGGCTTATTCTTACACACCTCACTTGCTTCTTTGACATTCATAGCTCTTGTCATGCACGCTCGTCTGTTCTTAAGGCTCCTAACATCACCTTCTGCTAGTACACGATCAATTTAATCACGGAAGGTGTGTCGTGGCCTTCCACGACTTCTGCATCCATCCAATTACGTAACAATTTGTCGAAAGGCTTTTTTGACATTCGAACGTAATTAATTATTTTTTTTCTTATTACAATTTTACAACACTGCGTATACTGTTACATAATCACTATTCATACGCCGATTCAGGCCAAGTGGAGATTGGCATGATTGTGATATTTGCTAATACATCAATTGGTCAAATACAGTGACAAGTACGCTAAGTCAAGTGAGGCGCCGCCATTATACCACTATAAACTGACCATAACGTCTAGAACGAGAACTAATTTTTTTTTGTCTTCTGGCAATATTTTATTTTATCTGTAGTCGCGGTCAGTGAATCACAAACAAGGCGAATTTACCCATGTTATTTAATTTTAACGTAGATCCGAGTCTAAAATCAGCTAAAGAATATCTAAATACGCATGTAACAATACCAAGTTTCACGTGAGCAGTGATTTTTAAATACCAAAGGATGTCTAGTGAAATTTTAAGCAAAAATCTATTTGTTATAATTTCATGATATTTACCAAAGAACAGCCGACATGATAGGTTTGTAATGGTTAGTTTAGCTTCTTATAATCAAATAATACTTCTGTTAACTATTGCAATATGTTAAAGCTCTTGCTTACAAAATTATAATCATTATTATTAAAGTACATCATAGGTTATGTGGACAAAATGCGTACGTCTTAAGGAAAAACAACTTGACACTTGCACGATGTTCGATGTCGTACTAAAAATCACTAGTAAGTATCGAAATCACTCTTGACCTATTGGAGTTGCCATAGTTTTGATAAATTTGCGAAAGTGGCGCCTTTATTATTTTCTACTTTATTTTGCCAGCCTGTACGTGAAAATGAAATGACAATGTTTCCGTGGAATAGAATGTATGTAAAACATATCTATATTACATCTTACGTAAGACGTTTATCCGTGCAGGAACGGAGAAAGAATACAATTTCCTGTGGCCGGGCGGCCTGTCGTAAGAGGCGACAAAACAACCCACAGCCAGGTGGTAGGGCATTTGCCCGACTGGATGGCTACCACCCCTGGTCTAGAGCATGCCGCTATAACAACTTTGAGTTGTGTTCCGGCATTAGTGACCAGGCTCCAGACTCCCTTAAGAGAGCAGCGGCGCATTTGTAGCACTTTTGATGTTGCAAATATCCATAGGCGATGGTAACCGCTTTCCATTCAGTGGGCCGTCTGCATGTCTGCTGAACTCCTGCAATAAAAAAAAAATAACAGACACGGTCAGCCTTACCTAATTCCATTTCTTCTATATTCCTTATCTTCTGTAAGCCTCTCTTCTGCTTTACACTTCTTTCGACTTTCAAGATCTTTTTGCTCGATTTACTTCTTGATTTCATCTTCAGAGTTCTCTTTTTCCTTTTCACGCTTTTCCTTAGTTTCTTATGAGTGGTTTCGCTTTTCACGCTGTCTATATCTAAAAGAGAATTTTCAGAAATTAAATTGTTTACTTTGATAATATATTACATGGTAATGATAAGAAAGAAGCTGGATACGCTTTCATACTCTCTTGGGCCCAGATGGTAAAAAGATGAGAGTAATCTTAAGATTTCTTATCATTATGTTGACATTTTATATATATATATATTTTTTTATAATAATAATCGGTAGACAAACACACATATTGTATATCCCCAAATCAAGCAAGTTACGCTTGTGTTATGGGTAATATACAACGGACTACTCTGTTACGTTGTGTTATGGGTAATATACAACGGACTACTCTGGGGCCGATCCCAGACACCCAGACCATAGTAAATAACGGAGAAAATACGTTTCCGAAATTTACTATACCAGGAATCGAACCCGGAGCCTCTGCATTGCAGTGAGGTAGGCCGGCAAAGGCTTAGCCCGCTCAACCACAAAGGCCGTCATTACAAATGTCTCGTCAAAATCGCCTGACACTATCGTCTCAATTGTAGGTTTGCACGATTTCGGTATTTCCCAATTCCAATGGCGTGCTAGTAGCACACCATCTTTATACATGAAGGGAGTGCCTCGTAGAGGGTGGAGGAGCGAGGTGGAATGCTCCTCCGTCTCAAAGGAAGATCTTCCGGCGAGGCTAATGTTGTTCGGTTGTTCCTCGCAGGCCTAGGCCCATTTTATCCGTGCAGGAACGGAGAAAGAATACAACTTCCTGCAGCCGGGCGGCCTGTCGTAAGAGGCTACAAAACAACCCACAGCCAAGTGGTAGGGCATTTGCCTGATTGGATGGCTACCACCCCTGATTTAAAGCATGTTGCCATAACAACCTTGAGTTGTGTTCCGGCATTAGTGACCAGGTTCCAGTCTCCTTTAAGAGAGCAGCAGTGCATTTGTAGCACCTTTGGTGTTGCAAATATCCATAGGCGATGGTAACCGCTTTCCATCAAGTGGGCCGTCTGCCTGTCTGCTGAACTCCTGCAATTAAAAAATAAAAAATCTGTTATAGTTGAAAATTTGTATTTATACTTCGTATGTTTCGGGAAACGTTTGTGACATCAATTATTGCACAGCGCCATCTATTGGCTTGTAAGTGTTCCACTTAATACATATTTATAAACGGACGTAGGTATATTTATTACACGATATAGTATTTTCAGCAAAGATATATATGCTAAATTGAATAAAACTTATTTATAAATGGCGCTCTGTTGTTCGTGCCTACCCCGCAAGGGAACTGGCGTGAAGTTATGTATGTATGTATGTATGTATAAATGAAGTCGAATTTTATAACAACACAACACGGTAACGCATTAGGACATTACTAATTGATCCTTGATCCGTCATCGAGCTATCAAAAGTAAAATAAATAATCAGCAGACAAACACACATATTGTATATCCCTAAATTAAGCAAATTACACTTGTGTTATACACAACGGACCGATACCCTCGGGCCGGATCCCAGACACACAGACCATAATAAATAACGGAAAAATTTCGTTTCCGAAATATACCACACAAGGAGGCCGGCCGGCACAGGCTTAGCCCGCTCAACCACAAAAGCCGTCAAAACAAATGCAAATAAATAAGGCAAAAAGGTTTTTAAATACAAACTTTTGAGATCCTGGATATCATGTAGCAGCAGAGTGCTAGCCAAGACAAGTAAAATGAGCCCAAACACGACGGGTCTATCTTGTTTAGTACAGGAGTTCCTATGGCCACCTTCCGACTCCATTGTCAGATCAGCTTCACGTCACCATATTATTGCATTGTCACGCGATATACATATGCGTGTAAAATTTCAGCTCAATCGGAAATCGGGAAGTTGGTCAAATTTAATTTGAAAGATTCCACCTGAACTTACATACATACATACATAGGTACATCCATTGCAATTTAAATAAAAGCTTGTAAAAACATGCTTGTAAAGGGCATTGAATGAAATATATCCTCACCATCACGATTGTCATCCATGTCCAGGGTATCAGCGCCTGGTGCCGTTTCAGCCGCCGCGAGTTCCGATTCCAATTTCACTTCGGCCTCAATCTTGGGGCATTCATCTTTATCTCCTGAAAACAAAACGTCAGGCTCCATATTAAAGCGAGGCTTGGGAACCGGTTTAAAATTAAAGTCGTCTACCCACTACACCGTCAGCGTTCCGCCATTTTGATTATTTCGGCCATTTCGGTTATTTCGGCCATTTTGGTTATATTTGTCATTTTGTAGTTTAGAAATATATAGACGGGGGATAAATAAAAATAGAACGGGTTGAAATAGAAGATGAAATTTTGTATGGGAGACCAATCATTTCTCAATAGATATAAAAAATTATCATTTATTTAAGAATTCTATAGTAACTCGATCTGTTTGTTAAGCTTTCATGGAAAAACTACAAGGAGTAATTTTAATTCCAAGATGGGATAATTTACCGGATGGGATAGTTCAAACATAAAATAAAGTGAATCTTCCTGGGGCAAATAGGACTAACTTAAAAATTTAATACAATGTAACCTGTATTAACGCCTACTCTTTAAAGAGGTACGCATGAGAGTCTGACTCGCCGCAGCGGCCGCTGGGTAAACTCTAATTTATATAGTGTATTCCAATTGTATTTTTTTAAATAGCTTTATTGTAGAGTCATTTTATAATATTATAGACTAGCTGATGCCCGCGACTTCGTCCACGTGGTGCGGTTTTCCAACTATCCGACGGGAACTCCTTAATTTTTCGGGATCAAAAGTATCCTATATGTTGACTAGGGATATAAGCTACCATCATACAAAATTTCATTTAAATCGGTCCCGTCGTTTCAAACTAAACAAAAAAAAACTAAATTAGTTCTATTTGAGTTCTTATATCCCCCTGACTCGGTTTTTAGCATTTTTTTTTCATTGTACAGAAATTCGACCTCTACAGTTTTAATATATGTATAGACAATTTCAAATTACCACCCGGACACAAAAACAATAGTAATACAAAATGTAATAGGATAAGCTATTTTTAAAGGAAAAAAAAAATATATAATAAAAAAAAAACTATATTACCGTAAGAATAGCATAGTACTAACAATAATAGCACTTAAGACTCCACACACGCTAAACACTACATACACATTATAACAACAACACTACACAAGTTAGAATAAGTTAAAATAAGTTAATTACATTTTACAATACAACATAAATATGAAAAGAATATATAAATTTTGTAAAACATATTATACTTAGGAGTTAAGAAATTAACGACTAAGCACCATCATTATAAGTGTCGATTGTTAACACTAAATCAAACCATTTGTTATCTGCGCAATTAAATTATAATTCAATATTATCAATTAAAACCTAATTTAAAAAAGGTACGGAACACTAGAGTCCGTAGACTTTTTTTTATGTAATAAAAATATATATATATATATGTATAGATAACTTAGTAAATATATACTCCCCAACAATATCTTATCTATTAGTCCGATCGATTTAATGAATGTTAAGTAATTTTACAAAATAGCAAATTAAAATTTCATAAGTAATATGTGTAGGTAAAAGGCGATCGGCACACATCCTCTAGGCCTTTGTGCTGGGGTGCCATGCACCTCTTGCTAAAGACGGCCCTGTGCACAAAAGAACATCAAGTACCCTCAAAAATTATAAAATATTTCACCTTCACAATTCATCAGTATCTTGGCATGGAGCAGTCTCTCCTCGCATTGCAACACCTGGTGCTTAAAGGAAGTCGCGTCCCGCAGTCTTGTCACACACGTAGCACATATACACCTATCCTCTGGTCCACTGTCCAAATGCGATAGCTAAAATTCAACCATAATTATATAGAAATTTTGTGTGGAGGATATTAAAAATTCATACCAGTACCCTTGCGGGGTAGGCACGCCCAACAGAGCGCCATTCAAGCTTATTCTTACACCCCTCACTTGCTTCTTTGACATTCATAGCTCTTGTCATGCACGCTCGTCTGTTCTTAAGGCTCCTGACATCACCCTCCGCTAGTACACGATCAATTTGATCACGGAAGGTGTGTCGTGGCCTTCCACGACTTCTGCATCCATCCACTTTTGCATTGTATATCTGTTTAGTCATTCTTTCATCATGCATTCTTTCCACATGCCCGAACCACCGGAGCATTCCTTTCCTTACCTTCACCCCGACACTCTCTTTCAGACCAACTCTCTTTCTTACTTCGGTATTACGAACGCGGTCCGCGAGCTATTCATTCTAGCTATTCATTAGAGCTGTTCATTCCTATTAATATTATAAATGCGAAAGTAGCTCTGTCGGTTTGTCGGTCTATTCCGTTTTCACGGAAAAACGACTGGACCGATATGGCTGAAATTCAGTTTATATATTTTCGATGCCGATGATGAACATAGGATACTTTTCGGTAGTTGTAAATTTGGTAGTTTCGGTAGTTCGTGTAGTTTACAATATTTAGTTTTATAAATAAAATTAAAAAGGGTTGAAACAGGGGATTAAAGTTTGTATGGGGGACCAATCATTTCTGGAGTTTATAGGTATACAAATTCATAATCTATAAAATAATGTGATAGTAACTCGATCTGTCTGTCTGAATCAATGACATTTGAATAAAAAGAAGTAGACATGGTACCTCTATAGGATTCTAGCTTTAGAAATGGCACATTGACGCACACATTGTAACATTGTACTGTCACACTACATTACAACACGTGTATAAGTAAGACAACGTGCCTTGTTTAGCGCAAGCGAAAAAGAGACGAGTATTTTTTTGGGAGTCGTACGGTTCTCCGCTCCGTTGACGCCGACGCTAGACTGAGTTCCGAGTTTGCTAGTTAGCTCAGATTTTACGTGCCACTCGCAGAGCCTTAATCCCTTGTCTACTTCTTATTCAATGTCATTGGTCTGAATACTGAAAGCGGACATAGATACGATTCATCCCGGTAGATGGGATAGTTTGCGATATAAAATAAAGTAAATCTTCCAAGGGTAAATAGCACCGACATAAATATACAATACAATGAAACCTGTATTGACGCCTGCTCTTTAAATAAGAGGTACGCATCAGAGTTTGAGAGAGTAGTAAACTCTAGTAATATATTAATGTGCCATACAACTATACCCTACCCCATGAATTTGTTACTTCTATTATACATATTATTAATTTAAGCATCATAACTTCTCTATTTCTATACTGATGTACAATATTCATGGCCATCATTTATTCATTGATAACCATTTGAACAATGAGCTAACCTAACCTACTCCACTGTCCTTGTCATTTGTCACAATCTTCGACCACCCCTCACACTTATACTTTGTTTTGCTAACAGTGGCATTACATTTTGGTAATTATACATACAAACTACGAAAATATAATAGTTATTTTATTCACACTAATGCAAAAAATCTAAAAAACCATATTTTCATGTCAATAATATTGATATTATGCTAAATGAATAATATTGATATTCATGGTGCACGGATTTAGTTCCTTTGCCTGCTATTCTGATGAACTAAATAACAACAAAAAGATTTGTTTTCAGTAGTTTAGGTTATGGACCATAGAATTTTTTATGGGAACTGGGAAGATACTGTTTTCTAGTTTTATATTTAATATGTAATATTGTTTCAAAATTGACTAAAATTGTAAGATATTGACTGCTTTTAAGTTGAATTATGTGTTGGTGCTTAAAATCACAAGTGTCTGGTAATGGGGCAATAAGTTATAATAATAATATTAGCAGAGAAGGCACTGTGTGTATATTCTAATTAATTGTATTGTTTATTATTTGCCTAAATGAAAGCTTTCCTACCATTTTCATATAGTTATTATACAAACCATATTTATAGTCTAGCATTTAAAAAAACACATAATTATCTCAATCTGCGCTTATGCATATTTATCCTTTTTTTTTTATAACATCTCGGAGTAAAAACAACAAAAGAAGAAATTCGAGAACTTGCTAAGAGCTACCAATGTCGATTGGCTCTGCATGTAAATAAATTGGCAGCCAAGTTAATGCAGTGTACGTACCGATCTCGGCTGAAAAGGCATGATATCCAAAAGTTACAGGAGAGGACTTCTCCATAAAACAAAGAGTAGTGTTCTCAATGGAGAACACACTCATTAATAAAAGTTTT
This sequence comes from Dendrolimus kikuchii, assembly GCA_019925095.2. Lineage (NCBI taxonomy): Eukaryota > Metazoa > Arthropoda > Insecta > Lepidoptera > Lasiocampidae > Dendrolimus > Dendrolimus kikuchii. The sequence goes on from CM034415.1 coordinate 8,196,467, forward strand.
TAGGGTCCACCAACAAGTTTTGAATGAATAATGGGAAAAACAAAAATACATTTGATAAACAAGGTTATGTCACTTTTGTTGTTTTTTCAGTTTTATTTGTGTTTAGGAATACACTTACACCTGATATATAAACACTACTAACTGTTTTTTAATTTAGTAAACAGGTTTTGAATTAGTTATTATAATTTTAAAGTTAATAATAATAAATCACAATACTGTCACTTTTTTTACTTTACGACAATACTAGGCATAAGAAAGAAAAAAAATGTTAACAATTCGATATGTCAATAATATTGATTATTAAATATGAAAATTTTTTTTTTGCTTATATATTGCGAGTTTGAATTAGTATGTTTTTAAACAATTTATTATTATTAAAAAAATCAATGTATAATTTGCTATACTCTATTTGCCGCCTTTTTTATTCCATTTATCTTTTAGTTATATGAATGTACTTTGTGTTTTGTTATAGATTTTTCGATGACTTGCACTGTTTCGGTTATATTGATTATTTTTACATTGACTAGCTGTCTCACTGGACTTCAATTGCATTGCTTAACTTTGGATTTTGGCGAAATCCTCTATCTGAATTTTTGGGTGTGATATAGGTAAACAGGAGGTAAATCAATGGTGATTTGATTTAGGGATATCCTTAAAGTTTATTTATAGCCCCTAAGGTTGTGAGGGGTGATCGAAAGTCGCGACCAGTGACTAAAACGGTGAGTTGGTTAGGTTGGGTTAGTGTTTAGACCAAACCGACTATTCACCATTTATTCATTGATAACTATTTAAATGATGGTTATAAATCGGTTGTGACATTTGCTGACCGCTGTCATGGCACACTCGCTTTGCTCGCTCGGCTTGTGGACTTTAGTCTGCGTTTTAGACTGTATTAAGTGTTTGTTAAATTGACCACTACCTTCTGCATTTCTCGTCTTTAGATATAAGAAATAAGAACACCATTTTGAAAAAAAATAGTAAAGTTATGTTTACAAAAAAAATCCTATCTCAAAAACTACATGTCTCCTAGACATGGGGGTTGCAGAAGGGAGAAGTACTCCTTTCCCCCATGCCCCTCCGTCCCCTTACTACTTAAAATTCAGTGACCACTATTGTAAAGTTGAATCCCTTTTCGTTTATCTTAAGGGAAGTCCCTTATACCCTTTCCAAGCATTTATTTTAATTTTGACAGCTCGATGACAGCTCCGATAGTAATGTCCTAATGCGTTACCGACTCGATTTGCTGAAGAAATCTACTTTATTTAGAAATATAACTGTTATTTGACCCACCCCTGATGCGGTATAGTTATAAGGCACATTTATTTGTTAATTAAGAACATGAGTTGTTGTGAGCGTTGTGTGATCGAAAATGACGACTTCATTGGTGAGATTTTCGCCACGACCACAACGACCGAGGTCGCCTTGTGCAACGGATAAACGGAGCATTTTGGGTATTGAGTTCCTAATAGAACGCGCTGATAGTAGTCTGTGATTTTATATATATAGTATTCTCTATGGTCTGTGATTCTCATCAATATGAAGTTTTTGCCGGGAACTGAAAGATGTTGTGCTGTGCAGTTTTATTTTCTATAAATGTGTAAAATGAACAATAGTTGTAGGATATGTGAATTGTATAGTCAAATGTGGCCTTAAGTTGTCATAAGAACTCCGTTGAATGGCACCAGCTGATAACCTACATTTCAGCTGTGCTACACATAGGCTTAAGAAAATGAAGAAACTATCTTGTAAACTAAGATCTGGCATAATGGCCTGGCTGCCAAGCCATAAACCTAAATTAAAAAAAAACAATAGATTAAGTATTATCTATGATTCTCATTCGTAAACAATTATTCGTAGTATCCATAGTAGTTTATGAAACAATTTTCGTATGAGAAAATCGTAACTATTGTGTTCAAGTAATAACCGTAATATTTAAAACAACTCTCGTACTAATAATATTTTACGCAATTTGTAACTTAAGCTTATCGTTGCTATATTTATGGCGTACACAAACAAGTTTAAGTTTGAATCACACCAAAACATGAAATTGGTAAAACTCTACCGTAGCTACGAATGTTTGTGGAACACAAGCGACGAGAACTACAAAAACCGCCATTCAAGAAGTAAAGCAATGGAAGATCTTGTTCAGAATCTAAATATTCCAGGCTTCGGTGTTAAAGATCTCACTATGAAAATTAAGAATATACGCAGTCAATACTTGCAAGAGAAGAAAAAAATTAGAGAGTTGCTTGAAAATGGCGAAGTTTATGAATCGAAATTACCTTGGTATGCTTTTATGGATTCTTTTTTGGCAAATAACTATGGGAACACAAGTACGACATATAGTGCGGTAAGTCGTCCTTCATAGTCATAGCCACACCTAGGGAGAAATGTTTAAAGAAGCAATTTGTGTAATGCTGGGTAAAGATGGAAGTGGTTACCATCACTTATAGAGTTTACACACCGTGTTTGCAACACTGCGGGCGAGGCCAATGCATTGCCAGGCTTTAGGATGGGATAAAAATGGGGGCTGCGCTTTGACCCAGAGTGGTATGAGATTGAGAATAATTTGAGTTTAGGGGTATACATACACCTTTTATGTAGCCAATAGATCTGTTATTTGGGACAGGAACCACATTTCTAGGTTCCACCAACAATTTTTGAATAAATAATGAAAAAAAAAACCAAAATATGTTAGATAAACATAGGAATATAATTGAGTAAACCTGTTTTTGAATTTACCAAACAAGTTTTGAATTAGTTTATTGATTTATAAATATGTAAATAGATATTTTTTTTCCTTATATATTGCGACAATAGTTACAAATTGATTGTGAAACTCGCTGACCACTGCCCTGGCATATTTGGTTAGCTTGTGAGCTTTAGTAGAAAGATGAGATCTGTGACTAGAACGGTGAGTTAGGTTAGGTTAGACTTAAAACCAAAGCCAGAAGAGACTGGTTACCATTGTTGCAATATAACGAAACAAATGAATGAAAAAATTAATATCTCAAGAACTACATGTCTCCTGGATTTAGGGGTGGCAGGAGGAAGAATTACTCCTCCCCCATTGCCCCCCATTGTTTAAAATTCAGTAATCACTAAGCTGAAATTTAACCAAAATGGGCCATCAGGACTCATCATGATCTACAATTTACTCAAGGCTAACAGTTTCACACCCATGTGAGAGTATATTATAACACCAATAAAGCCATCCCATCGAGCTGTCAACAAGGTATTGATTCCAGGGTGGCTCTCACATCGAAAATACACAAACACATAATCATTTCAAAGTACATAAAACACATATCATTTTCTGCATCTCTCTGTATATATATATCGATTAACTCCTCCTAAACTACACAACAGAATTTCAAGTGGTCTTCAGTACCAGTTAAATAATTTTCAGGGAAGGTTTATATATATGCCGGGTGGCCCATTTAGATTGGTCAGTATGGACAGATCTGAAACATATAAGACATACCAAGATCTGTTTTTAGGAACTATATTATCAATTTTGGTGACAAGAAAAACTGCTTTAACAAAACTTGTACTCAGTTTGTAAACTGAATTTATGTTGAAATTTTTTTATTAAGTAGGTGTTTGAAATGACAACCATTTGTTCAATACAACATTCAACTCTTTAGATAACAATTTTACACCCCTTGATGAGTTGGATGATGAATTGAACAAATTGGTTGCCATTTCAAACACCTACTTAATTATATTAAAGTGTAGCCGGCGACTCTGGTCTCACGCATGGGGTTGGAAACAAAACTGCAAAAATGGTGCTCGCTGCTGCCACGGAATAGGCCCCTAGTAAAGTTAAACAGCTACTCAAAATTACAATTGATAACAGTTTAAAAAATTCCTACTTCCTACCATATCATGTCTCAGAAAGTCACCAATGGCAGGTTAAAAAATAAACAATATAAACATACAACTATTGTTCATTTTAATAATTGTATTACATATTTTTAGAAATTTATTTGCATAGCACAAAATTACCAATAACTCAAACATGTGGTTTAACTTTACAATTTTTAACTTCCTGTAACCCTTATTTACAGACTGATGAAATATTGGATAATTATGATGTATATGAAGATGAAATTGAGAATAAAATAGAAGAATGTGACCCAATGTTTGTGGATTCGAAAGACAATGTCATTATGACATTGAAAAAGAATCAAACAAACAAACGAATAAAGAAAAAAAATAAAAAACATGGAGGCGATGATGAATTGGCTGCATTTGGTAATTATGTTGTGGCCAATTTGAGAATTTTAAACCAAAAATCTTGTATTCATGCCCAAGATGATATCCAGGCTGTCTTGTCCAAATATAAGTTAAAGAACTTAAGAGACAGCCAAGCTTCAAGTATAAGGCAAAGTTTTGACAGTGAAGAGCAAAGTTCAGCTACTGAAGAGAGTGAGTGAATGACAATGATGATACAAGACATATCATCTAATAATCGGAAAGCAACATTTAAAGCAAAGTATCAACTGCAAAGAGCAATGTTCAGCTATTGAAAACAGCGAGTAATCGATAATGATGATTGGTAAACAGACATATTTCATTCCCCAAAGATGGATGGATATGTCATAGCCACAGTGGTCTAGGCTGGGATTAATATGAATGACATGTGGATTTCAAAGACAATATAGATATGACACAAAAATACTAAATTCATAATGAGAATAGATTGCCACTTCACTACACGATTGCAGAAAACAACAACATGACACCATGTGGCAGAAAGAATTGAAATTACTGTAAAATTGGGGTGAAAAGGGACAAAAAATTTGAGATATTGAAGACAGCGAAAGACTCACTTAAAAATTGACTGAATTTCTGTATCTTACTATACTTTCCCTTGCTTTACCATCATTGAATTTTGACATTATTTGTCTTATGTCAAATTTTAACTGATGGTAAGGCAAATGAACGGTTGGTAAGATACAGGAACCGCCATGAATAGATTGAAGCAAAGTTAATATTAGGAAACAAAATATATTTTTATTTTTAGAAATTTAGTAATTTTATCACCAAACTAGACATATGAATCTAATAAATTAATACTGGGCCTAATTCACATTTGTAGCAATCATTCCCGCGGAATCACGTTTTGGCGAATTTCTCCTGGTTTTCTTTCGTGTTTTTCTGTTTTCCTGGCTTTGTGTTGTCATTTATCTGTTGGTGTTGGCTATTTTTAAGTTTATTATTAGTGGTAAGTACTTTACTTCATAAATGTCGCAGTCGGTGGGAGAGAAAGTCCCTCCTGATAGGGGGAGACATTCTTTAGGAATGGAAGTGGGCGAATCTCATGCTATTGGCCAAACTAAGGAGAAATTACGGGCTAAACGTTCTTTAGAGGCTCCTTCAAATACCCCCGAGAAAAGAATTTTGCCCCCTTCAGTCTCTATCCAACACACATACACCAGACCTGGATTTGAGGCAAACTCGGATCTCAGGTATTCTGAGTCTGACTCAGGCCCTTTTATTGTTTACGTTACGGGTCCCGATGTGGACCTGCCCAAATCTTCCAACAATATGCGCGCCCTCAAAATAGCCCAAGTTATTTACAACAGCAAAGTCTCAGGGGTTGACGAAATAAAAAACATAGGAAGAAACAAAATTTCTATTTATTTTAAAACATTCTCTGAAGCTAACTCATTCTTATCCCACCCTCTCCTAGAGTTAAATAATCTTACAGCAATAATTCCCCGTTTCCAACTTACCCGTATGGGTGTAATTCATTCAATCCCTCTAGATTGGTCTTTGGAGGACTTGGTTTCATGGACTGAGTGCCGTCCAGAGTCTTCTATAGTAATTAAAGCGAGAAGACTAAATAAAAAAAAACGTGTTGAAGATACAACCTGCTGGGAACCCACTGGTACTGTAGTTCTCACCTTTTTAGGCCAATCCCTCCCAAGCCATGTTTATTGTTGCAACCTCTCTCAACCTGTTGGAACATATACCCTTCCCACTATACAGTGCCTAAAATGCTGTCGTTTCGGACACATCCGTGACAAATGCCGATCTAACTCACGCTGTTCTCGCTGTGCTGGCCCGCATGAAAATGCCACTTGTCAGGTACCTGAGGATAAAATTACTTGTTTGTTTTGTTCTGGTAACCATGCAGCCACTGACTCTAGATGCCCCGAACATGCACGCCAAAGAAACATTAAAGTCATAATGTCCACTGAAAATATTGGATATGTTGAGGCAGCCCGTAGATTTAAACCTGTTCGGACTTCATATGCTGACATTTCCTCAACAGTTCCAAACAAATCTGCCTACATACCCTATCCCTCCCCTAATTCTGTTCCCTCGCCTATGTGCCCTGAACCTTCTCCCAATACTATTCAATCTGCACCAAATTCTTCATATAGGAAAACCATCTATATACATAGAAAACCTAGACAGGAGCTAGGTACAACATATGATCATCTAGCCCATGCTAATATTGTCTCCTCACCACCTTCCTCTTTACCAAATGGTTGTGCTCTTGGCGATAACTCCCCTAATATCTCTACCGCTAATGATAATTTAGTACAAATTTTGTCAACAGCTTTAATTAATATATTTTCTAAATGTGGTGATATACAACCGTACAATGTCATAGATATGCTTCAAAAAATTATTACGTCACTTATAAACTCTTCTATCCAAAATGGCGAAGGTCCTTCAATGGAACTGTCGTAGTGTTAATAATAAAAAACATGAAGTATCTTTTTTAATTAATCAGTTTAATCCTTACCTTTTTGCCCTCTCTGAAACATGGTTGAACCCTGGTTCTTTATTTCGAGTGCCTGGGTTTTCATGTATCCGAGATGATAGATCGGATGGTTGGGCTGGTTGTGCTATTCTTGTTAGAAGAAATATTACATTCTCCCGTTTCACCCTCCCCCCTCACTCCCCAGATATTAATATTGTAGCTGTCCGTTGTCTTAATATAACATTTGTGTCTGTCTACATCCCTTACCCCAATGCTCTCCTCATACAAGAACTTTTCTCCCTCTTATGCCATCTTCCTGTCCCTCTCCTCATTCTAGGAGACCTAAATATCCGCCATACTTTGTGGGGTTCAGCTTCCTGTGATCCTATTGCTCCAGCATTTCTTGATATCTTAAATGATCTAAACTTATGCATCATTAATGATGGAACCCCTACGCGTAGAGTCTCTCCCCTTCAAAATCCGAGTGCCCCTGACCTTACTTTATCCTCTCCCTCCATAGCCTACTCTCTTTCATGGTCTGTTCTTTCTAACTGTTATGGAAGTGACCATCTCCCTATTCTTTGTTCCTTGCCTGATTCTTCACCCCCTCCTGTCACTCCAATCCCTCTCTTGAGATTTAGACTCGCACTAGCTGACTGGCATAAGTTCTCTTCCTTGGTACAAAGTAAATTAAACTCTCTTCCTGATGTTTCTTCTCTGAATTTTACTTCCCTATATGATGAGTATGTATCTGCATTGACATCTGCTGCTGAGCAATCAATCCCCTTAAAAAACTCTGTAAAAAATAAAATTCCCTCCCCTGCTTGGTGGGATTCTGAATGTTCCGCTATAGTAAAAAAGCGCAAAGAAGCGGAGATTAAATTTACCAGGAGCCTCACATATGATAATTACCTAGAATTTCAGAAAGTCTCTGCTTCCTCTAAAAGACTGTTGCGTTCAAAAAAAAAAAAAGGTTGGCAAGCCTTCTGCGAATCCCTTTCTCCCAGGACTCCAGCTTCTATGATATGGAAGAAAATAAAAGCCTTTAGAAAGTCCCAAAGTGACGATAATATTAATTCCAATAATCCATCTTCCTGGCTTCCCAATTTCATGCACAAGCTTGCACCTCCTTTTGTTCCCCTTGAACCTTGTCCCCCCATCAGTTGTTCCCCTTCAGATGAGTTGAATCCCATGAATTCTAAATTTTCCTTTGGAGAACTATGCGCTGCCCTAGATCATCTCCGAGACTCTTCTCCTGGAGTAGACGGCATTACTTATTCCTTTGTAATTCAGTCCTGTGAATCTTCTAAGCATTTTCTACTGAACCTTCTGAATCAGATTTTTCTCTCCGGATCTATCCCAGAGTCTTGGAAAAAGCAAATAATTGTTCCAATATTAAAACCTGGCAAGGATGCTTCAGACCCTGATGCTTATAGACCTATAGCCCTATCTTCAGTCCTTGCTAAAATTATGGAGCATTTAATTAAAAATCGACTCGAGTGGATCGTAGAAAGCAAAGGCATATTAGCCAACAGCCAGTTTGGTTTTAGACGAGGTTTAGGTACAATGGACAGTCTCAGCCTTATTACCTCAGACATCAGATTAGCTTTTTCCCGAAATGAACATGTCGTAGGAGTCTTTTTAGACATAACGTCTGCATACGACAACGTCAACCTTCAAATACTCAGGCAGAAGCTGCACAATCTGAGTATCCCCCCGAGGATTGTCAACATTGTTTCCAATATGTTCATGGAGAGATCAATCTCCGTCCGCGTTTCGGGAATCGACTCCCCCCCGCGTCTTGTATGGAAAGGTTTACCCCAAGGCTCTGTCCTCAGCCCGATCCTCTATAACATTTATACGGCTGATTTAGAATCTTCTGTAAGCTGCTTTTGCAAAGCCCTTCAGTATGCCGATGACATTGCTCTATATGCCACTTCTGACTCTTTCAGTGATGCTTCAAACCGTATCAATTCTGCTCTTTTTTATCTTAACTCATGGCTTTCAGAGCACGGTTTGTCACTTTCTGCTTCAAAAAGTTCGGCTGTAATATTCTCCCGCAAAAGAGATATTCCTGCCCTAGACATTCACATTAACAATCATCCAATCCAAATTGCTAACTCTGTTAAATTCCTAGGTGTCTTCCTCGATGCCAAACTTTCAGGCCTCCCCCATCTCAATTATATTTGCGCAAAAACAGAAAAAAACACTAACGTAATTCGAGCCCTGTCAGGTGTTAGGTGGGGATCTCACCCCTATTGTCAGAAGCTGCTTTATAATGCCATCATCCGCAGCCATTTTGACTATGCCTGCTTCATATTGGAACCCTGCAGTAAATCCGCTCTCATGAAACTGGAACGCATACAAGCCAAATGCCTCAGAATCATCACAGGCGCAATGAAATCTTCTCCAATAAATGCCCTTCAGGTTGAGTGTGTAGACCCTCCTCTTGCTCTTCGCAGGCAGCTTCTATCGGACAGATTCTTTTATAAAGTGATAGAGCTCTCAGATCATCCCCTTCTAGGTATCTTAGATCAACTCCTTCAAATATCGTTCACATCTAGTTATTGGACTCACAAATGTCTTCCACTTCTTATAAATTCGTATAAGAAACTAGTAGATCTCCCTCTTGGCATTTTCCAGAATTATAAAAATCCTGTTTTTGAGTCAAGTTTTGAAAGCCTTATTTATAAACCTAATGTTATTCTAAATCTAGATATTCACAAAAATTCTCCAGATGCTAATCAATTATTTTGTAAAATTACGCAGGATCGTTGGCCAGACCACCTTCAGTTTTTCACCGATGCATCACGGCTATCTCAAAATGGCCCTGTTGGTTCAGCTATTTGGATTCCCAAATACAAAATTATTTTAAATTTCAAAATTCCTCCTCCTAGTTCTGTGTTCACTGGCGAATCAATCGCTATTCTAGAAGCCGTCCTTTATATTGAATCCCATAACATAAGTAAATCTATCATTTTTACTGATTCCTTAAGCTCCCTACAGGATATCTCAAAATTACCTTTGCATGCTAAACATAACTTTGTCATCTCCCTAAAAATAAAGGAAGCCCTCTTTCGTTGTCACTCGTCTGGTTTAGATATAGTACTTGCCTGGATCCCAGGTCACTGTGGAATTGGTGGAAATGAGATTGCCGACTGTTGCGCCAAGGAAGCTGTCTGTTCGGGTAGTAACAAATATAATAAATGCTTTCCCCGCGATTTACGTTCTCTCGCGCGGCCCCAGATGTTTGAGACTTGGAATGGTATCTGGCAACAGTCCCGTCTGACTGTTGGCAGATACTACGGTAGTTTGCAACCAACATTACGTCCCAAACCTTGGTTCTTCAACTATAGAAAACTACCCAAAAAAGTTATATCAACTATAATTCGCCTGCGTCTTGGCCACTGTTGCTGTCCTGTATTTCTTGCAAAATTAAGAATTCGCGATAATTCTCTCTGTGAGTGCGGCTTAGCTGACGGCTCTGTCCATCACATTTTTTTCGAATGTCCCAAAATAGTTTCTCCCCTCTACAGTATATTACTCAAAGATTTTCCCCGACCGGTCAATGTGGACTTTCTTCTTACCGTAGCTGATAGTAGACATGTACATATATTATCAAAGTTTTTAACAATAAATAACATCTATCTCTAATGTAGTTAGTCTAACACTCTATGTTTTGTGTTGTCCTCAGGATCTCAGAAAGTGATTTGGAAGATCACCGACCAAATTTTTCTTTTCGCATTTATACTCTTATATGCACCTGACATTTTACCACCTACTGTGACATTGGCCAAATCAATGCAAACTGCGTTGGAGCCATAATCCAAATTTAAGAATTTCGCAATATTATGGATAATAGATAATTTTCCAAATCTGTCATTATGATGCACTCTTAATCAGTTATTAATAAAACGAAATGAAATTTCTTAAACAACAATTTATTATTTACAATAATTTATTTCATCCATTCATCAACAGTTTTTAAATGGTCCTTAAATTCCATTTTTGAAATTTCTTTCGCTTCCACTACTCCCCACTAGGAGCGCTGCTCGCACAGTAACATATTGTCTTTGATACCACATATCCAAATGAGTAATTATTTTTTATATTCGAAAATTTACACATTCGCCACAAAGGTAGGCAAAGGAATCTTAGTTCATACAGCCAATTCTGATGTATAAGTCTTCGTGTAGTAGCGCAGTTGTATTGTAGGCTACAATCGACGCCATTCAACGAAGTTGTTGTGAAAACTCGAAAGGCCACATTTGACTAAACCCTCCATGTTTTAGGTAGATGCCATACATGATTTTTTTTATTTGTAGCCTGGCAACTAGACCTTTAAGCCAGATCAGATATTTTATGTGCAGGTTTTCTAGAGATCAAGACATGGGACCATCCACACTATACATGACATACATAGAACCGTGTGGGTTATTTTACAAAATTATACCAGCCAACCTAAACGATTACTGCTTGTATTAAAGCTTTGTTATTTTAAGTGAGTCCCTGAATCCGGAAATACAAACCAATTTATCTGTGCAGGAATGGAGAAAGAATACAATTTCCTGCATTTGAGTGAGCTGTCGTAATAGGCGACCAAAACAACCCACATCCAGATGGTATTTGCCCGTCTGGATGGCTACCACCCCCGGTCTAGAGTATGCTGCCATAACAACCTTGTGTTGTGTTCTGTCATTAGTGACCAAGTTCCGGTCTCCCTTAAAAGAGCAGCAGCGCATTTGGTGTTGCAAATGTCCATAGGCGATGGTAACAGCTTACCATCAAATGCGGAGCTGTCTGTCTGTCTGCTGAACTTCTATATATATATAAATCAATAGCTGTTCGTTAGTCTAGCTAAAACTCGGGAACGGCTGGACTGATTTGGCTAATTTTGGTTATGAATTATTTGTGGAAGTCTAGGGAAGGTTTAAAAGGTGAGTAAATATGAAAAAAAATGCTTGGAATATAGTAAAAACAAAACTTTCGCTTTCTCTTAGAAACTATTCCTACCTGTCAAACATTTGACGTTCGTGCCGTCGTTTAGAAATCAATTAAATTTAAAAGTAGTTTTTTTCATTTTTTTAGTTTTGAATGTCAAACGTATGTCGCCATAGCCACCTTGATTTGTGTTCCGTCAACAGTGGCCAGATTCCAGTGTCCCTTTAGAGAAATGTCCATAGGCGATGGTAACCGCTTTCCATCAGGTGAGCCGCCTGCCTGTCCGCTGAACTCGTGCAGCATAGAATTAATTTCTAGTGAAACTGTCCATCATTCTGATGTTTACTCTTCAAATGATTCTTGTAATTGTTCAACTGCGTATACGACGCTGTGCATAGACCGCACTTGTATTTCTTTTCGCTGTTATGCGATTGCATGTGCACTTTCAATGCGCGCAATCTCGGATAGCTCTTTCCGCAATACTCGCATCGGAAATTCCGCTCTCCGGTGTGAGAGGTCATGTGGTCTTTCAATTGTGAGGGTAGATAGAATTTTTTATCACAGTGACTGCAGATGTACCTGCAAAACGGGAAGAATTTTTATCCGTGCAGGAACGGAGAAAGAATACAATTCCCTGCGGCCGGGCGGTCTGTCGTAAGAGGCGACAAAACAACCCACAGCCAGGTGGTAGGGTATTTGCTCGACTGGATGGCGACCACCGCTGGTCTAGAGTATGCCGCCATAACAACCTTGTGTTGTGTTCCAGCATTAGTGGCCAGGTTCCAGTCTCCTTTAAGAGAACAGCAGCGCATTTGTAGCACCTTTGCTGTTGCAAATGTCCATAGGCGATGGTAACCGCTTTCCATCAAGTGGACCGTCTGCCTGTCTACTGAACTCCTGCAATAAATAAATTAAAAAAAAAACAAAACAAACTGCCACTGTCTATCTTAATCTTATACTAATACTAGCTGTGCCCGGCGCACGTTGTCTTGCCCTTAAAAAATAAAAATCTACAAACCGATTGCAGCGCCATCAACCGGGACCAATCTAAACCATTCTCGAATCTACTTGAAAAACAAAAAAAAATCATCAAAATCGGTCCCACCTTTAAAGAGGTGTTCAGTGGCGCCACCTACCGGGTTCAATCGTTAATCTAAACCATTCCGGGATTTACTTGAACACACAAAAATAATTCACCTAAATCAGACCAATGAAAATGAGTTTTTAAATGCAATCACCATTGCCGAAATCGGCCGCGAAAGATCATCATAACAAATAAATGGTAGACTATTATTGAAAAATATTCATATTTTAATACTTATTATCCTATCCCGGACGAAAACAATTCCAAAAACCCAAAAATCATGAAAATTGGTCCAGCCGTTCTTGAATCTTATACTAATATATAAAGCTGAAGAGTTTGTTTGATTGAACGCGCTAATCTCAGGAACTACTGGTCCGATTTGAAAAATTCTTTCAGTGTTAGATAGCCCATTTATCGAGGAAGGCTATAGGCTATATATCATCACGCTAAGATCAATAGGAGCGGAGCACCAATGAATAATGTTTTAAAAATCGGGGGGTTTTGAAAACAAATTCCACGCGGACGACGTCGCGGGCACAGCTAGTGGATTATAAAAATTGATGACAAATAATGTAAATTTTAACAACTGAAAATTTGCTAATAATCCATGTATAACCCTGACGTGTAACATAGTTACGAATAAATGAGTTTATGTAAAAAAAAAACATTAAGTTTTTGTGAAGTAAAACAAATCTACTGCCTAGGGTTTGATACGCAGCGTAGCCGCGGGGCAGTCTAGTATAGAAATAAATTTATACTTATTACTATTTAAAAGTGACATTATAATTAAATTCGCGATGTTTCTCTCTTTATTTACATAATTGTCATGTAACATTTTATTATTTACCCGACGTTTTAAAATTACGTACTAAGGGCATGCTTTTTACTACTATCAACGCTCTAAAGTAAATAATTAAAATCTCACTTTTAAACAATAAGAAGTATTAATTTATCGAAATGAAACTTCTATACAGACGGGGGGGGGGGGAGGGGGGGTTAATTTGAATTTTTTCTTTATACGAAAAAGGGTTACGGCCGCGTGGTAGGAGTGAAGGTATATCGCGTGGAGAGAGCCGGCATAATTTTAGAGTAGACTATTGTTACAGTTATTTAGTAGCATAGTTGTTCTTATCATGTTTCCGTTTGAAGTTAATATTTAATTTTGTTATGTACCCTCTTATTTCTAAACGATACAATCGATCATTTCCTTAATTGAATAGTAATGTTATATTTTTATTTACTCTGTGTTCAGCGCCTCTTTTATATAGAGTAGTTGTCTATAATTTACAAAATTCTGTTACAATATTTATCTCTTGTGTAATGCGATAATTGGGTAGATTATAATTCAAAATGTCCTTACTGGTTTTGAGCTGTACGGTCGAATTATTAAAGCTTTAAATAAAAAGTTGTTCTTTTTTGCCCTAAACCGTTTGAGCTGTTACAAGTGTCACACTATGGATTGTTTTTTTGGTTTGGTTGGAATTCAGTTTTTGTTTTGATAAAATAAAATATGTTTAAATAAAAAATGCATTCATTAAAATGTACCTAACCCAATCAAAATTTGCAGTAAATCTGCAAAAATTGAAATGTCTGCTGGGGCACATAGTAGAAGTGAAACTTCAACGGACAAGTGGGAAAACTAATCGCGAATTCGTTTTTCCACTTGTCCGTTGCAGTTTCACTTTTACTATGTGTCCCAGCACACATTTCGATTTTTTATATAAATTTAAATTTGTATTTAATACATAGGTCAAGTGTAAAATATTTCTACAAGTTACGTTCCCTATGGGACGTGTCGGCTATACCGTCGTAATTGAGATAAACAGTAAATAAAATAAGTGGAAAAACGAATCGCAACAAAATTTTAACTTAAGTTTTACGGGCAGATTGTTAATGTACTTGTCCAATGAAAACTTGCCAGTAAAACTTCAAGTTAAAATTTTGTTGCGATTCGTTTTGCCACTTGTCCGTTGAAGTTTCACTTCTACTATGTATCCCAGCACACATTTCGATTTTATAATATAAATTAAAATTAGTATTTAATACATAGGTCAAGTGTAAAATATTTCTACAAGTTACGTTCCCTATGGGATGTGTCAGCTGTACCGTCGTATTTGAGATAGACAGTACTTTAAATAAAACAAGTGGAAAAACGAATCGCAACAAAATTTTAACTTAAGTTTTACGGGCAGATTGTTATTGTACTTGTCCAATTTGATAACCTGTCCGTAAAACTTCAAGTTGAAATTTTGTTGCGATTCGTTTTGCCATTTGTCCGTTGAAGTTTCACTTCTAATATGTGTTTTTTTTTTTATTGCTGGAGTTCAGCAGACAGGCAGACGGCCCACTCGATGGAAAGCGGTTGCCATCGCCTATGGACATTTGCAACACCAAAGGTGCTACAAATGCGCTGCTGCTCTCTTAAGGGAGACTGGAACCTGGTCACTAATGCCGGAACACAACTCAAGGTTGTTATGGCGACATACTTTAGACCAGGGGTGGTGGCCATCCAGTCGGGCAAATGCCCTACCACCTGGCTGTGGGTTGTTTTGTCGCCTCTTACGACAGGCCGCCCGGCCGCAGGAAATTGTATTCTTTCTCCGTTCCTGCACGGATAGAGTGTCCCAGCACACATTTCGATTTTTCGCAGGTTTGCTGCAAATTATGATTTAATTACATTAGACACGTTTTAATGAATGTATTTTTTATTTAAACATATTTTATTTTATCAAACGAAAAACTGAATTCGATTCGGAACCATTAAAAACATCGATAGTCTACTCTAAATTTATGCCGCTCTTCCACGCGGCCGTAACGCTTTTTCGTGACAGAAAAATCCTAAGACCCCCGTTTATATACAAGTTTCACTTGAAAAGTAATGTATTTGAATAATTCGCAAGACTCACCTCAACAGCTGCAAATGGTTCTTCCGGTTGTGCTCCCTTAGCGACTTCCGGTTCGTGTACACTCTGTCGCAGCTCTCGCATGGGAACGTACGTGTCTCGCCGTGCACCTCCATCTTGTGTTTATACCTACGTAATATATTACGTTGCGTCACGTTTCATCCACCAATTAAAAACTTTTATTTACGCGAAAAATTATTCCTATTAATACTTAACATAATTTAGCATATCGATCGTGCCTATCCCGTTATCGATATGCACCTCTACAATTCTTACGCACATCACTACATCTCCCGTAAGACCTGTAAGTGCGAGCGAGACAGACAGATAAATATGATTTATGACCCGAAGCCTCAGTTCATAATACGTCGACTATAATGACTAATGTTTATTATTTACATATATATTTTATTTCCAAATTTTTTACATTTTTCTTATAAAAAATACAAATTTATTTATAAAAAAAATATAAAAAACTGATCTTCGCCGGCAGTGGGGCCTAGGGTCCAGGCTACCGGTGGTTAAGGCTCCAGACACAGGAATCTCCTCACAATACGGGCCGTGTCCAACAGAGCTGCCTTCTGCATCCGACCCTTCAACCAGATACCAAGCGAGAGCCTTTCAAGGTGGCGATCAAGGCTCTTCGCTATTAGTCCATTCACTGACACCACTATCGGTACTATGATTGTAGAGTCCAGGTTCCACATAGCGGTAACCTCGTGAGCAAGATCAATATACTTTATTTGTTTATCTTTCTCGGCATTCACGAGGTTACCATCATGGGGAATCGCGACATCTACAATTATAGCACGTCTCGCAGACCGATCAACTATCACAATATCAGGCTTGTTAGCAACAATAGTCCTGTCAGTGATAATTGATCGGTCCCAGTAGAGCAGATATTGACCATTGTCAAGAACTGGCTCGGGCTTGTATTGGTAATAAGGTACCTCCGACAAGACAAGTCCGTATTTAAGAGCAAGTTGCTGGTGGATGATCCTGGCTACAAGGTTGTGCCTGTGCAAGTACTCGCTGTTAGCAAGACGAGAACAACCGGAAGTAACATGTCTGAGAGACTCACCAGGGCGGTGACACGCCCGACATATGTCAAGCGTGCCGTCCTTCAGAATGTACTTCCGGTAGTTGTTCGTTTTGATAACCTCGTCCATAATTGCACAGACAAACCCTTCGGTTTCCCCAAATAGGTCACCGAAACGTAGCCAGTTCACCGACGCTGGTAGGTCCACATCAGGCCCTGTTAGAGCCTGATAGAACCTGCCATGCAGCTCCTTGCTCTTCCATACGTCCATACGATCAGAGGCACTCATTACCAACGGTCTCTGCCAGTTCTGTTTTGCTAGGGATAGCGGGGTGAACCCTTTGTCTACTGACACTACATCGTGATGCATACCCGCAGTCTCGCCGACTTTGAGAAAATATTCTCTGAGATTGTACACCTCACGGTTGTGGAGGTCTTTGGTATTTAAAAACCCCCTACCTCCACACTTCCGTGGGATGTACAGTCTCATCACAGACGAACGTGGGTGGTGCATCCGATGTGTTGTCAGTAGACAACGAACCCGTCTATCCAGGGCGTCTAATTCAGTTTGAGTCCATCTTAGTATGCCAAAGGAGTATGCTAATGCTGGCATAACCCAAGCGTTGAAGGCTCGAACCTTATTTCCACCTGAGAGAAGGCTCGTTAAGACCTTTCTCAGGCGGGAAAAGAAACGATCCTTCATCGCCTGCTTTACATCAGCATCAGGAATACCCAACGACTCTGACATACCAAGATACTTGTAGGTTTCACCTTCAGAAAGGGTCTTGAGGGATATATTTTCAGACAGTTGTAAATTTTCTGAATTTACAACTCTCCCTCGTTGTACATGCATGACGGCACACTTATCTACACCGAATTCCATACTAATGGAGTTGCTAAAGCTTTCAGTAATCTTTAGCAACTGCAAAAGATCCGGCTTTTTCGATGCAAATAGTTTCACGTCATCCATGTACATAAGGTGTGATATAATCTCACCCCCTCTCCGAAGTTGAAAGCCTAACTTTGACTCCCTAAGTAGAGTACTTAGTGGATTCAAAGCTAGACAGAACCAAAGTGGACTCAAACTGTCACCCTGGAAAATGCCCCGCTTGATCCTTATTGGGTCGTGCAAAACAGAAAGATTCCCTCTGTCCCCTGGATGCCTAAGCACCGTGGTCCACTGCTCCATACATGAACTGAGGAAAGCACGGAGAGTTGCATTTACTTTATACAGCTCCAGGACTTTCTCCAGCCATGTATGGGGCACCGAATCATAGGCTTTTTTGTAGTCAATCCAGGCTACAGACAGATTTTTTCTGTTTCGCCGTACCTGATGACTAATGGTCATATCGATGAGGAGGAGCTCCTTAGTACCACGGGACCCGTTCTTACATCCGTTTTGAGTATTGGCCAAAATGTTATTATTTGTCAAATGTTCTATTAATTTAGATCTCAAAACAGATGTAAGCAGCTTGTATATGGTTGGTAAACAAGTGATGGGTCTATAGTTTTTTGCCTCCGTGGTACTACCTGACTTATGGAGCAGATGAGTGACTCCAGTAGTCATAAAGGAAGGAAGCGAACCTATGTTTATAGCCTCCTGGAATTGGACAGCCAAACAGGCATGCGAACTTTTGAACCATTTGATCCAAAAGTTGTGCAATCCGTCTGGTCCTGGACTTTTCCAGTTTTGAGCCATACGAATTGCACAACTAATGTCAACTGGTTCCAGAGCCAACGGTTCCATTTCTGGAATCGTTTCACAAGCCTGCTCGACCATCCTAGTCCAGTCGCCTTCTCTGTGGGTGACAGGCACCGACCAAATATTACTCCAGAACGCTGTCATAGAGTCGATATCTGGCCAGTGACCGTCATCCACAGAAACACATGGCCGCTCCCATCCTCTATACACTCTTTTTTGGTCTCTTTGGAAAAGGCGATTCAAGTTATAACGATCTGCTCGTTTTTTATACCGAACGTAATCGATTGGCCCACGCACTAATTTTTTGTTTATAAAAGTCAATGCGTTCTGTAACTCGAGCTAAATAGTCACTGGGATTACTGTCAGTCCCAGTGAAAGCCCGATTTACAAAACGCACTGGCGATGTGGAAGTATCGGTTCTTCTTCGACTTGAAGCACTTCCCGCACTCGCCGCAAGCGTAGCTCTCCGTGGTCTCCGTCTCCGGTTTGTGGCATCTCTTGTGTTGAACTAATAATCTGTGATATAGTGCAATACGTCATATTAGTGACGTAACGAATATCGATACTTTCACATTCGCGAAAGCGGACGCAGTTGCGAATATTAATCTCCAATATTCGCGGAAGCGGATGCAGTTGCGAATATTAATCTCCAATATTCGCGAATGCGGACGCAGTTGCGAATATTAATCTCCAATATTCGCGAATGCGGACGCAGTTGCGAATATTAATCTCCAATATTCGCGAACGCGAACGCAGTTGCGAATATTAATCTCCAATATTCGCGTATGCGGACGCCGTTGCAAATATTAATCTCCAATATTCGTGAATGTGGATGCAGTTGCGAATATTAAACTCCAATATTCGCGAATGCGGACGCAGTAAGAAAGAATTTTTGAAAATTCTACCACTAAGGTGGTGAAATCGGGGACGAAAGTTTGTATGACAAGTCTTCGAGCAAAAAAGAAATCGACTTCTAGAGTAGCTAAAAAGCAAAAAACAAATATTAATCTCCAACATTCGCGAAGTGCATTTCGCAGTATGCGAAAATTTTAATCTCCAATATTCGCAAATGCGAACGCAGTTGCGAATATTTTATCTTGCAATATTCGCGCAACTTACGGAGGTGAGTTGCATCCTATAGAAACTTTACTAGGATTCGCAAATGCGAAGTAGCAGTTGCGACATATGTAAACTGAGTCACATATTCGCGAATGCGAATACGAATGGTTGACTTTTCAAATAAAGCAAATAAATAAAAGTAGCATTCAACTCACCACTATGAGTTGAATCCTATAGAAAATATACTAAGATTTCTATAGGAGTAGGAATTGTAGGAGTTCTATATAAGAAGGACTCATCTCACCACTGTGAGTTAAATACTATAGAAATTTTACTAGGATTTATATAGGAGTTTTATACAATTTATATAAAAATTCTTCTAGGATTTCTATAGGAGTAGTAGTAGAAGTTCTATATAAGTAGCATTCAACTCACAACTGTGAATTAAATCCTGTAGAAATTTTACTAGGATTTCTATAGGTGTAGTACAAGTTCTATATAAGTAGGCTACAACTTACAGTGGTGAGTGGTTGATTCAACAAGACAACTCGCTTATGAACCAAAAAAAGGTCTATCGCAGCTGCTTCCTTTAAAAAGGTATAGAAATTTTACTAGGATTTCTATAAGAGTAGTAGGAGTTCTACATAAGTACTACGAATGTGTAAAATTACTGTAATATTTATACTAGTTGTAGGATATTGATAGTGTTTAAGTAGTAATTATGTGTCTTGTGATAAATGTGAACTGTATAGTCAACTAACCACTGTTGAGTTGTCACAAGAACTCCGTTGAATGGCACCAGCTGATAACCTACAGTTCAGCTGTGATACACATAGGCTCAAGAAAATGAAGAAACTATATTGTAAACTAAGATCTGGCTCAAAGGCTCAGCTGCCAAGCCATAAACCTAAATAAATAAATAAAAAGGTCCATCGCAGCTGTCATTTTAGACCAGGTAATTAAAAATCAGAATTTTGACCGCCTCCACTGTAAAAGAGTTCTCACAAAAGTTACCTCTCTTCGAAGTAATGTGATCCGCATATATCGCATATGAATGTACCGAAGTGCTCCGCCATGTGTTTCTTCAGCGCGTGGAAGAAACTGAACGTCCTATCACATTCGACGCACGAAACCGTCCCAGATTTGAGGCGGAACTTCAAAAATTCCTCATTAACCTCCGTGTAGAAATGCTTCTTGTGTTCGGTCGTTAGATGAGCTTTCAAGTCCTGGTAGTCGTCGATACGTTTCTGGCATAGTCTGCAGGATACAAAATATTGTGTGGTGACACAGGTCGCTCTGTCAGCAGTTTTAGCGCTCTTAACCGAATATTGCGTCAGTCATTTGTCTCGCGTAACAACACATCCGCCCACACGTTGTGACTTAGCGTGTGTAGAATTATATATATATTGTTACGAGTTAGCGGGACTCGAATTAAAATGCCGTTAGAATTATTATAGAGTTTATTAGAACTATTAATTATATTAACTATTTTTCAATAATTCTTTCACGGTTAAGGCTGTCCAACTTTGGAACACATTGCCTGTTGATGTCAGACAAGCTAAATCTCTATTAACATTTAAGAACATGGTCAGGAAATACTATCTGCAATATAATGATATGTAATTTTATATAATTAGTAGATATTATATTGTATATAGTTACATAGTTATTATGTTTAAATAGTTGCATTTTATCACCATATCTTGTATATGTATATAACTTATGTGTATATTTATATATATAGTATAGTTATATATTTATAACTATACTATAAGCAATAAGCAAGCAAGTGAGGTGTGTAAGAATAAGCCTAAATGGCGCTCTGTTGTTCGTGCCTACCCCGCAAGGGAACTGGCGTGAAGTTATGTATGTATGTATGTATATATTTATTATTAAATTGTAAGTAATCGTACAATAATTATATGTATACCATAGCCACTCCTAATCAGCAATATTCTTGCCACGGGTTGTCTGGAAGACATCGCTTTTTAGCGATAAGACCGCCCTTTGTACACAATTAGTATAATACTAGTTCGTAAGTTTTCTGTAATGGTGTACAATAAAGTGTTATCTATCTATCTATCTAGAACTATACAAATACGTATAACACAGGTACAAATATAACCGAACACAACAAATCCAAACGTAATGCAGAACGTAATTCAATAAAACTCGTAAAGTCCGTCACTATTAGATTCCCGAATGTACACACGTCATCGTCACGCGCGTATCGTAGTTGTAACTCAATTGACCCCTCTGTCCATCAGGTCGTCGTTTTATACTTCACAAATGCAAATGTGCCCGCCCGGCAACGTCGACACAATTTCCTAGAATTAGCTTGTAATTGTAATCCGCAACACCTGGCTAATTATGCAGCCTGCAAGCGGCCGTAAACAAGTACAATAGAACAATAGGCTATTCTCCACAATAACTAGAAACGTGTGCCAATAAATAAGTGAAAAAAAGAAAACGATCATAAAAGGATTACAACTAGTTCAAATGCCGACAGATAATAAAATGTGCTTATACAGATCTGTACGTGGAATTTGTCTTTGTCGGGGCCTAAGTTGTAACAATATGTATATTTTTGTGTGTGAACAATATACCCGTGTAAATAGTTAAAACCAAAATCTTAGTTTGTTTTCTCTTACACCTCAAGAACACCTGATAAGCAACCTTCCGATCAGTGCCGTAAAAAGCCTTTTGTGCGCCCTATACGAGCTTCTATAACTGCGCCCTTGTTTTTTTTAGATATTATAGGTACCCTAGCTAGAGCAATGCTATGTATACTACTTTATTTCATTCAGGGTGATAAAAGAACGCACTAGGACCTTGGTGTTGGTGGACCAATTATCTAATATTTTGGAAGAAAAATCTATTTTTTACAAGCTTTTATTTAACTTGCAATGGATGTATGTATGTAAGTTCGGGTGGAATCTTGCAAGTTAAATTCGACCAACTTCCCGGATTCCGATTGAGCTGAAATTTTGCATGTTGTTTTAATATTGAAAAATACATACAACCCTAAATTTTCATCCTTCTACCACCAACCCCTATTTTTTAATAGCAATATAAAAATAGTACTTTAATCATTTTCTACTCTGTTTGTTCAAGTAGATTCGAGTTTAGATTAACATTTGGCCCGGTAGATGACGCTGTAATTGGGTTTTAGATTTTTATTTTTTAAAGGTAGGACAATGTCTGCCGGGTACAGCTAGTACTTCTATCGTGACAGATTTCGCCAAGGCTACATTGTTCATTTGACTTTAACAATAAACAAAAGAGTATAATGTGTGTGTGTGTGTGTCAAATACATGGTAGTGTGTGTAATATGATAAAACTACGTTTTAACTGTTTTAAGCGCGGTAATTTTATTTGATTTTGGTTTTTCCGACGTTTCGGCCACTTTTCAGTGGCCGTGATCACGGAAGACGAAGATGTCAAGTGTCAACGAGTATTGTTAAAGTTTTCTTTAGCCTACCGCCAACTTATTAATTTTAATTTTGTTTATGGTTATTATTTACTCTATGGGAGTGTAATCTAATTTACTACCGCTTCGCAACATGTTATGGCTTGAAGAGAAGAAGTGGCGCAAGAAACTCTTCAGCAAACATGCCTAGCTCTAATAATTTTATATAATATTAAAATGGGTGGAAGGAAAAATAAAAGTAATTATCAGTCAAGTTGGTTTGTGTTCCGTTGGACGCAGAAAGAGCTCACAGTGTCTTGAGGTCTGGCAGCTGGTTTTTGCTGGGTTTGGGTCTTAATAGTTTTGATAATTGGATCCCAAACAGGTGGTACTTGCCAAACCATCTTCAGTGTGTGTAATGTTTTTATTATTGATTTAATGTATTTTTACAAGCTTTTATTTATCTTGCAATTGATGTACCTATCTATGTATGTAAGTTCGGGTGGAATCTTGCAAGTTAAATTTGACCAACTTCCCGGATTCCGATTGAGCTGAAATTTTGCACGCATACGTATATCGCGTGACAATGCAATAATACGGTACCATGGAGCTGATCTGATGATGGAGTCGGAAGACAGACCCGTCGTGTTTGGACTCGTTTCACTTGTCTTGGCTAGCACTCTGCTGCTACATGTTCAAAATGTCAATTTTACAGGGGCGTAATTTTAAAGTTTGACTAGTAATGATAAATCGTGTTATTCTATTATTACCAAAGGAAAAATCTTAAAAAGTTATGAATATTTCGGACTGACAATTTTTTTCCTATAAAAACACAGGCGTAGGAAGCGTCTAAACGAATAAAAAAAAAGATGTATGTCGAGATATCAATGTATTCCCGCCAGCCACGGATTAACACAAGACGTTAGACGACGACGACGGCGAAAGGAGACAATTCCCTCTGTTGGGGTGGCCTGTCGTAAGAGACGACAAAACAAGCCACAGCCAGGTGTTAGGGTATATGCCCGTCTGGATGGCTACCATCCCTGGTCTAGGGTATGCCGCCATAACAATCTTGAGCTGTGTTCCAGCATTAGTGGCCAAATTCCAGTCTCCCCTTTGCACCTTTGGTGTTACGAATGCCCATAGGCGATGATAACCGCTTTCCATCAGGTGGGCCGTCTGCCTGTCTGCTGCACTTGTGCAGTAAAAAGAAATAGTTACCTGTTTGTCTCATAGCAGCCAACTTCACCCGCATCTCTCTGATTTGAAGCAGCATCTCTTTCTTCTCTTTCAAGTCTTTACTTTGAACTCTATTATTGACACCTGAAGATATACATACATACAAACTACATAATTTATTTATTTTTAACCGCCTTCAAAGAAAAAGAGGAAGTTCTCGATTCGTAGTGTAAATCTATATATTAATACGTGAAGCAAAAACTTTGTACCCCTACTTACTAACAATGCGCGGACGGAAGAGTATGAAATTTCGCACACTTATTGTTTATATAGACAAAGAGTGCAGAATGCTAAATTTTTTCTAAAATTATGCATAGTAAGCTTTTTTAAAAAGGTTTTTTAATACAAGCTTTTGAGATCATGGATATCATGTTGCAGCTAAGTGCTAGCCAAGACAAGTGAAACGAGCCCAAACACGACGGGTCTATCTTGTTTAGTACAGGAGTTCCTGTGGCCACTTTCGACTCCATCATCAGATCAGCTCCACGGTATCATATTATTGCATTGTCACGCGATATACATATGCTTGCAAAATTTCAGCTCAATCGGAAACCGGGAAGTTGGTCAAATTTAACTTGCAAGATTCCACCTGCACTTACATACATACATAGGTACAACCATTGCAAGTTAAATAAAAGCTTGTAAAAATACAATAAACCAATAAAAAAAGCATTACAGACACTACCATGTATTTGACAAACACACGCATATATACTCTTTTGTTTATTGTTAAAGTCAAATGAAGAAGTGTAGCTTTGGCGAAATGTGTGATTATAGAAGTACTAGCTGTATCCAGCAAACGTTGTCTTGCCTAAAAATAAAAATCTAGAACCCAGTTACAGCGTCATCTACCGGGACCAAATGTTAATCTAAACTGGAATCAACTTGAACAAACAGAGTAGAAAATGATTAAAGTACTTATATTGCTATTAAAAATAGGGGTTGGTGGTAGAACGATGAAAATTTAGGGTTGTACGTATGTTTCAATACTAAATCATAATAAAATATAAATAAGAAATTTTGTAAAAAAAATAATTTTTAGGGGTGGGACGACACCCTTATCATTTAGGGGTATGGAAAATAGATGTAGGCCGTTTCTCAGACCTACCCGACATGCCCACAAAATTTCATGCAGATCGGTTCAGCCGTTTCGGAGGAGTTTGGTAACAAACACCGCGACAAGACACACACACACACGCACGCACGCACACACACACCCACGCACGCACGCACATACACACACACACACACACACGCGCACACACACACACACACGCGCACACACACACACACACACGCGCGCGCGCATATATATATATATATATATATATATATGTATATATATGTATGTATATATATATATATATATATATATATATATATATATATATATATATATATATATATATATATATATATATATATATATATATATACAAGATATAGTGATAAAATTTAAACATAATAAATATATAGCTAGCTATATGCAATATAATACTAATTATATAAAATTACATATTATCATTATATGGCAGATAGTATTTCCTGACCATGTTCTTAAATGTTATTAGTGATTTTGCTTGTCTGACAGCAACAGGCAATGTATTCCAAAGTTGGACAGCCTTAACCTTGACAGAATTATTGAAAAACGTTGAATTATGAATTTATTAGTATTGTTACGAGTTTAGCGGGACTCGAATTAAAATGCCGTTGGAATTATTATAGAGTTTATTCCAACTATACAAACACATATAACACAAGTACAAATATAACCGAACACAACAAATCCAAACGTAATGCAGAAGGTCGTAATTCAATAAAACGCACAAAGTCCGTCACTATTATATCGCGCTTGTACACACGTCACGCCTTGATCGTAGTTGTCGCTGAACTGCCGTCTCTCTCCATCAGGCCGTCGTTTTATACCTCACAGATACAAATGTGCCCGTATCGTACTCGAGTTAATCCGCCACACTTGGCTAATGATTCGACCGCAAGTGGACATAAACGAGTAGAATAAAACAATGGGCTGATCTCTAGAAACGTATGCCAATCAATAAGTAAACAAAAGAAGACGATCATAAAAGAATTACAATTAATTCAAATGCCGACGGGTAATAAATGTGCTTCTACAAATCTGTACGTGGAATTTGTCTTTGTCGGGGCCTAGGTTGTAACAGTATTTTGTAGTTATTATAAGTCGAAGGGTCAATAACATCTCTTTGGCCCAAAAGTCCCCGTCTCCTCTCTCCTCTCTTTTTTGTCTATGTAAAAGCAGAAATAAAGGTTTATTATTTATTTTATAAGTATTCAATTGGACGCAGTCTCGAGATAATGCCAGCCAACAAGGACCAGAAACTTTAGATTTTAATTCCAAAATCCCTCGCATCACTCTCGATGCGGTTAATGGGACTTTTAAAAAAATAGAGGTAAACAAATAAGCAATCGTGGCTTTATATTTACGTTTAGATACAATATAAACTTGAGTGTACCATGTTGTACACGCAAAGCATAGCACGATTCAGAATACGTGTACCGCCATCTGTTGATGGGATGGGTGAATTAAAAAAAAATACTTACATACATACATAACTTCACGCCAGTTCCCTTGCGGGGTAGGCACGAACAACAGAGTGCCATTTAGGCTTATTCTTACACACCTCACTTGCCTCTTTGACATTCATAACTCTTGTCATGCAAGCTCGTCTGTTCTTAAGGCTCCTGACATCACCTTCTGCTAGTACACGATCAATTTAATCATGGAAGGTGTGTCGTGGCCTTCCACGACTTCTGCATCCATCCACTTTTGCATTGTATATCTGTTTATTCATTCTTTCCACATACCCGAACCACCGGAGCATTCCTTTCCTTACCTTCACCCAGACACTCTCTTTCAGACCAACTCTCTTTCTTACTTCGGTATTACGAACGCGGTCCGCGAGCGTCACTCCGCAGATTTTGCGCAGTGCTCGCATCTCTCTAAAAAAAAATTAGATCCATCATAATCGGGATGGGTTGCTATTGTAAAAGCCAGCTAACAAAATAGCCACGGCTAAGTTGTCACTTGTCAGCCACTTCATCAACCGGTTATTGGTTGTCGAATAAAAGCAACAACTGACAAGTTTTTTTTTCTGTGATGAAAAGTGGTTACCGTCGCCTATGGATGTTTGCAACACCAGGAGTGTTACCAACGCGTTGCAGACCTACAAAAAAAATTATTACGCCCATCTAAAAAAAAACCCCATGTCATGGCAAAAGTAAAAGCCGCGACGGGAAGTTTTCTCCAGATCATTACTATTAATTTAATAATAATTATACTATAGACTATTGAATATATATGTATGTAGATATATATATATATATATATATATATATATATATATATATATATATATATATATACTAGCTGTCCCGGCAGACGTTGTTCTGCCCTGAAGAAATGAAATTTAGAACCCGATTCCAGCGCCACCTACCGGGTCCAAATGTAAGCTATCCTATCTTTCAAGTCGGGTCAAACTGCACACGGTGTGCAAATTTGATTAAAATCGGTCAAGTAGTTTACGAGTCCATCGCGGACAAACAACGTGACACGTAATTTATATATATTAAGATATATATATATATATATATATATATATATATATATATATATATATATATATATTTGTATGTATTTAATTTATAAAATATGTAGTTTAAGTATGTTTATTTATTATATACCTAATAATCTGCACCAGGTGGTGCAGATTATTAGATTACTAGATGTAGGTACATCGCCAGACTAGGTTAAACTATTCCTTACATTAGGTTGCCTGGAAGAGGCTTCTTTAAGCGACAAGGCCGCCTATTGTTTCTACCATGACAATACTGTAATTGTGTATTTTTTAAATTGTATTTTTAGTGAGCAATAAGTGTTATATATCTATCTAATAATTCACTCCCAAATATACCCCTCAAATTACATAACAAACAAATAAAATAAAAAAAACAATTAAATAACACTGTGGAGAGATACAAAAAGAATATTATGAATGCTATTTCACCATTTGTTAATTACGACCATAGGACATGAGATGCAAGTTTGGCTGAAATGCAGTTCGCAATTAACAATTCAGTAAATGAAAGTACTAGTTACACGCGAGCATTCCTAGAACACGGTAAAGAATTCGTGGACATGTGGTTCACACTATTTGGAAATTCCCGATTTGCACAATCTCGTATTTTAATGCTCCGGAATGTTCACATAACTCTCTTTTTTGTACAGTCGTGGTATGAAAATGTTCGCCAGTTAACAAATTGTTTTTAAAACTAAGTCACAGAACAGACTATTCGTATTCTACTAAGTCCAGAATGTTTTCTCCATGTCGTCGCTGCAGAATAATAGTATACCATCAGCAGAAAGGGCATTACCTTTGGCGGCGTCCCTCACTGCAACGCAGAGGCTCCGGGTTCGATTCTTGTTACAGCAAATTTCGGAAACTTATTTTCTTCATTATTTACTATGGTCTGGGTGTCTGGAATCGGCCCCAGAGTAGTACGTTGTATACTACCCATAACATAAGCGTAACTTGCTTAATTTGAGTATCTTATACTAATATATAAAGCTGAAGAGTTTGTTAGGTTGAACGCGCTAATCTCAGGAACTACTGGTCTGCTTTGAAAAATTCTTTCAGTGTTAGATAGCCCATTTATCGAGGAAGGGTATAGGCTATATATCATCACGCTAAGACTAATAGCAGTGGAGCACCAATGAAGAATGTTTCAATAACGGGGGTTTTGAAAACAAATTCCACGCGTACAACGTCGCGGGCACAGCTAGTATACAATATGTGTGTTTGTCTGCCGATTATTATTGTATAACATTTATTTCGCGAGTTTTACACCCAAGAATATTCACAAAGTGGTGTCCCGCGGGCAGGCCATTGGAATTAACAGAATACCGAAATCAAATCAACCTGCAATTGAGATTATAGTATCTGGCTGTTTTGGCGAGATAGTAATAAGTGCTTTAAAAAGTAACTCACCAGCTTGCTTCAAGCCATTCAACTTGGCCCTCATCTTCCTCATTTTGAGCAGCATATCTTTCTTCAGCTCCATTTCTTTGGCGTGAGTTTTTTTCGTGGAAACTCTCCTCTTTGTCGGTGCGCCCTTCATCATCTTCGACGCTTTTAATCTCGTCCTCAGTGTTCTTGGCTCCGGTTTCACTGTAATAATATGTTAACAGCTACTAACAGCGCTTTCCATTAGTAGCTCATAGCTATTCGATCATGGTATGTACTTTTAGTTTTTTTTTTATATATGTTTAAGGCTTGGCAACTAGGCCTTTAAGCCAGGCGCAGTTGTATTGTAGGCTACAATCCACACCATTCAACGGAGTTCTTGTGAAAACTCGAAAGGCCACATTTGACTATACAGTTCACATTTCTCACAAAAACACATAATCACTACTCAAAAATTATCAATATCCTACAACTATTGTTTATTTTAGAGTAATTTTACACATTTTTAGAAAATAAAACTGCACAGCACAACGTCCCCTTTCAGTTCCCGCCAAAAAGTCCTACTTTTACAGTTATTTAGTTGCATAGTTGTTCTTGTCAGGTTTCTTTTTAAAGTTAATAATTAATTTTGTAATGCAGTAAATGTACCCTCTTGTTTCTAAACGATACAATCGGCCATTTCCTTAATTAAATAATAATGTTATATTTTTATATCATTATAAATAAAACGGCAGTGGTATTTGATCGTCAGCCATTACGCTTTATTCGTAGGAAGAAGGAGGAACATGGACACCGGAACCACAGACAAAGAATATAATTTAGTCTACTGTTACTATTTGGTCCACGAGAATATCACCTAATATATTTAATGTATACTTTATAACATTTTATTTATTCAGTGATTAGTGCTTGTTTTGTATAAAGTGGTTGTCCATAAATTTAGTTCCATTTTATATAACAATAATATTGTTCAACACTTCTTTAAATATTAATTCGTCGTGGACTGTAAATATTTTAATTATTAAAGAAAACTACACATGCGTAATACAATGACGATTTTAATAATATTTTTTTTTAAAGTTTAAGGCTTGGCAGCTAGGCCTTTAAGCCAGATCTCAGTTTACAATATAGTTTCTTCATTTTCTTAAGCCTACGTGTAACACAGCTGAACTGTAGGTTATCAGCTGGTGCCATTCAACGGAGTTCTTGTGACAACTCAAAAGGCCACATTTGACTTTACAGTTCACATTTCTCGCTAAACACATAATTACTACTCAAAAACTATCAATATCCTACAACTATTGTTCATTTTAGAGTAATTTTACACATTTCTAGAAAATACGCTCGCGGACCGCGTTCGTAATACCGAAGTAAGAATGAGAGTTGGTCTGAAAGAGAGTGTCGGGGTGAAGGTAAGGAAAGGAATGCTCCGGTGGTTCGGGCATGTGGAAAGAATGCACGATGAAAGAATGACTAAACAGATATACAATGCAAAAGTGGATGGATGCAGAAGTCGTGGAAGGCCACGACACACCTTCCATGATCAAATTGATCGTGTACTAGCAGAAGGTGATGTCAAGAGCCTTAAGAACAGACGAGCGTGCATGACAAGAGTTGTGAATGCCAAAGAAGCAAGTGAGGTGTGTAAGAATAAGCCTAAATGGCGCTCTGTTGTTCGTGCCTACCCCGCAAGGGAACTGGCGTGAAGTTATGTATGTATGTATTTTTAGAAAATAAAACTGCACAGCACAACATCTCCTTCCAGTTCCCGCCAAAAACTCCATTTTAATAATAACGCAGGGAAACAAATATAGATAAAAAACAAAAGAACATCTATGTTCCAAATTCAAACATATAGTATGTTTGGCGGCCAGTACCATGCCACACCAAATTAATTAAAACTCTTTGTTGGAGGTTCCAACAAATATGATGTGGTAATTGTGTAGGTTATAATTCGAGGTCCCTCGATTGTATATGGACGGTATTCACTACATATAATTTTCATGTCGGCAGACGCGATAGACGTATATTGCGTTTGGTTTGTTTTAAACCGACTTCAAAAAAAGGAGGAGGTTCTCAATTCGTCGGGATCTTTTTTTTTTAACCGACATCTTTTTTCTTTTTTTATCTATGTTCACCAATTAAGTATATCATCAGTACAACATCTTAAAGTCGGTGCTTAGTAATTTTCAAAAAAAAAAAAATAATTTTTATTTTTTGCTTTGCACCGACTTCAAGATGTTTTAGATAATATACACTGACGGACTCATAAATTGCATCAAAGTAATAGACGACTTTGAAATAAATATTTTAACCAAGTATGCAAACTTTCTATACAGATTTAAATTGAAACCTCTAGATTGGTTCGTGAACTTTAAAACAGCGTAGGGTCATATCCTTAAGTTTAAGTTTGTGTACTGGAAAGGACCTTAAGACTATTTTTGAAGAAAAAACAGAAATAAAGGAAAATTGGTTTAATTAAAAAATTGGTTTTAACAATGGACACAAACTTTATGCAAGGGTTTATTTACGTTTTAATAAGGTGTATTACCTCCACGTGCCCTTATTACGGATTCTAATCGGTTCCGCATAGATTTTATTAGGGTTATTAAAAGATCTTGCGGAATATTGTCTCATTCTTCTGAAAGTGCTGTTCTTAGTGCTGCCACTGTCGTGGGCAAAGGGTTTCTCGCATATACAGCTCTTTTTAAATTGTCCCAAACATGCTCAATGGGATTGAGATCCGGGCTGCGTGCTGGCCAATTCATTGTAAGTATCCCAACCTCTTCGCAATATTGTCGAACTTGTGCAGCAGCGTGCGGCCTGGCATTACCCTGCATTAAAGTAAAATTTTCGCCTATGAATCCCATGTAAGGCACCACGTGATCTTCTAAGATCTCTGTTATGTAGCGATGTGCAGTCAAACCCCCTCTATTACCGTTTTGGCGGACCATGTCTATGAACACAAGTTCTGTTCGCCCGTTCATTGATATGCCACCCCAGACCATACACGAACCGCCTCCAAAAGGAACACGCTCCTCAATGCAAATTTGAGCATATCGCTCCCCACGTCGACGATAGACTCTTCTGCGACCATCTGCACTATATAAAAATGTCCTACACTCGTTCGTGAACAATACGGAGGTCCATTACTCTTTTGTCCAATTCAGGTGATCACGCGCAAATCTTAAGCGAGCTTTTCTGTGAGCTACAGACAACTTTGGACCATTTGCTGGTCTAATAGGGGTGATATCCGCTTCCTTTAACCTTTTTCTTATTGTTCGTGCACTCACGTTTACTCCACGCACTTCATTAAACTCTGTCTTGATGTTAACAGACGTGAGGAAACGATTTCGCAGGGAAGTTGTAACAATAAATCGGTCATCACGACCGGAGGTTGCTCGAGTCCTGCCTGTACCACGTCTCCTTCTGTAAGAACCTGTCTCCACAAACCTTCTGTATATTTTAGAAACCGTAGACTGTTTTAAATTTAAATTTCTACCAATCGTTCGTTGATCCAAGGCCTCCCGCACCAATGCTACAATTTGAGCCGCTTGTTCGGACGAAGTATCCATATTATGGTTCAAAAACTCTCGATGAGTTAAAAAACTAACCCAACAATTCTGCTGGTAACAATAATTCAATTGACAAAAGAATAAAAAATCAATGAGAATCAATTTAAAACTGCTATAAATAACACGCAAATCTGATACTACGAGTAAATTTTCTTTTCCCGGCTATATTCATTTGTTTTACTGCAGTTCTATTTTTAAATTTTCCTTTTTTTTGAGATTAAGAGCCAGTCTCTCCATATTTATATAATTTAATCTAAAAAGTTTGCATACTTATTTAAAAAAATCATTTCAAAGTAATCTAGAACTTTGATGCAGTTTATGAGTCCGTCAGTTTATAATTAATCTAAATAATAAAATGACTGGTGTTTTTGGCGGGAACTGAAAGGAGACGTTGTGCTGTGCAGTTTTATTTTCTAAAAATGTGTAAAATTACTCTAAAATGAACAATAGTTGTAGGATATTGATAGTTTTTGAGTAGTAATTATGTGTTTTGTGAGAAATGTGAACTGTATAGTCAAATGTGGCCTTTCGAGTTTTCATAAGAACTCCGTTGAATGGTATGGATTGTAGCCTATAATACAACTGCGCCTAGCTTAAAGGCCTAGTTGCCAAGCCTTAAACATAAAATAATAAAATGTCTACTATTAAAGCATGTCAAATATATTTATGTCAGTTCATAGTGTTTCATCGTCCATAAACATGTACATATGATCAATGGAAATCAGCTTTCAAGGTGCACAGTAAAGATCACCTTACCGTCATCAATGTCATTGATATCATCATAGTTGCAATGCTCATCGCCATCGTCGTCATCTGCAGGTGCAGGTGAATGCGGTGTCTCCACTTTTATTTCAATCTTGATTTTGTCATCGACAATATCTGTAATGTATTATAGAATAGAATATACTTTATGGTATAAAAAAACGTGTGCGTCTCGGGACGCCCGACAGAAGTGTGATAACTTAAACTAATCTAAGTTGAACTGTTTAAAATTGAAATTGTTTAACTTGAGAAAAGCTTAGGTTATTACTTAAATTTTATGTATATTAATATGATAATGTAAGGAAAGGTTATTTATTAATAAAATGTCGTATGTTGTAAAATATATTTTATTCTTAGTTACAATTCTTGAATATGCACATAAGAAGAAATACGGCTAGCGCTGTGGGTTAGAGTGAGAGAGGAGAAGCCTGCTTACCGCTGCCGTGTCCGTGGCAGAAAGGGAAGCCAGACAAACTGGCGCCGTAACGCATTACGTAACGAAGCGGCTTACCCTCCCATAAGAAGTTATCACTTCAAAATGTTGCATAAAATCAAGAACATTAATATACAAGTGCAATAGGCGGTCTTATCGCCCATGGCGATTTCTTCCATACATCTTTTGGATGGAGTATAAGGGAAGCTCACAACGCCCCAAATGCTCCACTAGATTTCGATTCCACGCCCGATCAGTTCGTTACGCCAATCATTAAGGTCTTTGTGGCCATGATAGATTGAAAGTGGGCTTGAAAAGGAAACAACTTTTCATTGGTATGAATATACGTATCTGGAAAAGACCGCCTCTATGAAATACCCCCTATAGACCGATAAATTTAATTTTAACTTTGAAGTAACAAAGTATTTTATTGATGGTTTTATTAAAAATTATTTATTTATTTTACTAATTAAATATTATATAAGTAGAATTAGTTTTATTAATAATTGGGTCGTTTTGGTCTTACGCCAAAAAGAAGGTTCGCACTGAAAATCAGCGTTGTGTCGGATATAATTCCGGCACAGCAATATGCTGAGTGCAAACCTTGTTTGCTGAAAATGCAGAGTAAAAATTTTCAAAGTATGCTCTGTTACGTACGTCGCTATTTCTTGAAATAAAGTTTTTCTTTCTTTCTTTCTAAATTAGTACCGAAAAATCCTCAAGAACATTGGTGTTGCTATAAGCCCTAAGCTACCACCGACGTCGGTCTGGTGTCCAGAGGAGCAGATATGCGCAAAATCTCCTCCCGTGATTCCGTCACAGGGACCACGTGCATTTTTTTTATTTT
The DNA here is from genome assembly GCA_019925095.2 of Dendrolimus kikuchii. NCBI lineage: Eukaryota > Metazoa > Arthropoda > Insecta > Lepidoptera > Lasiocampidae > Dendrolimus > Dendrolimus kikuchii. Next base: position 8,231,181 of record CM034415.1, read on the forward strand.
TATTGCAGGAGATCATCAGACAGGCAGACGGCTCACTTGATGGAAAGTGGTAACCATCGCCTATGGACATTTGCAACATCAAAGTTGCTACAAATACGCTGCTGCTCTCTTAAGGGAAACTGGAACATGGTCACTAATGCCGGAACACAACTCAAGGTTGTTATGGCGACATACTTTAGACCAGGGGTGGTAGCCATCCAGTCGGGCAAATGCCCTACCACCTGGCAAACCACCTGCATCTGGGGATGAGGTGGAACTAAACCTCTGTTGGTGAAATGAGACACTCTGCTTCCCGGGATGACATAAGCCTTGATGCGCTGATGAGCATGGGTGTAACTACGTTCTAAACCTCATTTTCTTCCACCGCAAGCACGGGCACATGAGAGGCAGGTTCAGGTTTGGTAATTTTCTAACAAAAAATATATATCGGTGCAAGGACGGAGAAAGAATACAATTTTCTGCGGCCTGTCGTAAGAGGCGACAAAACAACCCACAGTCAGGTGGTAGGGCATTTGCTCGACTGAATGGCTACCCCCCTAGTCTAAAGTATGTCGCCATAACAACCTTGAGTAGTGTTCCGGCATTAGTGACCAGGTTCTAGTCTCCCTTAAGAGAGCAGCAGCGCATTTGTAGCACTTGGTGTTGCAAATGTCTATAGGCGATGGTGACCGCTTTCCATCAAGTGGGCCGTCTGCCTGTCTGCTGAACTCCTGCAATAAAAATAAGAAAAAGAAAGAAACCGACTTGAAGTTTAACTAAAAGACAAAAAAAATCTTGAAGTCGGTACCAAGTAAAACATAAGAAAAATCACTACATCTTGCAATATTTTGTTCTTGTAACAATGTATATATGGTAATTTTTATGTTTTGTTATAAAATCGATGCATAAACAAAAAAAGTTGTGGTTGAAAAAACGCAAAAATTTCACTTTTTAGCCTGATTTCAATGGTTTTTCTACTATATCTTCGGAACCCAAAGTCTGCCAGCATTAAAATTTATATGGGACCATTTCGAAGCTTTGCTAAACCAAACCCCAAAAGAATCATCAAAACCGGTTAAAAAACAACAAGTTATGGTTGAACATGTATAAAAAAATATATATCTACATGACGATTTGATACACCTTTTTAAAGTCGGTTAAAAAACAAGATCCAGTTTAATTACACCTATAGTGTAATGGAAGTAAAACTGTGTTCACAAACCAGTGACTTTTGCAGGATTCGGTAAAAAACCATTACCGTAAAACTCGATGGAAGTGGGAAAGAGGCCTTATTTCTATCTATCTTAGGCTTTTATATTCTATAAATACAGAAGTTTAATATATCAAACAATTAGTTTTCGGAGAATTAATGGAGTTGTCATCATCATCATCTGAGCGTTAAATCCAGGTTACGTTCAGAGCGTTCGCTCCAACGCCTAAGGTCCGTTTTCCTACTTCTTCTACTCCTCTTCGCGCGGTCTCCAGCGTCCCCCGTCTTGAGGCCATTGGTACGCATGTCATTTTTCACAACATCCAGCCAGCATTTCTTGGGTCTTCCCCTTCAACCGGGACCCGGCGGTGGTGGATGGCTAGGCTATGACATTTGTTCCCCACATAATTAGCCAGTCTCCGCAAAACGTGAACGTGGCCGTACCAGCGTAAGCGACACGCCAAGCGAATTGTCCGTGACGTAGCAGACAAACTGAAATTGTCTGCTACATCAGGCATATTAGAAATAAATAGAACTAACAGAGTTGTAACTACTAAAATGATAATTTCTTAGAATGATTATACAAATGTCTTTGTATTCATGTTGTTACAGACAGAGCGCTTCCCGGACCTCCCTGCCGGTGTACAACTCCCCCTCGCCCTTCATACCGCCGACGCCCATAGCTCACACAGTTAGCAGCTAGGCGTCAGACAGAACATGCGATATAAGAAGCGGCCTTGAAGGCAGAGTGATGCATACATACATACGTAACTTCACGCCAGTTCCCTTGTGGGGTAGGCACGAACAACAGAGTGCCATTTAGGCTTATTCTTACACACCTCACTTGCCTCTTTGACATTCATAACTCTTGTCATGCAAGCTCGTCTGTTCTTAAGGCTCCTGACATCACCTTCTGCTAGTACACGATCAATTTGATCATGGAAGGTGTGTTGTGGCCTTCCACGACTTCTGCATCCATCCACTTTTGCATTGTATATTGCAGAGTGATGCACTTGCACTTAATTGCACTTACATCACTTTAAAACGACTAGTACTCTCTCTGCCATTCAGCATTATATTCTGTTACTCGTCTATGTGTAGTTTTAAATTAATGTCTGTATACATCAAAATAATAAGTCAGTTAGAAGCAACTGCCACCAATACCTCAGTTATACTAACATAGTTCCAAAGTGTACTTACCAACAGCTCCATGAATTTTGCTCTTCAACATTATTTCTTCACACTTAAGCACTTGTAAGCGGAATGATGTTGCGTCTCTCAGTCTTACAACACAGTTTGCACATATCAGTCTCTCCTCAGGTTCACCATCCAGGTTTGATATCTAGAAATGAGGTAAATATAATATTTGAATATTCTACATCACTGTTCATCTACTTCTTTCAGCGACAGGCTTCTTTGATATCTCATTTAATAGTTGTAGGCCACAAAGGCATGCAAAGGAATCTTAGTCCATACAGCTAATTCTGGTGTATAAGTCTTCTTCTAGTATAGAGAGTCTTGTTTTTGTATGGTAGTGTTGAACAAAACCAAAGCTATACAAGTTGTTTTATGTTAACGATGTTACACCTCTTTACTTATGTGACTACTTACGTTTTTTGGTAGTGATCAATTTTAAATTGAGAATAACGATGTTTTTAGATAAGAATTGAAAAAATTAATATTGCTTCCACAATATACAACTATTCAAGAGGTTAAGGACCCATGCACTACAAAAAATCAATGCTATCCAATGGAGTTCTAGTGAAAACTCAAAAGGCCTCATTTGACAATACAGTTCACATTTCTCACAAACAACACATAATTACTACTCAAAAACTATCAATATCCTACAACAGTAGTACATTTTAGAGCAATTTTACACATTTTAAAAAGTAAAACTGCACAGCACCGCATCCTGTTTCAGTGCCTGCCAAAAACTCCTCTCTTTTAATGGGTTAGCAATTATTCTATTCTTGTTGTTGCTGGCTCCAACACCTTTGGCATTGATTTTGCCAATGTCAAAGTAAAAGTGGCAGGTGATAGATGCTAATATAACTGGCAAAATGAAGAAATTTTAAGTCGGTAATCTTTTTCCAGAAACCTAAGGCCAAGGCAACACAAACGGTTATGTTAGGGTGACTATTTTATATGAATATATTGTTAAGTGAAAGAATTTACATAGAATAAATATTTGCTTACTATATACTCAAGTCAGAAGGAAATCAATATTAATTGAGCAAGGGTAATCATGGGGCACAATATCATATAGGGGCATAAATAAATTTGGACAGTAAAAAAATATGTTATAAAACTATGTTTTAAGAGTTTTAACTGCAGTAATTTATTTGATTTATATTATTCCAATGTTTCAGCCACTTTTCAGTAGCAGACAAAGATGTCAAATTGTCAATGTTAGGTTCCCATAGAGTAAATAATAACCATAAACAAAATTAAAAATAAATAATTAAAATGAACAAGTTAGTGGTAGGCTGAATAAAACTTTAACAATACTCATTGACACTCGACATCTTTGTCTTCCATGATCACAGCTACTGAAAAGTGGCTGAAACATCAGAATAATAAAAATTAAATAAATTACCGCACTTAGAACTGTTAACCTTTTAGCTCACTATTAGCACATATGTGTCAGTGATGAGAGTGCAGATCGCGTTTGTGCATGTAATCATTAATTGTGTTGTTGTCTCACTCTGTTTATATAGGAGTTGTATGATTTGTATGAAATGGGTATATTTTCTTGGTATTTTTTTTTTTTTATTGCAGGAGATCAGCAGACAGGCAGACGGCCCACTTGATGGAAAGCGGTTACCCTCGCCTATGGACATTTGCAACACCAAAGTTGCTACAAATGCGCTGCTGCTCTCTTAAGGGAGACTGGAGCCTGGTCACTAATGCTGGAACACAACTCAAGGTTGTTATGGCGACATACTTTAGACCAGGGGTGGTAGCCATCCAGTCGGGCAAATGCCTTACCACATGGCTGTGGGTTGTTAAGTCGCCTCTTACGACAGGCCGCCCGGCCGCAGGAAATTGTATTCTTTCTCCGTTCCTGCACGGATATAATATGGTATATTACGAGATAGTGATAGTGTTAGTCTTGCGGCTTTTTGGTATATCAATAATTGTCTTAAGGGTTAAAACATAGTTTTATTATATATACTAGTCGCAAAAACCCAACCTAAGCTAGAACCTTATTCAGGTTGGCAACAAAGTGACTGTGGTTTCTTTTTGTGAAGTGATTTTTATCCCTCCTCATTACATGCCCATACCAACTTAGCCTTCTTCCTCTACATTTTTCAGTCTCAGATGCAACTTTCAAAGATCCTGTTATGTACTTATTTTTCGCCTCATCTCTCACATTTTTCATGGATTATCACTCAATTATTCCATTAAACACAAACATACATACATACATAACTTCACGCCAGTTCCCTTGCGGGGTAGGCACGAACAACAGAGTGCCATTTAGGCTTATTCTTACACACCTCACTTGCCTCTTTCCATTAAACAGAGAAGGAAATATAGGGTATAGTTATACGGCAAATTAACAACAACAACAATAAATAAATGTGCCATATATCTATACCGCACCCAATATAACATTTATTTTTAAGGAATTCCCGAAATTATTTTAGCTTTTAAGAGAATTCTTTATTTTACACTTCAATATTGTTTTTGTAGATGATTTACACTTTACAACATATATTTTTTACTTCAAAATAGGGCTATTTAGGCACTATCGTCTATACTAAGTCATGCCAAGTCTGTCTCAAATATTAGTTCCTTCCAGTGGCTTAGGACTTAGGGATCAGTTGTGTTGTAACAAGAAAATGATAATGAACTGGTTTCGCATAGAAAAGTTTGCAAATAGTCCGATAAAGACATCTTTGTAGAAATATCTGTGAAAATTTTGTATAAACTCACCAAGAGGCCAAAGCAATCAAATAACATATCGCTGTAGATTTCCTTTTGTCCCATCCAATCATACTCCACGGTAAGGAGCCGGCATTTCTTAGCGGCGCCGCAACATCTACAAAGGCCTGGATCTATTATTGGCCCTTTTGCAGTATTTGTCATAATTTTAGTTGAATTCATTACGATTTAAATTTATAAATATAATTTATGTATATTGTATTGATATTTTCTATTTCGAAAACAATTTGTTTTTTTTCGTTGGGCAAACTATCAACTAAAAAACCGTCACCGTCAGAATCAGTGCCACAGACTAGTTCTGATTACTACGGACGCGTTCCTTTAGGCTACGTTCCATTAGGGACCAGTAATGACCACGTTCAAGAGCGCGATTGTGCCCGTTCCACTTGCTTGCCGGCGTTACAATCGTAAACCCAAGTGGAACAGTTATTCGACCCATCTCTTGACATGGGTCGTTGTGAGCGTTGTGCGATGGGAAATGGCTGTTCAAAGCGCACTTTGAGCAGCTAGTTCCCAAACTCGTCAAATCCGCGGGCGCACTCTCCAGGCTGCTTCCCAACGTGGGGGGCCCGGGGGGTGCGACGCGGAAACTTTACTCTGGCATCCTGAGGAGTATGGCGTTGTACGGTGCACCCGTCTGGTCCACTGCACTTCACCGCCAAAACAGAACCCTGCTGCACCGGGCGCAGCGGGTTCTGGCCGTGAGGACCATACGGGGGTATCGCACAGTGTCGCGGACGGCGGCCACCCTCCTGGCAGGCGATCCGCCCTGGCATCTCCAGGCGAACGTCCTGGCAGAGGTGCGTCGCACCCGGCAGGATGCCCTAGCTAGAGGCCTGACCTTCTGTCAGGTCTAAAACGAGGCGATCAGGAAGCGGAAAACCGCCTCCATGATCGCCGTCTGGTCTCAAGAGCTCGACAACCCTGCGGCCTATGGCGGCTACACGGTGGATGCAATCAGGCCACAGCTGACGGAAGGGGTCAACCGCACTAGCGGCACCCTGACTTTCAGGACGACACAGATACTTACCGGAAACGGATGTTTCGATAAGTATCTGTGTCGCATTGTGGGCTGCTTGCCTTCCCCGGACTGCCGCCAGTGCGGCGCGCCCGACACGGCGTTACACACGCTTGTCGAGTGCGCCGCATGGGCGCCGCAGCGTTTCGAACTTGAGACGCACGTAGGTCCAGTCGACTCGCTCTGCGACTTGGTCAAGGCCATGCTGCAGAGCAGCGACAATTGGGGGGCTGCGGTTACTTTTTGCGAGACAGTAATGTCACTCAAGGAGGCCGCAGAACGAGACAGGGAGAGAAGTCCTACAGCGCGTGCCAATGCGTCTTCTCGAGGTCGCCGGCCTTCAGCTGGCACCCGGAGAGGCAGGTACGCGCATTACTTCCCTCCCTGAGTTAGGTTCCGTTTACCGCGGGGGGCCTTTAGCTTGCTAGGAGAGCAAAGGACCTTCTACCCCCGCACAACGAAGTGGGGTGTGTTCTCCCAGGGCACACTCCAGGCACTTTATTGCGCTGGATCGGCTGGGCGTAACTATGTTCTAAATCTCAGCCTTTCCAACACATACAAAGCGCAGGGTCGTCAGGGAGGAGGGGGTTTTTAGTGGGTATTGGGGTTGCTCGCTCGTGTAGCAACGCTCGGAGTCTTCCACACTATTCTGTGACGTCGATCGCGGCCGGAGCGCTGCCAAGAGCATACTATTGCTGCAGTGTTATCGCCCCCGACCGACGCGTGTCGATCCCCTAGCAACGACCCAGTTTGTGCGTAAATCGGTTAAGCATTTTCCCTCGCCTCAAAAACAAAAAAAATGACCCATGGCCATGTCAAGAGGTGGGTCGAATTTGGCGTTGACCACAGAGCATTCTCTCTAGCTCTTGATATTGAAAAAGGCGCGATTTTCAAATCAACCAATGACATTTGTGTATTTCGCCGTTTATGACATCAACGCTTCATAATCCGTTCCAGTAGAGTTTATGATTGTAACATCCGCAAGCACTTGCTTAGAACGAGAAAAATTGCGGTCGTGAATGTGGTCGTTGTGAGTTCCTTCTGGAACGTAGAGTACGTAATATTAGTTCTGCCAGGGACCTCGAATCGAAAGTTACTTCTTAAAGGCCCACATATACGGAAAGATTCGTCACTTCAAACCGAACCGAACCGATCGAATCGATAGTGTGTGTTCAAATTGTAAACGATTTACTTGATCGAAAACGACATTGTGATTGCAACAGAAACTAATACAATCATGAATGTCGTAATGATAGATCGAAAGTGTAAGTTCGGTCATTTTCATATAGTTGTGTCAGTCTTTTGGGTAAAATCATTAATTCGTTTAAATATTTAATTTTAATAGTCATTTCTTAACCCACACTTTTCTAGGTTTTCTTTTCTTTTGTAGACGGATTAACAGACGTTCGTTATCCATTATCAAAGTGGGTACGTATTGAATTTCTGTAATTACAGACGTCTTTTTTCGCGTACGAATGATCGTAATTACCAATCGTTTCGATCAATCGCTTCGTGTGTTCGACTTGAAGGATCGGATAACGCGTCATAACGACGAATCGTTCCGTATATGGGGGCCTTAAAAATTACATTTTCAAACCATTTGGTTTTTAACAAAAACATAGTTTTCAACCAACTTAAAAACTTGAGGTGATTTTCATCTATAATATATTTTAAGAATTCCGATTTTAAAAATTAAAAGTGGCCAAGTGCTAGTCGGACCATGCTTATTGAAGGATCAATAAAAGTAATGAATATTCATAGGTTTTAAACGACTTTTAACAAATTCGTCGTTTACATATTTTTTTACATAAAAATAATAATAATAACTTCTGTTTCTGAGCTGATTTTCATTATAGTTCTTTTGTTGGATGCCATATAGATTCAAGATACCGTATAAATTTATTTGTTATTGAACTAGAAATCCGAAGAAATCAAACAGGAAATGTGTACTATGTAGTAGCTATGGAAAAAGAATACTATCTTCTTAGAACTGTTAGATTTATGATAACCTACACCGAATAGCTAGGTATCTATTTATTTATTTAATTAATGGTAAATAGAATATTTTGATCGTATATAACCCTTTCCTTTGGTTTGTCGTTTGATATTCCTTCACAGAATGAATAAATGAATGAATTAATTAATTAATAAAAACACTTTATTGTTCACCTAAAATTAAAACTACGTTCTTAAAACTAAGTACAGTAAACGTTGAACAAAGGGCGGCAGGCAGAAATGATTCCTGACAGGTAATGACAGTATTCTCGTTACGCCTCGATACTCCTTTGAGTGTTGGTGCTGTTAGAGTGCTATTTGAAATAGTTTAATATTTGACCCTGAAGGCCCACTTGGAATATTCATTCTGTGTATTTATGATTATGGAAAAATATTTTCTTAAACTTCATTAGATTTCAGGGTAGACCCATAATGAGCAGTCTTTTAAATGAACAAAAACTACAAAACGTTCAGGTTACGAAAATTGATATAATTTCAATATTTACTTACCTACATGTTGCGTGAATCATTCTTTCTTTCGTTCTTTCCTTCTGAATAAGTCAAAAGTTACGAAAAATGAATCCTTCTAACTGTCGGACAAATTGCTGGAAATTGAGTAGTCTTGTCCAACTAAAAAAAAAACACTGCTTTGTATCACAGACTGCTATAAATAAGTATTTATAAATTAAATAGCGCTCATAGAGTTTGAAAATATAACTGTCTTTTTTAATTTTAAAAGGACATATTCTACCCCTCTACAAACCATTCATCAGTGAAAACTGATCTTTTAGAACATAATTTAATTTTAGACATTTTCGTACAACCCGGTCTGTCAGACTGGTACATCACAAATGGCGGGCTAAAATTTAACCATATCCTAGTAGTTTCATAGTTTGTGAATTTAACATAGGTAATGTCAAAATTCGATAGTAACTGAATAAATAGTGTGTTAAAAGAACCAGCCGTAATATTTCTAACAGTAACGGCAGCCAGCCGAATTTGAATGCAGATGATGGTATGTTTAGCCCTTTATTCTTTACCAAGTTTATTGGACCTTTGAGTCCATGGGCTTGTATCAGAGTAGAAAATGTTAAAAAAAATAAAAAGACACGGCAAGTGATAGCGTTCGATGGCGTCCTCTTGGATTTTTCCTTTTTTATTAGAAATTAATTGTGTTAACGTGTTATTTTCTTATCATATCTTAAGTTAACCTTAATAATTAGTGCCTATGTTGTATTTTCCATGAAAATAGTTTGTATTTTGTGATAATGGAAGCGAAAACATCGGAATGGCGACCCGGGCCTACGGTGTGCCGTTGTTGCCTCACAGAAGGCTGTTACAAAGATATTTCTACTGAATACTTTTGGATGGGAAAGAGAGAAGTCTATTCCGAAATGCTTTCAGAAACTTTCAGCGTGTCTGTGAGTATTCATCATAATTATTGATGCCAGAGCGTCCATTTTCTTAAAGCTTTGGTTTACAACCCGACATTTTTCAGAAGTCACCGTGTCGATAACGCTAACTGCGCAATCGGATACGTTTTTATTTAGCTGGATACGAAAATCAATGTAGCTGAACCCAAAAGTTCTTCTTTTTCCAAGACAGGTACCAAAAGAAATTATTGATTGATTTTATCCACAAAGATAATATTGAATATAAGAAGTAATTAAAATGATAATTTAAAATTTGGAATTGATTATATTACTAATACTTTACATTCATCTCCTTGTATAAGTCTTGAAAGTATGTTCAAATTATTCCATTTTCAATACCTAAGGAAGACCCCTTATATGTTACTAATTATGGCGAAAGCCTAAAATGTTATAGGCGACTATGTCCACTGATGATGGTGAGTGGATTGTATGCTTCTTGGCTCAATATTATTTCAATTCAATTTCAATATTATTTCTTCTGGTATCTGACAGAGACAGTGGGTGGGGTATAGATATATACGGCACATTTATTTATTATGAACAGATCTGAACTTTTTTAATATAGGTTAGAAGGCTAAGGCGGGTCCTTCACTTCGCTTCGCACTTTGCTTCGTGGTTATTTTTTTTTATAACCACTCAATTTATATCTCAAGCAATAAATAAATGTGCCCTATAACTATATCGCACTGCAGATGGTTCTTGTTTCCGACTTAGCTAGCAGGCTGCAAATACATGCTGTTGAATTTTGGTGTACCAACATAAGCGACTCGTGCAGTTTGTCTGCTATGCAACAGACAAGAAAGCTGTGCTTTCCATTTAATACAAATTTTTTATTGTGAAGCAGCCAGCAAGCATATTTCCTATGAAATGTAAAATGGTTGTTGCTTATACTCATTTACAACACTAGAGCCACCATTCTGCTAATAGTATATCATCAAAATCACCAGAAACTATTGTCTCAATCAAAGTTTTGCCTGATTTCAATATTCTGTAAATTCCAATGTACCTGTGGCTCCACTATAAATATTTAGGCTATGCTTTGACTCAGAGTGACATGAGATTAAGGGTAATTTGAGTTTAGGGGCTATACAAAAGGCTTTTATATAGCCTTTAGACCTGTTATTTGGAGAGAAGTAGTGGAGGAAACAAGTTTTTAGGATCCACCAAGTTTTTAATGAATGGATAATAGGAAAAACAAAAATATGTTAGATAAACAAGGTTATGTCATTTTTGTTACAAGGTTATGTCACTTAATATATAAAATATATAAACACAAAAATTGTTTTTGAGTTTATTAAACCAGTTCGAATTATTTTGTAGATTTTTAAACACGAATATAAATTATTTTGCTTATATATTGCGATGACGGTTACAAATTGGTTGTGACACTCGCTGACCATTGCTATGGTACACTCCCTTGGCTTGTGGGCTTTAGTTGAAAGTCACAATAAGTGGGTTAGGTTAGATATTAAACCGAAGAGCAGAACCGAAACAGACTGGTCAGTCAGAACAGACTGATCACAATATAATGAAACAAACAAATGGAAAAATTAATATCTCAAAAATATTTGCTCAAAACATGCATTTAACTACATGTCTCCTAGACATGAGTGTTGCAACAGGGAGAAGTACTTCTCCCCCCTTCACCGTCTGCCCCTGCACTACTTAAAATTCAGTGACTACTAAACTAAAGTTTAACTAATATTTATTATAAGCGAAAACTCATGAAATAAATGTTTTTATTTTTATTGCATGAGTTCAGCAGACAGGCAGACGGCCCACTGCATGGAAAGCGGTTACCATCACCTATGGACATTTGCAACACTAAAGGTGCTACAAATGCGCTGCTGCTCTCTTAAAGGAGACTGGAACCTGGTCAGTAATGCCGGAACACAACTCAAGGTTGTTATGACTTTAGACCAGGGGTGGTAGCCATCCAGCCGGGCAAATACCCTACCACCTGGCTGTGGGTTGTTTTGTCGCCTCTCATGACAGGCCGCCGGCTGCAGGAAATTTTATTCTTTCTCCGTTCCTGCATGGATAAAATGTAAAGGTAGACCAAAAAAGAGATGGAGGGATTGTGTGAAGCTGATATGATGATTTGTGGTGTGACAGAAGATGTGTGTCAGAATAGAAGAGTGTGGAAAGAAAAGGCATATTATGCCGACTCCAAATAATTGGGATATGCTGAAATAAAGAGATTGCAGATTTAGTGAAATTCTTATCACTCTCACTTCTGCTTATAGTGGCCACACTGCCACTGATTGCAGGAAGCAAGAAAATTATATGAAAAAAAGTAAAAGTAAAGTGTAGAATTGGGATCCAGGAGCAAAGCCAAAGCTTTGCCAGGCATTTAGATGGGATGGGATGAGCAGGAGAAGGGCATTTCTCACTCATCATATGAACCAGTCAAAGCAAACCATTTCATGCCAGTATTCTTGGACAGTGGTATCACACAGACTGAGCTAACTCTCCAATAAGTTCCTGTCATGTTCAAGGTTTGCTGTTGAGGCAAAACCATACCTAGTGTTCCAGATGCTAATCTATCTTACATATAAAAATGAATCATAGAAATGCATGTACACACATAACTTGAGAACAACTTTACTGATTTTGATGAAATTTCATGTGTGAGTGGGTCCCGGGATGGTTTAGACTCACAATTGGAACCGCTAGCTGGCGCTGAGATCGGGTTCTAGAACCCTACTAATCACCTAGACCGATTTTGGTGATTTTGTTTTTGTGTCATGAAAGTCTTAGGAATTCAGAAAATATGGCGGTACGAAGTTCGCCGGGTCAGCTAGTTTATAATAAAATAAATAATACATACATACATAACTTCACGCCAGTTCCCTTGTGGGGTAGGCACGAAATGCAAAAGTGGATGGATGCAGAAGTCGTGGAAGGCCACGACACACTTTCCATGATCAAATTGATCGTGTACTAGCAGAAGGTGATGTTAGGAGCCTTAAGAACAGACGAGCGTGCATGACAAGAGTTATGAATGTCAAAGAAGCAAGTGAGGTGTGTAAGAATAAGCCTAAATGGCGCTCTGTTGTTCGTGCCTACCCCGCAAAATAAATAATCTATACATATAATAAAATTGTAGAGGTCAAATTTCTGTACAATGAAAAAAAATACTAAAAACCGAGTCAGGGCGATGTAAGAAGTACATACATAGATAACTTCACGCCAGTTCCCTTGCGGGGTAGGTACGAACAACAGAGCGCCATTCTTACACACCTCACTTGCTTCTTTGACATTCATAACTCTTGTCATGCACGCTCGTCTGTTCTTAAGGCTCCTGACATGTAAGAAGTGAAATAGAATTAATTTAGATTTTTTCAATTTTTTTATTTCTCTGTTTGTCTGTCGGTTTGTACAGGCTAATCTCCGAAACGACTACACCGATTTAAATGAAATTTTGTATATGGTAGCTTATATCCCTGGTCAACATATAGGAATACTTTTGATCCCGAAAAATTAAAGAATTCCCGTGGGATAGTTAAAAAACCTTTCCACGCGGACGAAGTCGCGGGCAGAATCTAGTATGAAAATAAAATTAAAAACGCCTTTATTTCCCAATAATCTCTAGTCTCTAGATTAAATAAAAAAAATCTGATTTAAAGGTTCTATTCACTGTACGCCTTTTTACAGCCAGGGACCAGCTTGTAAAGGGTCCGTCCGGGCTGGAGGTGAATGCACGTGCGAACCCACGGCCCGGACAAAGGACGCTCGAGGATCGGACCGCGGTCTTAGTGGGTATACCTAACTGCGGCGTGGCAATAGCACTCGCATATGAGGCGCTAGTGCCACCCCGATCTGGCGAATCCCACACACGGGCCGCGATCTTTTCCCCTCGTGCGGCCTATGAATCCTCAAACGGATTTCCCCTGTACAAATAAAAAATAATAGTTAAAAAAAAATCTAAAAAAATACGCTTTTATAGAAAATCCAACTAAAAAATAGAAAATAAATTTGAATTAAAAATAGTTTAAGAAAAAATGATTTTATTGTAAAAAAAAGCGTGGGGTGTTTTTCAGGATATTATCAAAATAACCCTTCTACTCATATCTGTTCATAAAATATTTATAACTATTGATACCATGCACCCCACGCTTTTTTTTACAATAAAATCATTTTTTCTTACACTATTTTTAATTCAAATTTATTTTCTATTTTTTAGTTGGATTTACTATAAAAGAAAAAGGTTTTTAAATACAAGCTTTTGAGATCCTGCATATCATGTAGCAGCAGAGTGCTAGCCAAGACAAATGAAACGAGCCCAAACACGACGGGTCTATCTTGTTTAGTACAGGTGTTCCTATGTCCACCTTCCGACTCCATCATCAGATCAGCTCCATTGTACCATATTATTGCATTGTCACGCGATATACACATACGTGCAAAATTTCAGCTCAATCGGAAACCGGGAAGTCGATCAAATTAACTTGAAAGATTCCTTACATACTAACATACGTATGAAGCTAATAAAAGCGTATTAAAAGGCGGTTTCTTTCGTGTTGGGCCTCTATTCAATGGTAGACAGTACATGAAAACACCTGTAGGATCCACCCGATCAGTTGTTGTTAGCCACTATATGAATTTATCTTCTGCAGATATCCTATTCAAAGTCCGGTGGGCCGAACAGCCAAAGCCGGCTGATATGCGAGCAGTGTATATCGAGACTTCGCGACGCGGCCGACTTCAAGCGGCAAGTGGTGGAGTGCGAGAAGATGTTCATGCAGCACCTTGACCCTGGGACGTCTAGCGTCGTGGAATTTTCAGGTGAGGTGTCTGCAGGATTAGGTTAACTTACGCTGTTCGCAAACGGGACACTGACCGTAGGCTATCGGTACCACTCGTTCCGTCTTCGGTATCCTCCCGAAACAAGTTTAAAGAAATAAATATTTGAACAATGACTTCTTTTTTTTTATTGCAGGAGATCAGCAGACAGGCAGACCTATGGACATTTGCAACACCAAAGGTGCTACAAATGCGCTGCTGCTCTCTTAAGGGAGACTGGAACCTGGTCACTAATGCCGGAACACAACTCAAGGTTGTTATGGCGACATACTTTAGACCAGGGGTGGTAGCCATCCAGTCGGGCAAATGCCCTAACACCTGGCTGTGGGTTGTTCTTACGACAGGCCGCCCGGCCGCAGGAAATTGTATTCTTTCTTCGTTCCTGCACGGATGAAATTATTGATGAGTTAATTTAGTTAAACAACCAAATATTTAATTTTTCTTGTAATGTCTCCTTGAGCACCGGGTTGCCTGGAAGAGATCGCTAGAAGCGATAAGGCCGCCCATTGTTCTAATGGAAATGTATTCATAATAAATTATCTAGGTTTAAGGTATGGTGAACAATAAAGAGTTTTCATTCATTCATATATGTTAAGAAAATTATCTCGGGTTGTTCGAGATTGTAAAAATACTAGGAACAAAAATAATTTTGAAACTCCCACAGGCTCCATAAAGTTTACAATAGTTTCGTGGGGCAAAGTATATAATGCTCTTCAACAAAATCCCAGGAAACGTTCAACAGCTTTTAATAAAGAAATTTAAAAAAATTAGTAAAGCAAAGCTTGTGCGAGAAGGCTTATTACACGACGAAAATTTTTTTAAATGACCGCGCTGAATTGATATAATGCGATCGCCACCAAGCTTTTTCAGTAATCATTCATATAAATTTCTTTGTATTAGTATAAATTATAATTAAAAATAAAAGACGAAAAATAATAATAATTATTATTATATATATATAATAAGAGCTAAGACTCGAGCCCCGGGGTGGAAGTGATAAATGGCATCACGTCAGAAGTAGCTTCGGTGAACCTGCAGCCAACCTCTATACACCCCTTAGCCACTCACACCCATGTTGCCCCTGTCTTCTATGGCAACTTTTGGGGCCTATACAGGGAGTGGCGATTCAGCGTCTGCTCATTTTTCCTTGTTCCCCGAACATTGCGACGGGCAGGCGCTGTAGTCCCCTTACTCCCAGACACCTAGTACCACTAGCTGTTCACCCCAATAGCCCGATACTTCTTGTTCACATTTCCCACAATATTCCTACATTGGCCGGGACTTGTCCTTGGGTGCATTATTATATGTTGTAGACAGGGATAATCGCCGGTCAGTGTCTCGCCACATTTACA
Source organism: Dendrolimus kikuchii (assembly GCA_019925095.2). Lineage (NCBI taxonomy): Eukaryota > Metazoa > Arthropoda > Insecta > Lepidoptera > Lasiocampidae > Dendrolimus > Dendrolimus kikuchii. The sequence goes on from CM034415.1 coordinate 8,246,925, forward strand.
TTAAATTTGTTCAGGGGCCTCTACGTGTTAGCATTCCTATGGCCCCACGCAAGCCCTCCAAAAGTCCAGGCCATTTATATGGCCCGTGATCTTCAAAGACATACATAATAATAATTTTGATGTAAAGATATGTTGCTGGGGGGTTTGTTGCGCCGCTTGTTCTTCTTTAACAGCAACTAGAATTTCTGTGGAAGAGGTAGACTCATGACTTTCAATAAGTAATTTGTAACATTATTTGAAATAAATACAGTCATAATAATTTTCCCCTATATTAATTCCATATTCCATTCCTCGTGTCTAAACAAGCGAACCTCCTTGGAAGTGTTTTTGACCAATACATTTGTCTCACTTTAATACTACAGAGCAGGGGTCGCCAAATGGCTGACCGCGGGTTCACGTCCGGACCGCCGACCCATTTTGTGTAGACCGCGAAAAAAATTTCATTTTTCTCATTGATATATAAAAAATACCTTTGTTATTTCCGTAGTAACATTTGTTTAATGAATATTTGTTTCTATAAAATGTTGTGCGGACCGCGAGGGTCATTAAATTTCGTAAACCGGACCTCGAACAAAAATAATTAGTGAACCCTGCTATAGAGAAAATGAGACGAAAGATGTAATTCTAATTTTCATGTGACGCCATTTGCAAAAGCGCGCCATTTGCATATTTGAAACGTCAGATTGTTGCGGCTTTCCTATTGATATTTATGTTTGTTGCATTACCTATTGTACTGTTTTGTCGCAAATGTGTTGAAAAACGTATGACACACGTGCAGATGTTGGTTTTTACAAAAGAGTAGACGAAAGTCGATGGCTTACTATTGGTACTAGTATAATAAATAAGTATTTTGATTGTCTATCACGTTTTTCGAATAAAGTTTGGCGTATAAAGGGTTACATAATATTTTTTTAAATTTTCGCGACTTGTATATATAATAAAACTACGTTTTAACGGTTTTAAGGTGATAACTATTAACAATTTACTTATAGATTATATTATATTATCTACATATACAACAATAGGTGATGTAGATATATTGAATTACATATAATCGAATATATGCAAGAAAATTTACTTATTTGTATTGTATTCTACTCATAGTCCCGCAAGACTATAAGTAGAATACTGAGCCTAGATCGCCGTCTTCTATGGGTAAGGTGCCCAGAAGGCGGGCTACGTTTCTTCGCTGGATCGCCATACTGATCCGTTGACCGAGGTAAGCAACAGCCCTCTGATCACCTGAAGAGTCAATGAGTTAAGGTTTTAAGGTTATCTTTCCTTCCACCCATTTTAATATTATATAGAATTTTTAGAGCTAGGCATGTTTGCTGAAGAGTTTCTTGCGCCGCTTCTTCTCTTCAAGCCATGACATGTTGCGAAGCGGTGGTAAATTAGATTAGGCTCCCATAGAGTAAATAATAAACAAAATTAAAACTAAATAATTAAAATGAACAAGTTGGCGGTAGGCTAAATAAAATTATAACAATACTCGTTGACAATTGACATCTTTGTCTTCGTGAAATGTCGGAATAACAAAAATCAAAAAAATTACCGCGCTTAAAACCGTTGAAACGTAGTTTTATTATATATAATGGGTTAACTCAAATCCCGGCAATACTTGGTAAAAATATTTTATTTTCAACAGTACCACAAGTGGAGTCTTCCGAGAAAGTTAAGTTGGAAAGAGTGAAGGTTGAGAAGGTGGCCAGCGATGATGATTTTGATGATGGCGGTTTCCCTGATGACGACGACGACGATGATGATCGTGAGTGATTTGCTGATTTTATATTTTGGCCAATAATTCATTTTAGTTTTTTTTAAATGTATGTACACCGATTACTTTGAGATTTGTGATCCGATTTACGTGATTCTTTTTTAGTTTGATGCGGAATAGTTGTCATTTGGTCCCCTAATAATTTAACATAGTTTGGCACAGTAGTTTTCATTTTATTAACATTTTTTTTCATGAAAATTTTCCGTTCCCATTTCTTGGGACCTATATTTTTTAAGGCGCGCGGCACCTTTCGTAGGCCTACTCACAGCTAGACACTAAAAAGTAACAAATTTTTATGGTTTACTTGGCACCGACTTCAAGGTGTAGAAAATTTTATATTATTTTGTCTCTTAATTAAACTAAATAAATTCTTATTCAAAAATCTTTATTAAATTATTTTATAATTTTTAGTTTTTTTGTAGTTTTTTTTTATATATATTTACACGCCTATCGATAGTGCGTTTTAGACATGTGTGCCGCGTGTAAAAATGGTGGCGCCGCCGCGCTGGAGGTTTCCAAGTCTTTTAAGTTACAGTATTTAGATCTACTCCGTGAAATGAAATCTGCAAAAGTGGATGGATGCAGAAGTCGTGGAAGGCCACGACACACCTTCCATGATCAAATTGATCGTGTACTAGCAGAAGGTGATGTCAGGAGCCTTACAGACGAGCGTGCATGACAAGAGTTATGAATGTCAAAGAAGCAAGTGAGGTGTGTAAGAATAAGCCTAAATGGCGCTCTGTTGTTCGTGCCTACCCTGCAAGGGAACTGGCGTGGAGTTATGTATGTATGTAAATGAAATCTTTATGTATGTATGAAACATGGATAACAAGCTTTTACGATAGGCTGAGAACATGTTTCGCCATTTACTGGCATACAAATTTTTCTTAAAAACTGATATGGTTTATAAACATCATATATTTTTATTTAATAGTATATACATAACTTCACGCCAGTTCCCTTGCGGGGTAGGCACGAACAACAGATCATCATTCAGGCTTATTCTTACACACCTACTTGCTTCTTTGACATTCATAACTCTTGTCATGCACGCTCGTCTGTTCTTAAGGCTCCTGACATCACCTTCTGCTAGTACACGATCAATTTGATCATGGAAGGTGTGTCGTGGCCTTCCACGACTTCTGCATCCATCCACTTTTGCATTGTATATCTGTTTAGTCATTCTTTCATCGTGCATTCTTTCCACATGCCCGAACCACCGGAGCGTCCCTTTCCTTACCTTCACCCCGACACTCTCTTTCTTACCTCAGTATTACGAACGCGGTCCGCGAGCGTCACTTCGCAGATTTTGCGCAGTGCTCGCATCTCGACCGCGTTTACTCTACTTTCATGCTCTCTCTTCCATACCCAACTCTCGCTTCCATTATTACAATTTGTTGCACAATTTTGTCACCTCTGTGTCAAAGTTTAATACAATTATATATTTGATGAATGACCACTTTATTAATAACTAGCTGATGCCCGCGATTTCGTCGGCGTGGTGCGGTTTTGTAACTATCCCACGGGAACTCTTTAATTTTTCGGGATCAAAAGTATCCTGTATGTTGACCAGGGATATAAGCTACCATCATACAAAATTTCATTTAAATCGGTCCAGTCGTTTCGGAGATTAGCCGGTACAAACAGACAGACAAACAGAGAAATAAAAAATTGAAAAAAATACTAAATTAGTTCTATTTCACTTGTTACATCCTCCTGACTCGGTTTTTAGCATTTTTTTTCTTTGTACAGAAATTTGACCTCTACAATTTTATTATATGTATAGATAATTAATTGTCGAATATATTGAATTATGAGCGCATGTTGGTAATTAAAGAAAAATACAGACGGTGTGCGTCCGGGACGCCCGACAGAAGTGATAACTAATCTAAGTTGAACTATTTAATATTGAAATTGTTTAACTTGAGAAAAGCTTAGGTTATTACTTAAATTTTATGTATATTAATATGATAATGGAATATATACATTAGAATTTTGTGTATGTACATTATTAGTATCATTATTTAATCTAATTACCGAAATACGGCTAGCGGTGTGGGTTAGGGTGAGACAGGAGCCTGCGTACCGCTGCCGTATGCGTGAGAGAAAGGGAAGCCAAACAGACTGGCGCCATAACGCGTTACGTTCCGAAGCGGTTTACCCGCCCATAAGAAGTTATCACTTCAATAAATGTCATTTGATCTAACTAAATAATTCTGATACCCTATAAAAACATTTCTCAACCAGCCATCAGAATAATTTTTTTTAAGTGTTTGAGGGGTCGGTCTCTTATTGATGCAGGTATTCGATTATATACTTTTATTGGTATATTTTTGTGACTTAATGCAGTCCTACGCGTAGGAATTATTAGTCTAGCTGGGTCTGTGTTCTTGATTTTCGAATATATTTGGTCTGTATAACAGTTATGTTTGCTTGGAAAAACAGTCACAACCAAAACTCGGGCATCTAAAAGTGTGAGATGCAACCTCTGTAATTTTCAGACTGTCATGCATCTGCTCATTATCGTGATGATAAATTAACTAATGGCTTTAAAGAACTGTCGTTTTCAATTATTAAATCTATCTATCTATAATATAACTAGCTGAACCCGGCCGACATTGTCCTGCCCTTAGAAATAAAAATCTAAAACCCGATTGCAGCGACATTTACCGGGACCAATAATTAATTTAAATCATTCTCGAAACCACTTTAATAAAAACAAAAAAAAAATCATCAAAATAGGTCCCACCGTTTAGGAAGACTTTAACGGTGCCACCTACTGTTAGATCGATGATCTTAAACGTCCCGGGACCCACTTGAACATACACAAAAATAATTTCACCTACATATTGGAACCCGATTACAGCTAAATTAATTAATTAACATGTATTTTATCAATAAAATAACTGCGACCGAAGCATCTGTTTCAAACGATATTCAGTTTTTTTACATCCTCTTTGACGATATTTGCAGCACGCATTCTGTCAATTCTATGTCAAGCGTCATAAGGTTACATTAAAAAAGTTTATATTGTCCAAAGCGCTAAGGTTAGATTAGAAATAATTTTATGTGGTGGTTAATTTCTAATTTTCCGCACAATTTTTTCTTTCATAAGAACCTTCTCCTGACGATAACAAACAACAAAAAAAGAATTAGCGAAATCGGTCAAGCCGTTCACCCGTGATGGCGTGACCAAGGGAAGTAGGGATTCTTTTATATATATATGTATATATATATATATATGTATATATATATATATATATACATACATACATACATATATATATACATACATATATATATATATATATATATATATATATATATATATATAAATATACTAGTAGCCCCAGTAGACGTTGTCCTGCTCTGAAAAAATAAAAATCTAGGACCCGATCCCAGCGCCATCTACCGATTCCAATTGTGGATTTAAACTATCCGGGGACCCACTCAAACACAAAAACAAAATCACCAAAATCGCTCCAGGTGATTAGGAGGATTCTAGAACCCGATCTCAGCGCCACTTACCGGTTCTAATAGTGAATCTAAAAGAGTAATATTTTTTTTTTGCGTTAAAAGATGATGTAGAAATTAATATTGAAAAGCTACTAAAATTATAAAAAAATATTTTTAGTTTTTGCTTATAAATATTTATATAGATAGAGTGGCGTGCCACTGGTACGCCATTGGAATTAACAGAATACCGAAATCATGCAAATCTATGATTGAGACGATAGTGTCTGGCGAGTTTGAGGAGTAATAGCAGAATTGGGCCTCCAGACCTCTGATCGCCTTTAGAGTCAATTAGATAATAATTAAATTGGTTTGCAGTGGATGACCAGCCCCTCATGAAGCTGGCAAGCAAGATACCCAAGAAGGAGTCTTTGGACCTTCGAGACCTATTGGACAACACAAAACTGGTGCTGAAGAGGAAGGCTCCTCCCACCTCCAAATCCAAGCCGGTCGTGCCAACCAAGAAACTAAAGTCCAAAAAGGAGGTAGGTTTACTATTTAGCGTGTATTGCGATTTTTTTCTACATATAGTCTATTTCAAACAGGATGGTATGGGTGACACCTGACGGATGACATCGATTTGGTAAGTCTAGGGATGTGACGTTTTGCATATCATGAGTTGATATTCGATGGACGTTTATTTCTGAATATTAACAATGATCGATTGCATAAAGATGTTTCTGTCTGTATAAACTATATAATATTGTAAAATAAAAAAAGAAATACTCGGAAATGATTCGATTCAAGATGGCGGCTATTTGTAGTTCCATTTCTGGCATTTCACAAATAACTTGGTGCATCCAGTATTTCTTTCAGTCAATTAATACCTTTAGTCAGGCCTTTTTTTGGCACTTCTTTTTTGGGGGCACGCTAATTCTCGAAAGTTGTAAGTCTATATTTTTTGTTTGTAGCTCCACCCCAAAAATCTATTAAAAAAAATCCACTTTTTTAAGGTTGCCCAAATCTTTCAGTTTTTATGGCAATATTTTCGAAATTTTCTTTTTCACTGTGTGGTCCCCGCGTGCCCACATAAAAAAAGCCCTGCCTTTAATATAATTATATAATAACAGACCATATATGTCCCACTGTTGGGCTCAGCCCTCCCATTCATTATAGGCGGGAACGGACAGTACACCCGCCACGCTTGTCCAAGGCGGCTCGGCAGGTTTCGCACTCTGGTTATTTCGATGTGCAGGTTTCGTCACGATGTTTTCATTCACCGTCAGCACGTGATAATTGTGACATTATGTAGGGAGAAGTCCCGTAACGCCGGACGACATCTAGTGTCGGAAACTCGTACTTTCGAAACGGCGTTTAGGAGTGCGGGGAGGTGTACTGATATAGGGTTACGGGACGTGGTAAGAGGCCTGTCGTAAGAGGCGACAAAACAACCCACAGCCAGGTAGGGCATTTCCCCGTCTGGATGGCTACCACCCCTGATATGTCTCCATAACAACTTGTGAGTTGTGTTCTGGCATCAGTGGCCAAGTTCACGTCTCCTATTAGAGAGCGGCAGTGCATTGGTAGTATCTTTATTGTTATGAATGACCATAGGCGATGGTAACCGCTTTCTGCCTGTGTGCTGAGCTCATGCAAAACCGACGGCGGTAGAACCAAGCTATTATTGTTTAGGGCGGAAATACACTGTATACATTAGATCCAACCGAATAGTATTACTGAAAGTTTTTGTGTTCAATTGTTTTTATTGTAATTGATAATGAAAGTGCTGGTTTATTATTATTCGTAGTATGTGAAAGTTTTTGTTCATTTCCAAAATAGATTTAGTATGGAGAACGTAATATTGACTACTCGCTTACCCCTAGTACCGGACACAAAGTTATCCCTTAACACCGGACAGTAAACAAGTTGTTTTTTCTCGTAAGCTATTTGTATTAGAATAGCGACTAAATGATTGCGGATTTTGTCAGTAGATGGATTTTATTTTTGTTTCGATAACGTGTTCATAGTTCCAAACTTTTCGTAATGTTTGGACTTTTACCTTTCGTTTAGTAAGAAAATTATATCGACTAGTTCTTTAGATTTGTCTTTATCCCAATTAAAAAATGGCAGGACAATGACTTCAGACATATTATTGTATTATTTCCGAAAAGTCAAGCACACAAGAAGTTATTGTCGTACATGGGAATGAAGCTTTTAAAGGACGGCAGTGTCAAAATTTACTTTGCCACATATTGGTCTGGTGATTTGTCATTGAGAAATGTTAAATGATCTGGTCGTTCAGTTGTTGTCGATGAGACCCATATTAAGGCCATTATCGATTCAGATCATCATAGTACAACACGTGATATTGCAGAGAAGCTCAATGTATTGCATACATTTCAATCCGTGCAGGAACGGAGAAATAATACAATTTCCTGCGGCCGGGCGGCCTGTCGTAACCCAGTAACCCATAGCCAGGCGGTAGGGTATTTGGCCGACTGGATATCTACCAGACCAGTAGTTCCTGAGATTAGCGCGTTCAAGCAAACAAACAAACTCTTCAGCTTTATATATTAGTAGTATAAGATGACATCCACAATCACATAGTGGCTAACTCAATTCTTATTGTAGTAATTGTTGTACATTATTTCAGAGAATAAAAGGATTGATAGGGGTTGAAATGGAAGAGACGAAAAAAAGAGGAAAATGGAATCAACAAAATTTGCATACTGCCTTAGATAAGGTTTTGTCGAAAGAACTGAGTTTGAGGGAAGCTTCATTGCGCTATAACATTCCAAAGAGCACTCTACACGATAGAACACTAGCATTGAACAGTGGACAAGAAGTGACGTTGCAACCAAAGATTGGTAGATTCACCAATACCTTCTCACCTGCTTATGAACAAGTTTTAGTGGACCGCGTAAAAGATTTGTCCAATAGACATTTGCCGCTTATGAGAAAAGAGTTTCTCAAGTTAGCTTTTGACTTGGCTGAGTCTATGAAGATCCTTCATCGTTTTAATAAAGAGAAGGGTAGTGCTGGGAAGGATTTTTATTACGATTTCATGAAGAGACATCCTGAGATTTCTTTAAAAGTACCAGAGTCGACAAGCATGTTGTGAGATATATACTTAGGGTTTAAGAAACCACATCTAGATCTCTTTTATGAAAATCTTAAAAGACTGAGGACACAGTATAGATTTTCACCCTCCAATATTTATAATTGCGATGAGACTGGATCAGCTGCTTGTAGAAACATCAAAAAGTTCTTATTCCGGAAGTTGTTCGACAAGTAGGAAATCTCACTTGTGCTGAGAGGTGCAAAAATATAACAATCTTGTTTTGTCTGAGTGCTAGTGGCCACTTCATACCGCCGTTTTTTGTCTTTCCTAGGCAAAGTATGAATGTTATGCTCATGATGAATGCTGCAGCTGAAAGCATAGGCGTGGCCCAACCAAAAGGCTTGGATGAACTGATTTTTTTCTGCATTAGTTGAAGTTCGTGAAACACTCACACTTGGCAAAAGGCAGCCGTGTGCTACTTTTAGATTCTAGACACTGGTGGTTATCAATTTTTGCCGAGAAAAGAACATTTATTTGATAAGGTCACCGCCTCATACTAACATGCTCGAACCGCTAGACAGAACAAACATGAAGCTTTTAAAGATGTTTGTAACTAAAGATTAAAATTGTCTTCGGAAGATAGTTATAGGGGTGTTCCATTGTCTTCTACGCCAGGATGTTTTGGACTTAGTGCAGATGCTTGTTATCTCCTTTTTGTTGTATGGTTCGGAAACCTGGTCTGTAAAGGCAATAGATAGACACAAAGTTGACACCTTAAAATGTGGTACTCTGGTGTCAGATGCTCAGAATTCCATGGAACACGTCGAAGGAATGCCTCCGTATTGGAAGAGCTCGAGTTTAGAGATCACCAAAGGTTATCAGCAGTATGCCGATGACGTATACACAAGTAATTTGACCTTATGGCCCGAAAAACCTAGACAATATTGAGAGACTTGTGGTAACTGGGAAAGTGGAAGGTAAACGACCTCGCTGTAGATCTCCAAATAGATGGATTGACCAAATTGTTCGCAGCTGGACATGTCTATAAACTCGGCCGTCCTCCGCGCTCAAAAGTCATTTCGGTGGAAGAGAGCAATTATTTACTGCCATTAAAGTAACAATCCTAAGCAGTGAGGGAACGATTTACGAGAAGATGATATCCAAAGATGCGACTTGTGGATGGTATTGCTGGTCTGGCTAATGAAGCGTTCACGAAAGTAGCTCAGCTGGATATTGCGTTGTCAAGGTTCAAATGCACAGGAATTCATCCTTCTGATAGACATTCATTTTCTCTTGGATTATACTACCGAAGATATGACTTATTACAATATTTACAACAATATTCCCTTGGAAGACTCAGAAACTTTTTCAAACATAACGGGTTTGAATTAGGACGGCGGACCTAAGTGATCAATAAGCTTTGATGCAGATGTTGCTCTCAGACACTGAAGAAATTGTCATATTTACATACTAAAGCTACAGATATAAGGAACATTACAAAAGTAGATCTGATAGTAAAAATTTAAAAACTTAAATTGAGATGGACTGGGCATATAATATGAGAAAGCATTGTAAAATCTACAAAGTTGATAATTGAGTGGATACCACGGGATGGTAAAAGAAGACGAGAGAGACAGCACAAAAGATGGGATGAAGATATTAAGGAAGTTTCAGGTCCCTTATGGTCAAGAACCGCGAGGGACAGGGACATATGGACAGAGCTGGAAAGGGGCTATGTATCAAAAAGATACACTAATCTTTAAGAATTCGTGCTTATTCTGACATCATCGCCATATAAAATGCAAAAATGAAAAAAAAAACTGTACCTGGTGTGAAGGTTAAAGGAAAAAATGGAGACAAAACAGAACAACAATCCATGACTGGATAAAAAAGAACTATTTGCGTTGTGTTCTTAGAGGACCATGACTAAGATTGGATAGTGTTCCAGGCGCCATGGGTGGGCTCATGAAGATGTGCATACTATTCCTGAATGTTTAGTAGATGCCTTTTAAAAGTATCCGGCGCTATGGGTACCAAGTTAACTTTGTTCGGTACTAGGGGCCAAGAGGCCTTCATCATCATCAATCATTAAGGCAAGTGCCTTAATTGATTTTTAGTTTTCCGAAGTTAAATTTAAGTTTTTAATTACCTTTATGCAGATGTTGCAATTTTGTTAATTTATTATGATTTTAAACTTTATTAGCATTATTAATTAGTGAATAATGTTGCATATTTCGATATACTTTTGATTTAATTTTCTGAAAACCAAGTGCCCGCCACTACGGAACTTCTTGCTAGATTAGTTCCACTCTGACACAGACTAAATTAGGATACGCTTATAGAAGTATAGGTGGGCGAATCTCCTAAGCTTATGATTGTTCACAATCTTTTTCTCAAAACTCGTGCTAGATTATTCATTTTGGGCTACAATGCCATGGTTTATTTTTTTAAATTTATTTATCACAACAACAAAGAAATGTTTTTCAATTGATCGATTTATACATAGTATTGGCAACCTCTGCGGTTTTCATTAATACTGTTACGAGTTGCAGGACTCGAGTTAAAATGCCGTTAGAATTTATTGGAACTATAAACGCGTATAACACAGGTACAAATATAACTGAACACAACCAGTGCAAACGTAATGCACGATTCAATAACACGCGCAAAGTCCGTCACTAAATAGATTACCGAATGTACACAAGTCTTGCCTCGCGGCTGGTTATCGCTCGACTGGCGATCTCTCCATTGGACCATTGCTTTATATTGCAACGATACAATATGTCTACCCGACCGCGTGGACCGAATTTCTTAGAATCAGTTCGACACACCTGGCTAATGACTGCTATAGAAGATTACAATACACAATGGGCTGTTTTCTAATCACAAATTTTAAACACAAAGTAAACAAAAGAAAGGAAAGGTAAATAAAGTGTGCTTTTATGGTATGCAGGTGTGAATCCACTTTTGTCGGCGTGTAGGTCGTAACAATACTATGGTTTCATTATGCACTTGATGACCCGTGTAAATAATAGTTGTTTGTTTTTTCTCAAAATCAACCAATTCTTGTTTTTTCTTTTTAATTTTTCAAAACCATACAAATATCGCCTCATTTGAGGTGATACATTGTACTGGCTCAGTACAAAATGTCATGTTACTCTTACAAACTCATCTTAAAATCATATCCTACCCGACTCTACAGACGGCCCACCCGATGCAAAGCGGCTAGTATTGCCTATGGACATTTGTAACACCAAGGGTGCTACCAATCTGCTGACGCTTTCTAAATGGAGACTGGAACCTGGCCACTAATGTCGGAACACAACTCAAGGTTGTTATGACGACATACTCTAGTGGTAGCTAGGTGGTAGCCATCCAGACGGGCGAATACCCTACCACCTGGCTGTGGATTGTTTTGTCGCCTCTTACGACAGGCCTCAACACAGGTAATTTTGTATTTCTTCTCCTTTCCGGATAAAAGTCCTGGTTGTGCAGTAACTGCAATAGTTATGATTACGGCTCGCTGTTGCGTACGCGGCTTTAGGTTGGCCATCTGCCTGTTTGCTAGCGTCGTAATAGAAAAAAAAAAGTGCTTGTCGGGACGCCCGACAGAAGTGATAACTTAAACTAAATCTAAGTTGAACTATTTAATGTTGAAATTGTTTAACTTGAGTAAAGCTTAGGTTATTATTTACATTTTATGTATATTAATACTAACTGTGCCCGTGACGTCGTCCGCGTGGAATTTGTTTTCAAAACCCCCCGATTTTGAAACATTCCTCATTGGTGCTCCGCTCCTATTGATCTTAGCGTGATGATATATAGCCTATAGCCTTCCTCGATAAATGGGCTATCTAACACTGAAAGAATTTTTCAAATCAGACCAGTAGTTCCTGAGATTAGCGCATTCAATCAATCAAACAAACAAACAAACTCTTCAGCTTTATATATTAGTATAAGATGACAATGTAAGGAAAGGTTATTTATTAATAAAATCTTTTTTATTGATTATAAAATATATTTTATTCTTAGTAACAATTATTGAATACGTAAATTAGCAGAAATACGGGTAGCGCTGTGGGTTAGAGCGAGGGAGGAGAAGCCTGCCTTCCGCTGCCGTATGCGTGAGAGAAAGGGAAACCAACAGACTGGCGTCGTAACGCGTTACGTAACGAAGCGGCTTACCCTCCCCTAAGAAGTTATCGAAAAACATTAATTTACTTAAATGTTTCTAGGTGAAACCGGCTCCGAGTAAAGCCAAGGCCGTGGCCAAGCCGGCCCCGAAACCGGTCGAGAAGAAGAAGAAAGGTAGGCTATCGATTTTCAGATATTATCCTCGTAATGTTGCGTTGCTGTGAAAATATATCGGAATATTATTTTGACACTTTGTGAAATATATCCTGTAGCGATTTTGATGGGAGAAGAAATGACATTCGTCCAGTAGAAAACGTAACTCGCACCACACTGCGATCATATTTGGCGCCACCAGTGTATTCCTATTTTTAAACACAATCTCAACAAACAAATCCGCGTATCGGCTTATCTCACTGCAACGCAGAGGCTCCGGGTTCGATTCCCGGTATGATAAATTTCGGAAACAAATTTTCTTCGTTATTTACCATAGTCTGGGTGTCTGGGATCGGCCCCAGAATTGTCTCGTTGTATATCAGCAATAACACAAGCGTAACTTGCTTAATTTAGAGATACACAATGTGTGTAATTGAAACATACAATCAATTTATTATTATTTAATTTATTCCTATATCTATACTTTTACTTTTTTTACTTTATAATATTACTACGTAAGTCCCGGCAGACATCCTGCCCCAAAAAATTAAAAATCTAGGACCCAATCCTAGCGCCACCTACCGGTTTCAATTGTGAATATAAACTATCCGGAGACGCACAAAAAATTTCATCAAAATCGGTAAAGTCGTTCTCAAGTTATGCTCGTACTTTACGTTTGTTACTGAGCGACTGCTTTTCTCTCTCTTTCCATTTTTCTTTAGTTCTTCCACGATACTAATTAGATACAATTATAATATCAATGTAATATTAGAAAATATTTTTCACAGCAACTCGGTGTTTCGAAGGTTTCATTTGACAGGTTCTCTTACTGGAATCACACAAACACATTAACACACACAGTTGTATACATATTGTTATGATATGAGTGGCAGGACTCGAATTAAAATGCCGTTGGAATTATTATATCATTTATTAGTACTATACAAACACGCATAAGACAGGTACAAATATAACTGAACACAATCAGTCCAAACGTAATGCACGATTCAATAACACGCGCAAAGTCTGTCACTAAATAGATTATCGAATGTACACAAGTCTGGCCTCGCGGCTGGTTATCGCTCAACTGCCGATCTCTCCAATGCTTTATACTGCACCGATACAATATGTCTGCCCGACCATGTGGACTGAATTTCTTAGAATCAGTTTAACACACCTGGCTAATGACTGCCATAAAAGATGGGCACAACACAGTGGGCAGTTTTTATAATTACAAATTTTAAACACAAAGTAAACAAAATAAAGGATAGGTAATAAAGTGTGCTTTTATGGTATGCAGGTGTGAATCCACTTTTGTCGGTCGTAACAATATATTAAATATTAACAAAAAATAATAAGAATATGATAATAATAAAATAGTAAATAAAAAACAAAGACAAAGAGAGACTTTAATATAGTAGTTACTCTCATGGTTAGTTTCACATTCGCTTCACTAGATGGCGTTGCAGGTCACTTGCGATTTCAATTTGTCATTAGGCACTTCGAAGTCAAAATTCTGTTTAAGATTTCTAAGAATTACAACACCCGCTTATTACATACAGATCCTTCTATTAATGCGGGCGAAGCCGTATTCATTATACATTTTCTTACCGACAACATTCTAACAATTTGAAGAGCGCCGCAAAGCGGTTTGTTCCTAAGATATTTTTGGAAGTAACTCTTCTTGTAAATGAACCTGTCAAATCTTTTTGCGTAGCATATTTTATTATAGTGATACAATATGAATATGTCTCATAATTTAATATCGTGTTTAGGACTGTATGTGTTTTATATGAATCAGATCGATGTAATTATATTCAAAAGTACAGTACCTTTTATACATTTTTTACAAGCTTTTATTTAACTTGCAATGGATGTATGTATGTAAGTTCGGGTGGAATCTTGCAAGTTAAATTTGACCAACTTCCCGGTTTCCGATTGTGCTGAAATTTTGCACGCATATGTATATCGCGTGACAATGCAATAATATGGTACCATGGAGCTGATCCGATGATGGAGTCGGAAGAAAGACCCGTCGTGTTTGGGCTCATTTCACTTGGCTAGCATACATATTGTTATATCAAAAATAGGTGCAGAGGCGAGTAATTGTTATCACTTATCATCAATGACATCAAATTGATATTTAAGAGTGACCGTTTGTCAGTTTGGCTCCAAGTAATACAAATAAAAAATATACATGCATATATGCGAATATATTCTTTAAATTAGATGGCCACCTAAAGCCCGAGATGGCCATCGAAAGCCCCAGACTGGCCAACCATGCCGCGGACGGAGCCAACACGAAGCCTGTGATGGCCACCGAAAGCCGCTGATTGGCCGACGCGAGCCGCCGACATACCCCTTATGTGTCATGCGGCTCCCGTACCTCGTTACCGGGGGGTAGATGCCCCCCGCGAAACTTGTTCCGGGGCAAAGAGCAGTAGCTCGAGGACCCTTACCGGCTCTGCTACCATTAGGTAGAGGCGATGACCCACTGGAAAAACAAAAGAAGGCTTATTATAAAACAACTGGCTGACCCGGCAAACGTTGTTTTGCCTTTTAAATTATTTTTTAGTCATTTTGAGTAAGTTAAATTATTACAGTCATAATATCGCTATTAAAAAATAGGGGTTGGTGATTGAAGGGTGAAAATTTGAAGTTGTATATATTTTTCAATGCTAAATCATAATAAAATATAAATAAGAAAAATTGACAAAAAAATAAAAAAATTTTTTTTAGAGGTTTTGGCCGATTCTCAGACCTACCCGATATGCACACAAACACCGCGACACGAGGATTTTATATATTAGATTGATAAAATTAATTTTATTTTGTACGGGAATCTTTTTTTTATTTTTTATTGTAGTATAGGTTCGCGTTTGACCACAATCTTGCCTTATGTGGGGCGAAGATATGGTCTAGGATGGAGCACGCTTGCCTAGAAGGTACCTATTCACACGGGACTTGAAGACACCCAGGTTATATGTATCCGGAAAGACAGACTCCGGCAATGAGTTCCACTCCTTTGCTTGACTGCAAACCTCATTCTTCTTATTCTTTCGAATTTGTTGTTTCCTAGTTGCGAGACTATATTGTATTATTGTATGCGATTTGGAACATAATTTCCATTAAAAGATCTGATTTATATAAAATACAGAAAGTCCTAAGCAATGAAGAATATCAGAGCTTTATTTATTATATTCAATATGTTTTTATTAATTTGTCCTTGTTGTGTGTTACTTTTGAACAGGTGTTATTGGAGCGGCCTGTGTTTAATAATAAATTGTTTGTGTATTGTGTTTATTTTTTTCTAACGTCCTTTTCAGGTGTCACGAATGTTTTATACAAATAGGGTATTTGCATTGTATAGACGCTGTGAATTGAAAATCACCTATTTTACACACTTTTTTCGAAGATTTTTTTTTATTGCACGAGTCCAGCAGACAGGCAGACGGCCCATCGCCTATGGACATTTGCAACACAAAGGTGCTACAAATGCGCTGCTGCTCTCTTAAGGGAGACTGGAACCTGGTCACTAATGCCGGAACACAACTCAAGGTTGTTATGGCGATATACTTTAGACCAGGGGTGTGGTAGTCATCCAGTCGGGCAAATGCCCTGCCACCTTCCTGTGAATTCTTTCTCCGTTCCTGCACGGATACAAAGATAGAAGATAATCGTTTCTAATATTTGAGATGTGTATATGAATACACATAATACACATTTAGCCAGGTTGTAGGATATTTGCTCGACTGGATGGCGACCACCCCTGGTCTAGAGTCTAGAGTATGCCGCCATAACAACCTTGTGTTGTGTTTGTTACACGATGTCCACCGCAGTAATCGTGAGAACCATAGTGTATATTGATATCACATAGACAATCGTCGTAGATAATATTTTTAGTCGATTAATCGATAAATCGAACTATCTGATGAGATGATTCGATTTATAATTAAATTACCATTTTCTACCGGTTAGTTAATTTTATAAGCGCACTAAATTATCGTCTAGATAATTTAGTGAATCGGTAACTAAATATTATAATTGTTTTTGTGATCCTGGCAACACTATAATTTAATTGCTATGATGCAATGTTATTGTTTTGTAGGGTAGCATTTTTGTATAAAAGGCGTAGCGGCGTGTAGACGGTGTTCATTGCTTACTGTGCTGTGTGAGCAGTCACATCAAAGGCTGAACAATAATAAAGGGGAAACGCTGCCCAAATAGTTAATATTTGGTACTTTCTTACCCAAATCTCTGCAAGGCTGTTACAGTTGTGTTCCGGCATCAGTGACCAGTTTCCAGTCTCCTTTAAGAGAGCAGAGCGCATTTGTAGCACCGTTGGTGTTGCAAATGTCCATAGGCGATGGTAACCGCTTTCCGTCAAGTGGGCCGCCTGCCTGTCTGCTGAACTCTTGCAATAAAAAAAAACATAGGTAGAATAGTTTTCCATTTGAACATCTTATATCTTTAAAGGGGGTCATTAAAAAAAAAGTTGCGTTTTAAAAAGTAAAGTGCGTACAAAAAATTTACTGTCAGCATATGTAGCTTATTTTATTGTTTTTCAAAATGCCCTATGTGCTTAATCGGCACGTAGTAGTCCATTTGTACTAATTATGAGTAAGAAAGCATAGAAAGCACATTAAAACATTGCATAAACTGAAAAGTATGATTGATAAAGCTGATCATCAAGTTCTTCTTAGTTTGTTTCTCTGAAAAGTTTATTTATATATCCTATGTTCCATGAGGGTGTAAAAACCATTTTTTTTTTGTAATATGGATTAAATTGGTCTCTTGGCAGTAATAAACTAATACTAGATTTTTTTTGTTTCAATTTTAGGAAATCGTTAAATACTATAAAATGGCATTTAAATATTATATTTTTAATTTCTGCACGAAAATGCTAGGTTACCATGTTAGTGACGTCAGTCGATAGTGAACAACTGTCAACTGTTAAGTAATTTAATCCATTGTACGACGTGTTATCACAACTGGTGCTGTGTTTACGGCCTCTGTGGTTGAGCGGGCTAAGCCTTTGTCGGCCTACCTCACTGCAACGCAGAGGCTCCGGGTTCGATTCCTGGTAAACGTATTTTCGCCCTTATTTACTATGATCTGGGTGTCTGGGATCGGCCCCAGAGTGGTACGTTGTATATTACCCGTAACACAAGTGTAACTTGCTTAATTTGGGGATATACAATATGTGTGTTTGTCTGCCGATTATTATCATTATTAATTAACTCCGTTAGCTCAGCGACCCAAAATTATTATGTCTTGTGCGGTTTCTTGCTAGTTATGGGCTTGAAGCTGACACAGGTCAGCCTCCACTCTGTCCTTCTACCGGTACTTGGGGTCAAATAGGCCTATTTCACGCTTCGATTCTCTCCCATCGGTTCTATGTGACCGAACCAACGCAGGCGGTAAGATTTTATATCTCCTATTATGTTAGGCTTAGCCACGAGATTTTCAAAGTTAGTTCGGTTGGATTATAAAACCGTAATACGGCCCATCTTAATGTACGGTTGCGAACCCTGGACGCTTACCCTCAAGATAGAGAACCAGCTGGTAGTAGCGGAAAGAAAGGTTCTCCGTAAGATTTTGGGCCCAACAAGTAGAGAGGACGGTAGCTGGTACTGTATTTATGTATTCTAATTTTTTACAGTAAGAGTACTGTTTTATCGACAGTTTTGGTTGGCCAGCGTCCTCTTTTCTAAACCAACGTGTACTGTTTGACCGACACTTGAAACACTCCAGCGCAATTGAGCCTAAAAAATTAGCTATAGATAGATAACACTTTATTGTACACCATTACAGAAAAAAACTTACGAACTAGTATTAGTCTAGTTGGGTATAAAGGGCGGTCTCATCGCTAAAAAGCGATCTCTTCCAGACAACCCGTGGCAAGAATATTCTGATTAGGAGTGGCGACGGTGCTATACGTAATTATTGTACGATTACTTACATTTTAATAATAAATATATAACTATACTATATATACAAATATAATAGCTATCCCAATTTCCGAGATATAACATATATCTATATGCGGTAATGACATCAGTAAAAGCATGTCTCTAACAAATTTCGTGATAATCTGTTCATTCTGAAGGTCGTGGGGAAGGAAGAAACGAAATCATCGTCACTTTAGTATATCAGCGTCGGGTTTAGGCTAGAATTTTATTTTTGTATCATGGACCTCGAAACTTATTCGATGCTTCGTGAAATTCTACGTGTACGTCGTGGTAGAGGTAAGTGCTAAGTATAGAAAGCTTTCCTGTGCTAGTTTTCCATTTGGAATACTCTAGTACAGAAAAGTTTTGAATTAGATTTAGTTATGACTGATATATTATGTGTGCTGACAAAGCTCTGATATTTGTAACAGTTTTTGTACATGTAACTCTGATGTATGATGTATATAGGTTTTCAATTTAACGTATTGATTTTAATTGTATGAATCCTCAGATAATAAGTGAAGCTATAGAAACTGTGTTAAAAGCTACGAAATACATTCAAGCTCTTTTCGCTTATGGCATTGAAAGAGTGACGGAAAGGGATGCGTATACAGAAATACATTCGTTTGTTTTTAGAAGTTACACACATCACTGTTTTGCTGTGATCTAACGACAACCTTATTAAGTCGGTCTTATTTTACAAAGAAGAATCATGGGCAGTATGTATTTTTAATTTGTTAGCATAATTGGACCTACTTATGCAAAATGGAACCAACCCACATACTGACAGTTTTGAGAAAAAGCCGTTTTTATTAAAATTTTGCGTACAAAAAAATATGTCTATATTTTGGAAAAAACATTTAGAATATTGTATATTATATTTTCTCGTTATGATTTTTATTGAGTCGATATAAGGTGCATTTTGAAAGTCTTCTGCATCCTTAACCCAATTTTGGCATGTTTATGGATTGGTTCTGTTTTGCATAAGTAGGTCCAATTGCAATGCAGTGTTTTTCAATTAGAACGTATCAATTTATATTCGTGACTGGACAGAGACAATATAAACCTAACCTAATGTATTATTTTATATGAATAGAAGAGCTGTTGCTCTGTTATTATTTTAGCGCAGTGTCTATAGATTTAGTTATTGTTCTGAGGCGAAATATATTGTTTCAAATTGTGTTACACAATATACGCTTGTATCGTGCGTTTCGAATGTACCTCAGAGTTATATGTAGTTTTATGAAGTGTGTATAGTTTTGCTGTAAATATAGTGTTGGTTTTTACGAGACATATTCATATTGTTTAAGATTTTTAAATGCTTTTTTTGGTTAAACGAAGTCTGGTAAAGCTATAATTTATTTTTTCAAAATCAATCAACACGGGATATAGTTTGCACCAAAATTCCCGACTTAAGGCAACTGATCATTTATGTGATTAGCGGTTGTTTAATAAACACTGCCTGAAGTTTTTGTTATGTTTTTATATTATTTGTTTTGGTCTATATTGAAAACTTCGTTTAACAAATTTAAGTCTGTGCTTTTAAACATGTTTTAAATCAGTTGTAACGATTTCTAAATATGATTTGTATAATAATTTTCAACTAATACACGTCTCATTACTACGTGTACATGTATACAACTGATTTACTTAGGTAATAAGCATAGTTACGTATTCGTTGCATATAATTAACGGTTGGTTTTTACTACCGTTTCACTTATAAACTTTCCTTCGAATTGAACATTTTATCTTAATATAAGTGGATGATAGGACTGCGAGCAATAACAGTACGCGCAAAACTTAAATGCGCTTCGAGTGGAGTTATTTCCGTCAGTTTGCGCAGCTCCAATCGAATGTCAAGCTGTATTACCGCTTATGTTGTGTTGTGCGAAAGAGATGGCAAACGATTTCGTATAACGGGCTGAGCGACAGCGCAACATTCGTCTCTCAGCTTCGTCTGTGAACCTTATAATTGTGTTCTGGGCAATGACGTCTACTAACTTCAAGAACGCATTTATGTTTTGTTTGCACTGTACGCGATAACGACCCTTGTCGCCTATGTAAATTCGCGTAGAGAAAGTGACATAAGTGCGAAATGGTCGTCGAGCCGTAATTTCGCATGCTTGCTCGTACGTCTGTCACCTGCTGTAAACTATCTACGCTATTCTTTATAAATATGAATTACTTGAAACGTGAATTTATCAACCAGGGAATATAGAAGAATCTTATGTCGTAAGCATGTGCTGCAGAAAATGCCTGCACAAGAAGTTCTGTTAATCTCTCAGTTATGTTTTTCTATCTAACCTTCAATCATATAATGTTGAATTGTCTTTATATTTTTTATATATAAAACTAGATATTATACATTCGAAAATACTTCGGGTTACTTATATAAACATTATTATCAAGACTGTAAAGGCTAATGAGTAGAATAATTTTTACCTAATATTCTAAAATATGTCCAAATATCTGTTTAGTAGCATTTAATTAATTAATCACTATCTTTGATCACGTTCATCGTATCTGAAGTTCAAATGAAACAATACATTTATATATAATAGTGATTGTACTTTAATTTTGGCAATCACACTGAGTACTTAAAATACGTAGAAAAAGCAAATGGCCGACAGCAAAAATGGCAGGTTCACTGTTAAACTGACAGTGAAAACATGTGTTCAGAAATAATGTGTTAGGTTTTATTGTCACGTTTTTGTGACCTAATCAAAAAGTATAACAGATATAGTTCCATTGAGAAGAATACTACTAGAATTGATAATTGTTCAGATAATATTACTTTCAAAGGGTACCTAAATCCTATATTTATTGATGTTGCTTAGAGGCCGCCACTAATTATTATCTTTTTGGTTTTGGACTAATAAAACCGTCACGCCTAATTAGTTACATTATATAAATCAGACTTTATGTGCTGACAATTATGACCAATCCTTACTAGTGAAATGTGCTTGTACCGCGTCTATTGGAAGTAACCATCATAACGGTACACTAAAGTAATGGAATTGTCGTTCCTAGTATATTTTGATGGTGTAACTTCAACTCTGAGCGTACGTGTACACACGCGTACTACAGAAATGGTAAACAACAAAATTTTCAGATTACCAAAGACGTCTTCGTTTTGGTGAATAAATGAGAGTACGTTAGAAACGCACAAGGCAATATTTGTATATTAGTTGTCGCTTCGTCTTTTTAATACAGCAACAACATGTTGTGGTGCGCTTTACTTAGAATGTTAACTTACGTATATGACCTTCGTAAAATGTTCTCTCTCTAGTGGAATTTAGTTTGAATATAAATCAATGCACCACTGGAAGCGTTACTCTTAGTCAGTCTCGAACTACGTATGATACATACATGCGTTGCACTGATATTTGTGAAATTCGGTCGTTAATACCAAACTGAGAAAAAGAATTTGGTTCTGAAGAGAGCATTATGGATACATTTGACGTGTTTAAACATCAAGAAAGTTTGCGGACTAGTTCTAAGTGCTTACAAGACAATGACGGTGTTGAACAGTGAAATGTTTTTCTCTTTGTTTTTAGCCGAGTCTTATGATCCATCGCGCAGTAACGCCCAGACGATTATAAAGTGCACCACCGCCTACCCGTTCCGTGTGAACGATAAGTCGATACTCTGCGTCTACTGCCAAGAGTTGTACGATGATCCGGATGTGTTCCGAAAGCACATGGAAGACGAGCATGCTGACTTTTCACTGCGAGTCGCGTTCCATCATCTACCTAAAACGGAATTCATCAAGGCGGATCTAACCAACTTACGCTGCAGACTGTGTCCGCAGCATCACGACACATTGGAGATAATGGTGGAGCATTTGAAATTGCGTCACAATGCAAAAATCGATTCGAATGGAAAACTCGGCGTCATGCCGTATTATCTGCAGAAGAATGTATTCAACTGTGCAGTATGTGAGAAGAACTGCCCGACCCTATTCCATCTGAACCGACATACAATAACGCATTTCCTAAGCTACGTGTGTCACGTATGTGGTAGCAGTTATGTGGCCACTACTGGCTTGTTACGTCATGTGCGCTCGAAGCATCAGGCGTATGAAGTCTCGTGCAAGAGATGCCAGAAAGTGTTCCCCACTATCGAAGCGAAAGAGAAACACAGAAGAACGGAGAAGTCTTGCATGCCATACTGCTGTCCGAAGTGTATGGAGAGATTCAATGACTGGAAGCTTCGAAGGCGGCATATGGAGACGGAACACGGACAGACGAAGAAGACCTATCGCTGTGTTGATTGTAATCTCGAATTCAGCAGTGAACATAGTTATTATGATCATTTCAAGTTGCAACATTCGGAGGATTGTGCGGTGTGCAAATTTTGTGGACTCAAGTTTGCTTCGACCTATCGTCTGAAACGGCACATTGCTAAGCATAACTTATAAAAGTATCATTCAATGGATCTCTCTTTTGTCTACTTAAGCCGGGATTCTATGTCTTACTATCCATTCTTATACCTTATGGCAGAAAAGTAGCATTTCTTGTATAGAGGTTATGTCAAGTTTTAACCCGCAGTAATATAAATGCATATAGGAGACTGTTGTAAGTCTTAAGCACCTGTCTAAGATTAAAGTGTTTGAATTGATTTGGAAACTAAAGGAAACAAAGGAACGTTTGTGCCCCAGTTTCGAATTAGACAGTTTTATCGTTTTATTCGTAGCGATACAATAAGCAATGTATTAGTAAAAGTGTTATGTCTGTAGATTGAAGACCTGAAAGATGAGTAGAATATTAGGAAAGACAATCGTCTAGTGATAAATATAATTCTGAAAAACTCTAAACCCCACATGACTAAGCGACGCCACATGTCACTCTTCCGCGTTTTGAAATTATACTATTTAAGTCAAGTCACTTTAAATTAAAAGTAGTTGAAAGCTGACTTATTAGCTTTTCAGTAATACGGTTTTTACGTGCCGATAGTGATTCCTAGTACTTATTGTGTAATACACGGAAATAATATTGATTTTAATTCTTATGATGATCGTGTTCTTGGTAAAGGCATCTAAACACTTATAGTATCTATGTAGAATAAGATATTTCAGTAGTGCGTTTTATGCGTTCCGGTTTATGTAAACTTTAGGTATACAGTCCATTGATTTGGCGATTGTATCGATAGGGGTTCGATGTGTAAGTGTGGTATCAGGATCATTACCATCGTCATCCTTCGAGCGTTAAATTCGTTGCCTTCGGAGCATTCGCTTCGAAGCCCAGGGTCCGCCTTTCTTTTATTGCGAAGCCGGCGAACACGCAGACGTCCATCGAATTAAAAATGGTTCCTGTTGTCTATAGACACTTTTCTACTTTTCTTCTCTACTTCGCGCAATCTTTCGCATCCATTGTTTTGAGACCATTGGTACGCATTCCATCTTTCATGACGTCAAGCCAGTATTTTTTGGGCCCTCCCTTCTAGCGAGAACTGGCGGAGGCGTCATAGTTTGACCTTTAGTCCCCACATAAGTAGCCGGTTTTCGTAAAACGTGGCTGTAGGCGATATATTATAGTTTGTCTATTTCACGGACATAAAAGCTGGTGCGGGGATGCGGGAGTTCCTGATGCGGTCTTGCCGCGGAACTCCACACATCCACCGCAGCATATTCGACTCCTTGACACGTAGTTTTTGCTTATGTCGCTCAAGAACTGGGATGTGTGGTGCATACTCGGAAACGCTCAAGTCCAGCAGTCGACAAAGATTTGCTGAAGAGAAAGACGTATCCCATGCAAACATTCGTAACTTTTTTAATAATACATTAGACATTAAAAACGACGTATTTAGGTATTATAAAGTTAAATTGAAATAAGCAATCGTACTTTTCAGTATTAAATAATTAAATGGAAAATAGCATCTTAATTAATTATTAAGATGTATATATTTTTTAAATCTTTAATTCTCTTACGCTGTCACTATAATTGTTTCACAATGACTACAACGTATAAGATAAATACAATTAATCCAAATTCTTTTAAATAGTATGAACGTTAGTACTCATAAATTAGGTAGGAATTTTGATTATATTTTTTTGATTTTCGGCAGCTAACCTTCGCAGATACGGGGGTCGGTTAGGGAACGTACCCGTACTACGTGACCCGTTGTGGGAGCGGAAGCGGGTTTTCAAAATATCACGCTTGGTTTCGGGGAGGCGAGGGGCGGGGGCGGGGGGGAGGGGGGCGTCTTGCGTTTTCGTAACGTAATCGATAATCTCTAAATCTCGTTCGTGCTTTTTTGAGCTATATCTAAATATGGCGCCCAGCGTTTAGCGCTTTTCAAACTCACAGGTACTCAACACTGACGTACATGTGGCGGTATGTCAGCTGATTGAAAACTACGAGTTTGTAGTGCAGTGCAGTCGTCAAGCAAGTCAACGAGAGTTCGTGCTGATACTAATAAATAGTATGTACAAATATGAGCCAATGTTCTTTTTTCTTTCTGTCGGCAAAAAATAATTTAAAACCATATTTACGACTTACTACGTAAAAACTAAAGGGGGGGGGGGTTTATATACTACAGGTGGTCAGCGAGGGGGATAAAAATTGTAAAAAAAATGGATCACGTAGTACGGGTACATTCGCTCTTAGGTATATTTGCACGTTTTACATTTAAACAATAAAGAAAGGAATTTTGAAATGCAACTGAACAATATCCAATATATTATGAGGTTAAGTATTTTTAGTGGGCGTGAGTTGCGCTTCTGATTTTGTAAATTTCGGAAACTAAAATGTGGAGTGCACGTGACAAGTTGTCTTGTTCTGTAGCTGACATATATATAAATAATCAATTTAGAAATGAATTTCAATATTTATCGTATTATACAAATAAATATCGTTAACTTAATTAACCACTGATTATTATAATAAAATTTTACAGATATAACTTTGGCGAAAAGTATTAAATAGTCAAAGTCGAAATTTCTCTTTGTTCTAGAGTTCGATATGACGGTCGAAGCAAGATGCAACGCTAAGGTTCTGTTGAGATACGCATCTGTCTATCCATTCAGGATACCCTCCAACGATATGGTGTGTGTTTTCTGCGGCGAGACACATTCCGATCCACAAAACTATAGGAAACATATGCAGACGGAACATAACCAATTTAAAGTGAACACGGCGTTCTTCCATACTGCAAGCAATTTTGAATACCTTAAAGTTGATTGTACTGAGATTAAATGTAAAATATGCAAAGAACCTTTCGAAGATTTGCAATCTGTAGCGGAACATTTGGTACGGAAGCACGGGAAAGCCATCAATCTAGATGCTGAATTGGGCATGCAGGTATTTAAATTGGGCGAGGAGAAATGGGTTTGTGCCTTTTGCAAAATTAAAGTTCCAAGTCTTAGAGATCTTAGTAGGCATACTAGTAAACATTACCACAAGTTCACCTGCGAATTATGTGGCAGATCTTATGTCAATAAGGAGAGTCTGACCAAGCATATAGCGACTGGTCACGTCGAGGGGAAGGTGTGCCTGAAATGCAAGAAGATGTTTCCAAGTTGCAAAGCCAGAAGGGAGCATATGGAAGAGACACGGCGTTGTTGGCCATACATTTGCACATTTTGCGGGGAAAGATTTTTATCCAAGAAGTTAAAGACGGAGCATTTGAGCACAGTACACGGAGAGCAGAAGAAGTCCACGCACACGTGTCCAGAATGTGGACAGGTTTTCGACAAATGGAGGGCATATAGAGTCCACTTTGTTATTACACACACAGAACACAATTACGAATGCCCGTTCTGCGGTATCAAATTCGACACCTTACGTAGTTACGAGTCGCATAAAGTAGTGCATACAAAAGAAAAGACATTCGCGTGTACATTTTGCCCGAAGGCATTTGGAAGGAAAAAGAACTTGATCCAACATATGTGGATACACAGTGAACATAAGAGATTTGAATGCAAAATGTGCAATAAACAGTTCAATCAAAGAGTGAGCTGGAAGACGCATATGAAGTCTTATCATCCAGAACTTGTTGATTTCTGAAACGCGATTTGTTTACCATGATTCTACATCTGTCTGCATATTTACACATAGTCTATTCATAAGTTCTATCACAAACACTTGATTAAATAAAATGTAGGACTTTTAATTACTTACAATATTTTATGTAAAGCAATAGGCGGCCTAACTCATATTGGTTGTTAAAAATATATATGACAATAAACATCGCTAAATATAATTCAAAACGTACTAAAATTGTTCGATATGCACTATTTGATTTTGAATAATAGGCTTTCAACCTCCGAGGCCAGTCGTCAACCTCAGCGTGCACAATGATCATGCCATTGTTTTAATTAGGGATACTTTGATAGACTCCAAATTCTGGTAAGGTTTAGCGCAGGCTCTTCTCCAAATGTTGTTAAGTCTAACCGGTTTAACTCTGGGCTCGAAGAGGGCCATTCGTAGTGCCCGATGAAGTCGATTCCATATTTGATTGTTGCCTGCAGAGCTGGCGTTGATTCATATTGGAATGCCTTGTTTTATTATGTCCGTTGACGAATATTTGTTGAATAAAAGGTCCACAACGTTTGTTTTTGAACGGTATTTTGATACACAACAGTGCTATTTTTCGGATCTTTTACACGGAATTTTTCACGCTAAGCCCGAAATGAGGACAATGCCTACGCTAGATTCTCGGGATATGCCTGCTCGCTTCTTCACTGTTGGGCATACACTGTATCATTTTATTTTTTGCAAATTTCTTCGATGTTAAAAATCTTTTCGTCTGAAGAAGTATTCGTTGTCATATACCCAGCGTGCTGCCTTAACAAGGCCCGGGATCTCTCGAGTCTTATTTTTTACCGTTGACCGGGGTTCTGCTCACTTCCAATTGTATGGCTAAATTTTTTTTCTTGTGGACGGGATTTTCATTGAATTCGCGCCCGCATAATTTTGTCGATCGCTAGTGAGGTAACCGTGCGAGGTCTACCGCTTCTTTTGCGACCTTCAAAAGTGGAAATAATATATATAATATCTTTTTCAATTAAAAAAAAAAACTGATTTTATAACGTTATTTTTCTTAAAAATTGATTGTGATATACAAAAATAATCACGACGATTTCAAAGTGGTTGCGCGTTTGCCAAAATGCCTACAGAGCCCTCAAATGGTGTTAGTAAATTGAGGCTAGTGGTAGAGAGAAACAAAAAATAGATAAAAATGTCTTTTTCCTCTGACACAAAATCGATTCACACTATTCGATTTGTAAATACGAGCACGTAAAATGGAGGAGATGGTGACCGCGACGTCTGAATCGTTTTGGTTTTCGCGTCACTAAAAGCTACTTGTGACATAATATGTGGAATAGTAGATAGAAAAAATTGGCAGGCTCGCTTTTCAAACAAATCATAGAGCTTAGTCTATCTAAATTACATGATTGTGGTTCACATATATTCTAGGCAATTTTAGAAATTTAAATTAAATAAGGATGTGACAGAACTTATGATCCGACTAAGTATTATAATGCTGACTAAAATATTTAAGAAAAATCAATTATACAACTTACAAATGCATTATTGTTAAAAATTATAGATTTAATCAAAGTTATTTAATTATCAATAATTATAGAAATGTTATATATATATGATTTGCGTTCATTATACGAATATGTTATGTTTCTTTTCTTTGATATAAACAGGTTAAGTTTATTTACGTTTACAACATGTTTTTTCTAACTCTATTTAAAGTTAAAAGGTTTTATTATATTTAGATATAAAATTGGAATAATTGGGGCATCGCTTCACGTATTGCCGTTTCCAAATACAGGACAGAACTCATTTCAGCAGTATCATAAAAGAAAGAAGACCGAAGATCAATTGAATGACCAAGGACATTTCTTTCTGTTCTAGAAATGAGAAACGATCTGTATAGCATCGCGAGACGGAACGCCGAGTTAATTCTGAAACATGCAACGGTCCACCCGTTCAAGTTGCCAGAGGAGAAAATGGTATGCGTGTACTGCTGCGAAGGGTATGAGGACCCAACAGTGTTTAGAAAACACATGAATGACGAACATCCCACGTTCACTATACGAATGGCGTTCATACATTGCAGCGAAGGTTATGTGAAAGCTGATTGCTCAGAAATCAGATGTAGATTGTGCTCGGCACATTGCGAGAGCTTAGAAGACACGGCGAGACATTTGTACTACGAACATAGTATACCGATTAATTTAAATGTTGAAGTTGGGATGCAACCGTTCAAACTGGTCAATGATAAGCTCCACTGCGCAATTTGTGATAACAAATCGTTGGGCATGAGGCAACTGAGCAGGCATACTCAGTCCCATTTTCTAAAGTTCACCTGCGAATCCTGCGGGAAGTCCTATTCGACAATGACATCCTTAAAAGCGCACATGCGTTTCTCGCACATAAAAGACGAGAGGATCTGCAGGAAGTGCAAAACGACCTTCAGCAATTTAGATGCGTTGAGGAAACACATTGCAGAGTCTAGACGATGTTGGGCGTATCTATGCAACGTCTGCGGAGACAGATTCATGACTTGGACGTTAAAACAGTCGCACATGGTTGAAGTGCACGGAACTGAGAAGAAGAACTACGTATGCCCTGAATGCAGTGAAGTATTCTTCACTCGACAAAAATTTAGTGTACATTTCAAGATTAAACATACAGACGATAACTATACGTGCTCTTGTTGTGGACTTAAGTTTGACACCAAGAAGAATTTGGAAGAGCATAGAGTAAAACATACTAAAGAGAGACTTTTTCCTTGTACCGTGTGCTCCAAATCGTTTCCAAGAAAGAAGAATTTGACTCAGCATATGTGGATCCATAGTGAATATAAGAGGTTTGAGTGTAAATTGTGCAATAAGCAGTTCAACCAACGTGTCAGTTGGAGGACACATATGAAATCGTATCATCCTGGCTTAGTCGATGTCAGTTCTGGTGTGAATAATAACGTTAAACTCCGATATCCTTCTGATTTGAAAACTATTTAAGTTTGAACGTGCTGTTTCAGTTCTTCTCCAATATCTGTACACGTCGTTCAGTTTTAGCAGTTTCTTGTTTTATGTCATGTTGATACACTTTGGTAGGTTGTTTCATTGGTACAATTGGTTGTGGCTCATTAATAAACCAAAAAGAGAGCAGCAAGTTCAATATTATAGCGAAATAACCATATTCCGCAGGATCTAAGCCCGTACTACGATTTATCAATACCGGACCCGGCTATGAAAAGATGAATCCGTTTCTGAAAATACGGCTTACGGGAGCAAAATTTTCTTGTATAAGGCCGGGCTTGTCAGATTTGTATTTTGTATGGAAACGGTCTAACTCGTTCTAGTCGATAGCGTTCAAAGTCGATAATTGCTGTTGATTATAGCGCTCAAGTTACTATAATCATTAGAAAAAATAGTCCCGGATTTATATAGTTTGCACGCTGTGCTTGTCGCTTATGATGTTCGGTCAACAAGCCAGAGAAGAATTACAGTACGTACTGGGCGATGATCATTTTCAAATGGCTTTTATACATTCTCGCGGGAAACGAGAATGTGGAGCGTCTCTTACACTCGTGACCACTCTCACCCTCTTTTAGATCCGGGCCTGGCAAACAGTCTTATACCACAGATGAACAAATCACAACACATGTATAGTTCTTGCAATTCACGAAGTCGAGTGGGCTTTACTAGTTGCAAACACGTATCTGTGTGCTCGGGTAGAGCGGGCATGATTTAACGGCCTCGTTCCGTCAGATACATGCACGGTCTTAATGTGCATGCACACACTCAGCCAGGAGTAAAACTCGCTCACTTTCGGAGATCGCAAGAACTGTACCTGAAAACATGCCTCTTTATATTGAAATTATTCATTGTTATAATCTATTTTAATTAATTTAATACGTTAATTGTATTTTTTATTATAAATAAACGTATATTTAATTTAAAACACACAGTTGTTTGTTTATCAAATAAAATATTCCGAGCTATAAGATTACCATTACAAGGCCTGTCGCGTGCCAAGAATATTTTGGTGCGGTTTTGTCATGCGAACTCTATATCCTATGGAACTATAGAAACGCGTGCACCACAATATTAAGCATCCAATTCCAATTCTGTAACTTATCACAGACTTGATGCGCAGTAAGCGTAAGCGAGAAAGTGACTCTAAGTTTGATCCTTAACGATCTTCTTCTATATTGGGTTTATGACATACAAAACTGGTGTTTGAAAGAGAAGAAACCAGAACGAATGCAAGGGTAATGGTCGATGATGTTATGCTGGAGCAAGTGAATGACTGTATATCTTGGATGTGCTTTTAGCAGGGATGGAAGGTACACCGCTGATATAGAAAGAAGAGTGCATTTGGGGAATAGTGTGAATGGAGCGTTAGGTAAACTTCTAGGCGCTAAGAACCTCAGCCAGAAGGTCCAGCTTGCCATACACAACGCGGTGCTGGTACCTACGCTCACGTATGGAAGCGAGAGTTGGGTATGAAAGAGAGAGCATGAAAGTAGAGTAAACGCGGTTGAGATGCGAGCACTGCGCAATATCTGCTGAGTGACGCTCGTGGACCGTGTTCGTAATACCGAAGTAAGAAAGAGAGTGTCGGGGTGAAGGTAAGGAAAGGAATGCTCCGGTGGTTCGGGCATGTGGAAAGAATGCATAATGAAAGAATGACTAAACAGATATACAATGCAAAAGTGGATGGATGCAGAAGTCGTGGAAGGCCACGACACACCTTCCATGATCAAATTGATCGTGTACTAGCAGAAGGTAATGTCAGAAGCCTTAAGAACAGACGAGCGTGCATGACAAGAGTTATGAATGTCAAAGAAGCAAGTGAGGTGTGTAAGAATAAGCCTGAATGGCGCTTTGTTGTTCGTGCCTACCCCGCAAGAGAACTGGCGTGACGTTATGTATGTATAAGATTACCATTCCAAGGCCTGTCGCGTGCCAAGAATATTTTGGTGCGGTTTTGTCCTGCGAACTCTATATCGTATGGAACTATAGAAACGCGTGCACCACAATTTCAATTCTGTAACTTATCACAGACTTGTTGCGCGGTAAGCGTAAGCGAGAAAGCGACTCTAGGTTTGATCCTTAACGATGTTCTATATTGGATTTATTACATACAAAAGTGCTCATATGAAAAGACGGTTACAAAATTATCTTGGATTTCAAATATCACGACAGAAATTAGACTAAATAATATACTAAGGTAGGTGTCATTACTCATAAAAAAATCTACGATGCTGAAACGTCTTGCAACTTAATAAAAATCTCAGTAGATTTGATTGTCAAATAGCTTGCTAACGACTTTATTTAAAACTAGCGGTGCTCGCTGGCAGTGGTCCTTCCCCGAAAAAATAAAAATCTAGAACCCGATTCCAGCGCCACCTACCGGGTCTAATTGTTAATCTAAAAATATAAAATTTCATCAAAATCCTAGAACCCGATTCTAGCGACTCAAGTATTTTATTTAGACTGACATTTTTAAATTCGTAATATCTTTTCTATGGAATGTCCGATTTGAATAATTCAGAGTAATTAATCTACAGGCCCCTATTGAAACAGTCTTGAATACGAAATGATTTATTTGGGTAAGGATCAATACAAAGGTATGGATGACATGGTCTGATTTTACCATACCCATAACACAAGCGTAACTTTGCTTAATTTGGGGATATACAATTTGTGTGTTTGCCGATTATTATTATTATAATCCCTATTTTTTTTTTCTAGTACTAAATATAGCCTATATTACTCAGGGAGAATGTAGCATTCTAATGGTGAAAGAATTTTTGAAATCGGTCCAGTAGTTTTTGAGTTTATTCATTGTAAACATACAAAAACACAAATCATTCTTTATAATATTAGTATAGATTAATTACTAGTTGAACGTGTCATCAATGGCACGCCATTAGCATGAAATGATGATGATGATTACGTTCGATTATAAAACGATAATATTTCCTACAAAAAAATCTATAGTATTTTTGGGTCATAACTGGTATAGCAATTTTATCCATCATTGACTGTATTTTATGTTTTTCACTGCCTAGGGACCAATATCATATAACTTAATATTACCAATATACCTATGTACTTAAGTACTATTAGGCGATGACTTGTGTATCATCTATGTGAGTATTGCCCATACTTTATTGAAATTGAAGACTCAAATAGAATCGAAAACAGGTAATGAAAGTACAAAATGCTAACCGAACGTCACGAAGCTCTATAGTAACGGATATAACAGATGTAACATGGGATTCCTGAAGATGAAGATTCTATAAACCTCACCAATTTTAGAAACGCCAGTAAACGTCAGAGACGCCTGCAGTTGAAAGACCAAGTCATTTTTTCTTTTTGTTTTAGAAGTCGGGTTCGGAGTCATCAAAATGAGGAATGCGAAAATTATAGTCAAGTACACGACGGTATATCCGTTTAGGCTACCGGATAATTCTATGCGTTGCGTATTCTGTGAGTTGAGCTTCGCGAACCCAGTAAAATTTAGGGAACACTTTACAATCGAACATAAAACATTTAAGTTAGACGATGCATTTCATCATGTCAATGCCGATTATGACTAGAAAGTAGATTGCACTGAGCTGAGTTGTCGTATATGTACTAAAAGTTTCAGATGTTAGAAGATATGGCTGTACATTTGAAGACACATCTTCAGTGTCAAAAATTAGACCTCGATTTCAGTTTAGGTTTGCAGCCATACATACTGCATAATTACTATGGGTTGAGTTGTGCGTTGTGTGATCTAAAAGTAGCGACCATTAGAACATTATCAAGGCACATGCAGACGCATTACGCGAGGTTTACATGTGCCGTTTGTGGCAAAGCTTATGCGTCAACAGCGTCGTTGCATTACCACAAGCTTAAAGTACATGATGGAGATCAGAAATATCTTTGTAGGAAATGTAAGAATTATTTCAGCTCTTTGGAAGCGAAAAGGAAACATATACAAGAATCGCCAAGATGCCGGCCGTATCTTTGCACTGCATGCGGATCGAGATTCACATCGCCCAGTCAAAGAAAACATCATTACGCAGACGTCCATGGAAGGAAGATCGTTTACGATTGTCCAGAATGTGATGAAAATTTTACCGATGTTAAGCAGAAACGTAGACATTGTGCAAAGAGTCATAGAGACAAAGCGTTATACTGTTTGCATTGTGATGAAAGTTTTGCTGATAAAACAAGCCTCGATGAACATACAAGCGACCATGTGGTGAATGTTTACGAATGCGTGGTGTGTTCTAAACCGTTCTTGAAGAAAACTCAATTAAATCGCCACATGTGGATACATAGTAAGAAGAAGAGGTTCCAATGCACGCTTTGTGGGAAACAGTTTATATGTAAGGCTAATTGGAAGGTGCATATGCAGAACCATCATCCAGGTGTGATGTGTACCGATGATTTAGTAAGGGTGTGCAAGAATAAAATTAGTCTGACTGACATAATAGACATTGAAAATTATTAGTATTTTTCTTAATGCTCCTAAAGATGTTTTTAAAGTGCCGTTTTTGGTAAAAATATAATTTTTGTATCGTCTTTTTCTTTTTTCTTGGAGCACAGCAGAGAAGCTATCGGCACATCTGATAGGCAGTGGTTACGGTCGCCTATAGACGTTTCCAACGTGTTCCCAATAGAAGAAAATTAATGATACCTTTTTATACAAAATCATCATAACGAAAAATGCCAAGTTAATAGTGAAGTTTGCTACAGTATGCCTTTTTAGACTTCCGGATAATGCCATGCGTTGCATATTTTGTGATTACATACGGTACATAGATCCTATATGATTTAGGGAACACTTCGAAAACCAACACAAGTTATTTACGGTGGATGTTGCATTTCAACATGTAGGAACGAATTATTATTTAAAAGTAGATTTTATTGAGCTCAGTTCTCGCATATGTATTCAAAAAGTTAATAAGTTAGAGGAAATGGTAAACCGTTTAAAAACGCATTCCCAGGGTCAAATTTAAATTTCGAACCTAGTTTGCAATCGTACATTTGAAATCACCCCTCTCGGTGATTATCGCGTTGTGTGTATAAATATACTTGTGACATTTGCGGAAAAGCATACGCGTATAGCATCGTTGCTATCTCATACACGTACGGCTCACGTAGGAGAAGAGAAGCATCTCCGTAGAAAATATTTCAATTCATTGGAAGCAAGGAAGAAGCATATTGAAGAATCTCCTCGCTGTTGGATATATCTTGACGTAGAATGCGGTACAAGATTCAATTCAGCCGCTCGAAGAAGACATTATTTAGCTGACGTTCATGACAGTAAAACTAAATGCAAGTGTCCAGAATGCAATCAAAGTTTCCCGAGTGCAAATCGAAAGAGAATTCACTGTTCAGAGAGTCATAAACACAAAGCAATGTTCTGTTTGCATTGTGATGAATGATTAATACCTCTTAGAAAAAACCAGTTTCGATGAACACATGGCTGATCATATGATAAGCGTTTTCAAATACAAAGTGTGTTCTAAACTATTGTTTCAGTGCATAGTAAGAAACGTTTTTTTGAGTGCAAGCTTTGTGAAAAACAGTTTATTTGCGAGGCTAATTGGAACGTGCACATGGGATATAATCATCCAGATGTGATGTGCACAGAGGACTTGATGAGGGTGATTGATGCATTCTATAAGGATCAATAAAAGTTCCCTTATTGAATGTCGTGATCTTTTTCAACTATGCCTGATGCTAATTTGCGTTATGTGTGTGTCACCGTCGACGGGATGTTCTCCCTCAATTACTTGAGATGCCCCGTGGTCAACTATAAAACGGTTTTCTAAAAAGTTTATATCAGGTAACTAAGAGTTACAGACTATTTCCTGACTAGGTTTTCTTGTGATGTCCCTGCATGTGGTTATTTAAGAATGGCGTCATAAAAAAATTGCAACTCTTACAAGTCGCTGTCGACGCCCCTGGCATTGTAAGTGGGCCGCCTGACTGTTTGCTTGCTTTAATTAAGCATACAAATGATCAATTATGGGGATAACAATAATGCTAGAAAGTGAAGCAATTTTAGATATACCTCTATATATACATATATATTTGGTAGAGAGAGAGGCATCGAAGAAATTTTTTATTTAACTTAAATATTGGCTTAATCAAAATGTAACTAGAAATATACTTGACCGTAATAGGCACATTTCAAATTTGATTAAAAATATACTACTCGGTTTACAGTTTTCATAACTGTTTTATTACGGTCCTAGCTGTGCCCGCCGCATCATTCGCGCGTGACTTGGACTTTATTCATATCTTCTGAACCCTGCAAAATATCTTATTGGAACACACACGAAGGCTCAAGATAACATTCTTATTTTAACCTCTAAAATTTTCATTTTGTCGTTTTAGGGCCTACTCGAGAAATAATTATATGTAGACTGAAGTAAAAAATTATAAACAGAATATTTTATTGAGAATATCTCATGCCTAAAAAACTACTCACGAGATTGTGTACAAAGTAATTTTTGTTGAAAGTACTTTTTAAACCCGTAACTTATTCAGAGGTTTCTATTTCAAATTCTAAAGTTAGGTATACATTATTTATGACTTAAGCGAGTATCTTGACACCTAGTGACAAACATGTTATTAATAATAGTAATTCATTTATTTCAGAAATTGAGTATTTCCATGTACAGTTTTACATTATAAATTTATTTCAATGTTATCAAAATTTAAATTTCAAATTAATTCACGGCCCAACAATTATTTAATAAAACAAATACTAGGGCGTTACACCCGCGTCACTATAATTATTATAAATGTCTACTCCACGGCGTCAAAGGGACATGTATACCAAAATGACTCAAGTATGGACTCTGTTACTGGGCCGCGAGGCGGCAGAAAACAAAACAAACTCATGCATTTAACTGGGTGTGCAGTTGCAATAATTTACGTAGCAATGACGAGTCTCATCGATCTACAAAAAGACTGAGCATGCTGTTGGTGCTGCCGCGAACACGGGCCAGTAGGGATGCGCATTTATTTCTAATGATGGCTGTAAAGCCATCGAGTCGCGCTTCTGTAAACATCCCTGACGCACTGCCAGCCCCAACAACACCCTCAGCCCATTATTATACTGGACATGTAGGTCGCTGTATGCCCGCTGCGTATAACTGACCCACAGCCTGCTCGTGTAGAAGGACTGACAATATGCTCGGAAAAGCGTCTTCTTTACCTCTTGGGTACAGCGTGCGAACCTACGGGCCAGCATGTTACATCGGACAGCCAGCGACCTTAAGGAATATCGTTATGATTTTTAAAATCTGATTAACGGCATTCCACAAGATCTCACCAAAAATATTTTCAACCCTCAGTTACATAAATGAATGCTACCATCTAATCTTTATTTCCGATTTCGCTGCAGCATTATATAGCGACATATAGACACATTCGCTATTAAATGTTACTCATATAGTTTTAGTAGGTTCTGCGAACAATAAATGTGATACATACTAAGATGGAAAGACAGACATGACAAATTTCTAAGAAACCGGGTATGTCTTGAGATATAATAAATTTATTACGATATCGAGTACTCAACTGATAATTGAATTGAAAAGTGCAGTGAGATTATATACTTCGTTTCTTTTTGTTTTAGAAATCGGACCGGGACTCACCATAGCAAGAAATGCCAAAATAATAGTGAGATATTCGACGGCATATCCGTTCAGACTTCCGGATCAAGCTATGCGTTGTGTCTACTGTGAGTCGAGTTACACAGACCCAGTAAAATTTAGGGAGCACGTGAAAAAGGATCATGAGTTATTCAGGGTGGATGAGGCATTTTACCATTTAGGGTCGAACTATTACTTGAAAGTCGATTGTACTGAGCTCAGTTGTCGCATCTGTTCAGTAACAATTAAGGATTTAAATGACATGGCAGTCCATTTGAAGACTCATTTGCAATGTCAAAATTTAAATTTGGATTACGATATAGGTTTGCAACCTTACATTCTATATAATAACTCTCGGTTGACGTGCGCGTTATGCGAAGTGAAGGTAGAGACTATTAGGGCATTGTCGAGACACATGCAATCACATTACGTTAGGTGTACTTGTCCTACTTGTGGAAAAGCGTATGCATCTACGACTTCGTTGCATGCTCATACGATTACGGCTCACGTCGGACCGCAGAAGTATCTCTGCAGGAAATGTAAAGGATATTTCAGTTCCTTGGAAGCCAAACGGAAGCATGTAGAGAATACTCCTCAATGTTGGCCATATCTCTGCGTAAATTGCAACACGAGGTTTAGTTCACTGACTTTAAGAAAGCGTCATTTCGCTGACGTCCATGGAAAGAGAACAGTTTACGAGTGCCCTGAATGTCCTGAAAGTTTTAACAATGCAAAACAAAGGCGCAATCACTGTGTGAAAATTCACAAAGATAAAACAATCTTCTGTTTGCATTGTGATGAAAATTTTCTAGATAAAACCAGTTTTGATGAACACATGGCTGATCATATGTCGAATGTTTTCGAATGCACTGTATGTTCGAAACCCTTCTTCTCAAAGAAGTATTTAAAACAGCACATGTGGATGCACAGTAAGAATAAAAAAATAGAATGTAAGCTTTGTAGCAAACAGTTCATCCGTATGGGTTATTGGAAGACGCATATGCAATCCCATCATCCGGATGTGGCGTGCACAGATGATTTCGTGAAAGTCCGCGATGAAATTACTCTCGACGACGAATTACAAAAGGACGTGTAATAGTACATTATGGTACTAGTGTGTAACATTGGTGATTACCGCCGAGGCGCCATTGAGACTCGAGCCGTAGGCGAGGGTCTTAAGAGAGCCGAGGACGGTAATCATCAATACACACGTGTATCATACGACGTTTTTCAACACACTTGTGAATAAAATAACAACAAAAACTCATTTTATTTAGTAGATAAAAAAAGTTATATATGAGTGAAAGTGTTATTTATTAAACACGTACGAGTTAAAATTATCTATTTAAATAAGAAGTTGCATAAAATGAGCAAGCAATAGGAACATTAATTTATTTGTTCTATAGAACACGATCTTTTTTTTTTAATAAAAACTTTTTTAAGAACAAAGCAACTCAACCAATAAAATTTAAAAAAAAATCTATAACTCACTAGTGAGTTATAATGTTTTTTAGTCACAGTTTGATTATGGGTGTCATTCTGTGCCTAATTGCGGTGACCATAGAGCCACTTTATGAGCAAGTGTGTTGAAAAATATTTTTATTCTTTTTGTTATTCTACATTGATTTGAATTATTATTGTTGTTGATATGCAAGTGGGCACATCAACAATAATATGTAACATTCAGAGTCATAGTCTCATATACTATATATCATGTCATATACTATACATCATATACATATAAGATGTTTTCTAATATTTTCGGGATTAGGACGACACAGTCAGTCAAACACAATTGAGTTTCTCTGTAAGAAAAGATTTATTGTTTTATAATACATGAAATAAAAGTGTGTATTTACTTAGTACGTTAGAAAAACTTACATACCTGTAACAAAAGAAGCGACATTTAATGTTATTATTAACAATGTTTGTTCCTAATCACAATTAGAATACTTTAACAATGGAATTAATATTATATTTTTTTTTTTCTCTTAACAATCACGAGATGCTTCCTAGGTTATCTTTTTCATAGCTCGCAAACGTCATCTGCCAATTCACTGTGCGTTCAATGACGTTTGATGCGCGGGAAAGTTCAAATTAAAGAAAATTATATTTTTTCTTTACATACATATAAGCGAAGAATTAGATGTAAATTTTAACCAACTCGGAATGTTTTTGTGTATTGCAAGAAAGAGTCTTATTAGTCCAGTTAAATAAGACAAAAAGGGGTAAATTTCGGAATGACAACAAATAAGCCATAAACTTGTAATTTTTTATATTTTGGTATGTCAAAAGTTGTTTCAATAGTTTTATCAAATCATGTGTTTAAGTCGGCCACCACACCACACACACACACACCATAGATATTCAATTTCCCGAAAAACGTTTTTTTGTAAATGTCTTGCTTTCTATACATTAAAGGATATTCGCATGTGGTATAAAAGTTGTACGGCATAAAATTCTTGGTTTTAAACAATTTTCTATACGTTCACCTGTTTTTGAGATAGAGCGCGTAAGGTGCGCAGTGATCAGCTACTGTGGCGCTTTTTTTTTATTTTAAGGCGGGGTAAATGCAATTTACGCACAATACTGGGTCCTTTGCAAGGGATTAGACCATAGTTGGTCATGAAGGCTTTCCCCTTTGACAAGGGGCAATCCGAACAATAAATCAAGCCAGCTTGTGTGGAGACTCAGAGAAGTTGCACGGGCAACACCCACTACCCACTAAAACCACCCTCCTCCCATGTGCCCCGCGCTTTGTTACGCCCAGTCCGAAGATACTGTGGCGTATACCAACCTTTGTCGACATATAGTGCAGTTTATAAAGATAAATTATTGACTTTTGAATATTGGGACTGTGGCGAGACTTGAAAATCGATTACATGATCCTGTGGTCGATTACGCAATATATGTACTCAACATATTGTCTTAATGTTGTCGACATAATATAATAAATCTATAAAACTAGCTGGCAGGATCATATGCTAATTCATCATTCTATGGAAGTTGATATTCCCTAGAAGTCCATTCAAATTGATTCTTCAGTTCACTGAATGACCAAAGCAATTTCTTTTTGTTATAGATAATGAACCGATGTTCATCGCAAGAAGAAATGGCAGGTTAATAGTCCAGTTCGCGACTGTTTATCCGTTTAGGCTTCCTGAATGTGCTATGGGTTGCGTTTTTTGCGAGTTTAGTTTCGAGGACCCAGCTCAATTTCGCGAGCATGTAAACAGTACTCACAAAAATTTCAAGGCTAAAGACGCTTTCTGGCATTTGAGGAAATGCTATTATTTGAAGGTCGATTGTACGGAACTTAGTTGTCGCATATGCTATCTATCATTCGATAAGTTACATGAACTTGCAACCCATTTAAAGTTGCATCCTGAATGCTCATCACTAGACTTGAATTTCGATTTGGGTCTTCAACCGTTTATTCTCTCTAAAGGTAATTATATTTGTGCAGTGTGTAATATCAAAGGTATGACAATTAGATCTCTTTCAAGGCATATGCAGACTCACTTCGTCAAATACACATGTGAGACTTGTGGCAAGCCTTACGCGTCTTCTGAGGCATTACGCACGCATACACTTACTAGTCACGCTGGTGATAAAAAATATTTGTGCAGGAAGTGTATGACGTACTTCAAGTCTACCGCTGAAAGATATCAGCATGTGAAAGACTCGCCGAATTGTTGGCCTCGTCTTTGCAGAATTTGTGGCGAAAGATTTATGACTGAGAGTCATAAAAATCAGCACCTGGCGACTGTACACGGCAGCAAACCCGTGCACGCATGTCCAGAATGCCCAAAACTGTTTAGCAATAAAACTCAAAGACGGGAACATTATGTTGTGTACCATACCGAGAAAAAAATATCTTGTCCATATTGTGAGAAGAAGTTTTGGAGACAGAGAGATTTGGCTGATCATATCGGAGTACATACTGCAGAAAAAACTTTCATCTGTACCGTGTGTTCAAAATCTTTTCTAAGGAGTAAATACTTGGCACAGCATATGTGGGTGCATAGCGAAACTAAGAGATTTGAGTGTAAACTGTGTAAGAAACAATTCGTGCACAAAATCAGTTGGAAAACGCATATGCAAAACTCTCACTCGGAGCAAAATGTGCAGTAAGAAGTTAATTTTCCTTCTTGATGAGTAAAATTAGTAATAAACTTGTTTCAATTGTATGATTTCCTGGTAATTTTGCATGGTAATACTTTACTGTTGGCGAATTAGAATCTAGAATTATTGTAATGTGTAGAATTAACACAAAGATTGATTATATAATATTATTGTAACAGTAGTATTGACTACAACCTTATATTCGGAATTCAGGATAATAACAAGTACTAAAATCATTATTGGTACCCCACCTGTTAACTAAACATACATTTTCAAAATTTCACACAATGACCACGGCAATTTCTTTTTGTTTTAGATAATGAACCGATGTTCATCGCAAGAAGAAATGCCAAGGTCATAGTCCAGTTCGCGACAGTTTACCCGTTTAGGCTTCCCGAATGTGCTATGGGTTGTGTATTTTGCGAGTCCAGCTTCGAAGACCCTGCTGAATTTCGAGAGCACGTGAATAATGTTCACAAAAAGTTTAACGTAAATGATGCGTTTTGGCATGTTCGACCTTGTTATTATTTAAAAGTAGATTGTACGGAGCTCAGGTGTCGTATATGTTCCGAAGCTTTTAACAAATTAGATGACATTGCGGCTCACTTGAACACACACTCCCAATGCGGGAAAGTAGATCTAAATTACGATCTTGGGTTACAACCGTTTATTCTGTTCAAAGATCGGTATACTTGTGCTCTTTGCGATTTAAAAGGTTTGAGCATTAGAGGCTTATCGAGACATATGCAGACGCATTACGTAAAATTCACATGCGAAACTTGTGGTAAACCATATGCATCTTCGGAGTCCTTGCGTACACATACTTTGACTGTTCACGCTGGTGACAAAAAATGTCTGTGTAGAAAATGCATGAAGTATTTTAGCTCTACAGAGGAAAGAAAGCAGCATTTGATTGAATCTCCAAGCTGCTGGCCGCGACTTTGCAGGATATGCGGTGAAAGATTCATGATGGAAAGCCAAAAGAAGCAGCACTTAGAGACCGTTCACGGGGACAAACCGATGTTCACTTGCCCGGAATGCCCAAAAGTTTATAGTAACAAAACACAAAGAAGGAAACATTTTGTAATCTGTCACACAGATAAAAGAATATCCTGCCCATACTGTGAGAGAAAGTTTTGGACAAAGCGAAATTTGAACGAACATATTGTGGTACACACTTCAGAGAAATCCTTCATATGTTCAGTATGTTCGAAGTCTTTTTTGAGAAAGAGTTATCTGACTCAACACATGTGGGTTCATAGTGAAATAAAGAGATTTGAGTGCTCGCTTTGTAAGAAACAGTTTGTGCACAAAATCAGTTGGAAAGCGCACATGCAGTGTTGTCACCCGGACCAAGTTGTCTCTGTGTGATTTACGGCCTCTAAAAATTAA
This sequence comes from Dendrolimus kikuchii, assembly GCA_019925095.2. Lineage (NCBI taxonomy): Eukaryota > Metazoa > Arthropoda > Insecta > Lepidoptera > Lasiocampidae > Dendrolimus > Dendrolimus kikuchii. The sequence goes on from CM034415.1 coordinate 8,289,604, forward strand.
ACAATGAAGTCAGCCGATCTAGCAGCTAAGAACAATATTCTTCTCTATAATGAATAAAGTACAAAAATTACTTGTTAAGTAGTTGTTATATAATTGATGCCTTATAGGTCTTAAAAATCAATTCTACAATAAAAATCTAAGAATAACAGTAAAGATACAGTTTCAAAGCAAAATTAACATCATACCAAGTAGATTTGCCATAACTGACTTTTACAAAAATAAAATGACCAAGGCAATTTCTTTTTGTTGTAGATAATGAACCGATGTCCATCGCAAGAAGGAATGCCATGATCATTGTGCAGTACGCAACAGCTTATCCCTTTAGGCTTCCGGAATGTGCCATGGGTTGCGTTTTTTGCGAGTCGAGCTTCGAAGACCCTGCACAATTTAGAGAGCACATGAACACTGAACACAAAAAATTCAACATCAGGGATGCGTTCTGGCATGTCCGATCCTGTTATTATTTAAAAGTCGATTGTACGGAATTATTTTGTCGCATATGTTCGCAGCCTTTTAGTAAATTGGATGAGATCGCTGCTCATTTGAAAACACACCCTCAAGGTGCAATGATGGACTTGAATAATGATTTAGGATTGCAGCCCTTTATTCTGTACAGAGATAGATTTTCTTGTGCACTCTGTGATCAAAGATTGTTGACTATTAGGGGCCTTTCTAGGCATATGCAGATACATTACGTTAAATTCACATGTGAGACGTGCGGTAAATGTTACGCCTCTTCTGCTTCTTTGCATACACACACGTTGACCGCACATGGTGACGATCAAAAGCTCTGTCGTAAATGTAGGAGTTATTTCAGTTCTACGCAAGAAAAGAAGCAACATTTGATTGAGTCTCCGCATTGTTGGCCTCATCTCTGCGGGACATGCGGCGAAAGATTCATGACGGACTTTCAACGAAATAGTCACATGGCGGAATTCCATGGCACCAAGAATACTGACACTGTTTTCTCTTGTCCGGAATGTCCGAAAGTTTTCGCCACTTCAAAGCAAAGGCGAAGCCATTTTGTTATTTGTCATACCAATAAAAAGAAACCTTGTCCTTACTGCGGAAGAAAATTTTTAACAAAAAAGAGTTTCGATGAACACGTGTTGGTACACACTAGGTTGATTCTAAAATAATTAGCAAAAAATATACCCAATATTTGCACTAAATAGGTATTAGAGAATGAGTATTTATAAATGAATTAAAATATCTTCATCTTTAGAACAATTCGATTAAAGATATTTTTCTCTTTGTTCTAGAACAAAATACTATTCAGCTCAGCCCGAAACACAACGCTCAGACCATTGTAAAGTATATAACAGCGTATCCGTTCAAGCTAATAAACAATAGCTTTCAGTGCGTGTACTGTGGAGATTTTATCGGTGAATCTTCGAAGTTCCGGGAACATATGCAACAGGAGCATCAAAAATTTTCTTTAAGAGTTGCATTCGCGCATATTAAGAAACGGTTCAAAGTTGACTGTACAGACTTACGATGTCGTCTTTGCGATGGCAATTTCCATAAAATAGACGATGCGGCAGAACATTTGATTACAAAACATGAGAAATTAATTGATCTAAACATTTCACTTGGCGTGATACCATACAAGTTTTATGACAACAAATATATATGCGCAATTTGTGATTTAAAATGTACTGATTTCGCACAACTTAATAAGCACGTAAGTACACATTACGACAAGAAATTTACATGTGATGCGTGTGCAAAATCATACGCTTCTTTGGAGTTTCTACAAAATCATATGCAAAATTCTTGCAAAACGAACACTGGAAAAAGGTGGTGTCTTCGTTGTAAGAAGACATTTAGTTCTCTAGAAGAGAGATGGGAGCATGTTAAGAATTCGAAAGAGTGCAGGAGACACGTTTGCGATGTATGTGGAGAGAGATTTAATTCTTGGAATAAGAAGGACAACCACATGAACTTAGTTCATGGCCGGCCTAAAACCACATTTCGTTGCTCTGAGTGTGATGCTGTTTTTAACAGGCGCGTATATTTGAACGAACATTTTGTTATCTCACATACGAATGATTATCTAACTTGTTCTTGTTGCGGTAGAAAGTTTCACAATGACGCTACTCTAAGAAAGCATATGCGATCCCATTCAGGCGAGAAGCAGTTTACGTGTAAAGTTTGTTCAAAAGCCTTTGTTTCTTCTTCGTATTTAAAGAAGCACATGGTTGTGCATAGTGATATAAAGTATGAGTGTATGTTTTGTCCGAAGTGGTTCAATCGACGTGATAATTTGAAAACGCATATGAAATCGAGGCATCCTGAAGCCGAGACTAATCTTTAAAGGGTGATTAAGATTTTATTTGTTGTTTATTGAAGTATATACCCCAAAGTTTGAATACATGTAACTTTAACTAACAAAATTAAATACAAATAGTGCGTAAACATTTTCAAAGCTGCGAAAAGGGAATCAAACAGTCCATAATGTAATCGTCATACATATAAGCAACATCATCTGAAACAGAATGACGAATGACCGTGGGCATTTCTTTTTGTTCTAGAACAAAATTCGATGTACGTCGCAAGAGAGAACGCCCAGACGATTGTCCAATACACAACCGCATACCCGTTTAGACTTCCGGAGAGTCACGTCGTATGCGTCTTCTGCTGTCAAACCTACCCGGACCCAGAAGAGTTCAGAAGACATATGGAAACAGAACATCAAGAATTCAAAGTCCGAATTGCGTTTGCTCATATAAATGAAGGTTATCTCAAAGTCGATTGCACGGATCTCCGTTGCAGACTATGTTCCGAACCCTTCGCGAAACTTGACGAAGCTGCGGAACACCTGAAGGTTATACACAACAAGAGAATATCCTTTGATTTCGATTTAGGAGTACAGCCTTTTATACTCAAAAAGGATGTGATGAGTTGCGCTATTTGTGGTCACAAGTCATCCATATTGCGAATGTTGAGCAGACATATACAGAAGCATTATTTGCAGTGCACCTGCGAGAATTGCGGAAAGTCTTACGCGACACCGACGTCACTACAACAGCACATAAGGGATTCCTGTCCGCAAACGCTCAACAATCAAAAACGATGCAGAAAATGTAGGAAAACTTTCGCAACTGCGGAAGAGAAGCGGAAACACCTCGAATCGTCTAAGAGATGTGGGCATTATATATGCAACGTCTGCGGGGATCGTTTCACATATTGGCGTCAGAAGCAACAGCACTTAGAGGAAGTTCACGGTGCTCCCAAAAAGACATACACTTGTCTCGAATGTGGACTAGTGTTCAATAAGGCAAATAGTCTTAGCCAGCATTTTAAAACTGCGCACACAAACGAATACTTTGAATGCGTGAGCTGTGGTCGTAAATATGATAATGAATATAGGCTCAAGAGGCATAGATTAGTTCATACGGGTGAGAAGGCGTTTTCTTGTCCGGTCTGTTCTAAAGCGTTTCCCAGAAAGTCCACACTAACCCAACACATGTGGATACATAGTGAGGTCAAAAAGTATGAGTGTAAACTGTGCGATAAGCCGTTCAATCAAAAAGTTAGTTGGAGAACTCATATGAGGTCGAGACACCCAGATTTAGGTGAATTTTAATTGTTTTCAAATGTTATCCTTTGCCTTGTTGATAATTGAAGATTGATTAGGTTTTAAATGTACATTTCGAAGCGTCAATAAAGTCTTTTATTCCATAATAATTATGATAATGTTAGAAAGCTTTGTATACTTAAGCTGCTTTCAATAAACAAATTATGTGCGTCCATTTCCTTATTTGAAAGTGATTTGAATAAACTTTATACAATATTGCTTAACTTTGTATTGTTCATTTTTAATAACAACTTATTGTACAGTCCTCAAATTATAGGTATCTTTATTATACATAGTAGGAACATACATTCGTAGGATCCTTGATTGAAACTACACACTATTTACTTGATTTATTTCATCCCTTGATATGCACCGGTGAGCACGCGCGTGCGCTACCTTGCTGAACGACGTTCGGACTGATGGTAAATTCGCGCTTGTTCACCTAAATGCTGAGTCGTGAAAATGTACGTACTTGCTTCGTACAACATTATTTATGTCTTATGATTGTAGGTATGATTAAATGTCGTATATAAGTTGTCCTCTGGAATATTCTTCTTCCAATTTATTATGTATAACAATTGCACCAACGTCAGTATTTGATATATACCAATGTAACAATCCTGATGGCCTTTGTGGCTGAGAACTCTAACCGCTTCCCCGCCTGGCTAATTGTAACGGAAGGGACTCAGTGTGGATTCCTGGCATTGTGAATTTCGTAAACAGACTTTCCGCTATTTTAATGGTCTGCGTCTCATAGTACAAGTTTAGTTAGCTTAGCGTTGGGATATTACTATGTGTGTTTGTTTGTTGATAATTATTATCCTAGCCTAGGAAAAAACATGTGTTTCAGCTCCGTCGCACCCCTGGAGTTTACTCCTAAATTAAAAAACATGTGCACGTACGCGGCGATAGCGGTCGTAAGAAGAGAAAATGAAAAAACTTACAGACAGAACTATATAGCCAGCAGAAAATACCCATATAAACGTTTTGAGTTAATTGTAATATTTCACTCGTCATAAAATTTCGATATCAGGGGCCTTATCGATTTTCATAATAAATTCTTAAGCAATAAACTTAAAAAATGTTTGCGAGTAGGTCGCTCGTTGTGATCTTTCTTCCTTTTTTTATCCCTCTAAGCTCTGTCCTAGTAGTTGCACTTGCAGTAATCGTTATAGCGGGCACTTGAAATAATAAGGCTTGATTTTATGGTAAACTTGTTTTAATGAATAAACCTACTGAACGGTTATCACGAACGCGCGGCGCACAGGCCGGCGCGTGAGTTCCTATATACGTTCGTACATCACAAGGTTGCATGATTAACTGAGTAGTTTGGCCGGCGGGCGGGTCGGGCGACCCGAACGCCGCGAGGGTGGAGCGGGGCCCCGCATCGGGGATACGGCGTCCCTAACACATATACTTCCAGCGCTTTTACATACTGGCCGCGCTATATCGTCATTCTTGGGTTCTTCATTTTTTGTAGAAATGGTATCCCAAAGCGCTGGTAATCTATACATAAAGCTTGATTTTTTTTTATTGTTTTTTATATACACTGAAAGTTACATAATGTGGATATGTTGTTTAGATATCTAAAAATATGTTTACCGCATTTTTCTCGAAACCGCCATTTGCAAAAGTTTGAAATGTCCGTTGGCGGCGGTACTCACATTCCATCAAGCGGGCCGTCTCCTGATCCAGGCATTAGAAAAGGGAAGTATTCCCGGATAGCGGTTTACACGAAGTATTGAGTAGATTTAAAAGTGAAACGATATCAGACGAATATCAATGTCTTAATAGGGTATTGGTTTATTCCACGTTTTTGGAGCGATTTTCAGCTGACGCCATTTTGTTTCTATGAGTTGAAAAAAAGTTGAACCAGGTCCAGGGGTACTACTCGGATTAGAGACGTTGTCAAAGGACATTTGGATTGCCTTATGCCACGATACGCATAGCGTTCGAATATTCAGACAAACCTGGATAAGTGGATCTTTGATATGTGAGAAACCGCTGTTATTGACAATTACAATAAGGTCCCGACACTTTGCATTGAAATACCTCTATTATTCGGAATTTTTAAGCCTTTTTAACTCGGACTTGACTTATTGATTTTTTTCGATGTTTACCACTACAATTGGGACTTTGTCATCTCGAACGCAGTGCCCGCGTACATTTTGGCTCGACCGCCACACACGAACGGAAATTCGCATTCAGAACCGTGCTAGCGCTATGCCGAGTGGTAGTCTATCGAGCTCAACCAGTTTGGTTTTATTTTCTCTCGTATGCCATTATGAAGCTCATCAAAGAATTTCATTGAAATCCTGTAATATTTGAAGAATTCTTTTGGGTGTGCGCGTAATTTTACTCTTTTGGGTTAGAATTGGCTGTTAATTTCTGAGTATTTAACGGGTGCACCCAAAAACGACAATTCCTCGTCTCCTTGTTTAGCCTCAGTAAAAATGCAATGGCAATTAATTCGTCGTCGTCCATGATAACGTCCTTTCACGACAGCGTCTGGAAACGTACTGGCCGTTTAAAATTCCGAATACAAATGGCCGGAAGTTTGCGCTAGTCTCACGGAATTCCGAATCTGAATTCCTGATCAGGAAACCGAGCGTATACAGCCAGCTTTAGACAAGTTATGACACAGACTAATCCTTTCAATTATATTAACTTTTTCATATTAACATGCCAACCTCTTTACAAGAACAATCGTACATTTCGACCTCTCATAGTGAGACCTTCTATAAATAAAACAACTGTCGTGTTAACCTGCCTGTTTGGGAAAGTGAGTAAATGCAAAGCCTCTATAGGTGATAAAAATATAGGTCTTTTCAGATTAGGGGTGCCACCTTTTTTTGAAGAAGATATCGTATTTTTGTTTTTAAGTTGTAAATATATAGTACTTTGGGCAAATTTGTGGGTGTAAAAATAGTACACATTTATTTTTCGTTCTTTATTATTTATTTTATATATTTCATTATTGAATGTTGCATGTTTATTTATTGCCACTTTTTGCTTTGGACACCAAAGATCTATTATTTTATAAATAAATATAAAAAACTGAACAAAATACGGAATAATTGAATTAGCGATGAAAATATTATAGTACATTTTGTACTATATTATTTTTCTATAATATATATAGTACAATTGGCTAAAATAAGGTACGGGTGGCAACCCTATTTCAAATCCCAATTATACAGGTTGTTTATCCAAGTACATTCGACCCAAGTGTACAACCGCAACTTTAACCATTGTTTTGAAAGTTTATCATATATTAGCTTGCCCGCGACTTCGTCCGCGTCGAATAGCTACTTTGGGCTAACGCTAACTTTAACCCGCGACTTTGTTTACGCAGAAGGTGAAAATATTTTTTATTCCTAATGACTCCCTGCCGGCCTTGCACATCATAAATGCGCGCGCAGTACTTGATCATTATTTTGCTGCGATGTTATTTTAAAACTGCGATATCTCCTAAGATATTCATTGAAATCGAATGATGTAAATAGCAATTTTGTTTTAAATTAAATACTTGTGATGAATAACGTATTTATTTGGATAAGGATTAATATCATGTTTATAAAAACACCTTCGCCAATAATGCATTATTTTAAAACAAATTTGGTTAGCATAAAAAAGGTCATAGTTAGCCAACCTTAAAAAATAGACATATGCTATCGCGGACTTTTTTTTTTTATTTTTAAAGGGGAACAATTCTGTCACATGATTTTTGCGAAACTTTCACCGTTTACGCAGCGGAAGCTCTCAAAAGGAAAAAAACCCCGATTTTGAAACATTCTTCATTGGTGCTCCGCTCCTATTGGTCTTAGCGTCATGATATATAGCCTATAGTCTTCCTCGATAAATGGGCTATCCAACACTGAAAGAATTTTTCAAATCAGACCAGTAGTTCCTGAGATTAGCGCGTTCAATCAAACAAACTCTTCAGCTTTATATATTAGTATAGATCATTATTGAAACTTTACTGACAAATAAATTACTTGTAACCCTTACGTATGTATTTGATAATAATTATTATAATTTATGAGGCATTTTGTACATATAAATTACTGTATGTAACAGTATCGTGCTAGTTAATTAAAAATAATTGTATGAGACGTTGTTGTTATATACGCTGTAAGAAAAATATAGTACAATGTCGCAATGCAACGTAGTGAATCGGACAAGAAAAATAACTCGTGTTAACAGTTCCCAATACTTACATACATACATACATAACTTCACGCCAGTTCCCTTGCGGGGTAGGTACGAACAACAGGTGCCATTTAGGCTTATTCTTACACACCTCACTTGCCTCTTTGACATTCATAACTCTTGTCATGCAAGCTCGTCTGTTCTTAAGGCTTGTGACATCACCTTCTGCTAGTACACGATCAATTTGATCATGGAACGTGTCGTGGCCTTCCACGACTTCTGCATCCATCCACTTTTGCATTGTATATCTGTTTAGTCATTCTTTCATCATGCATATACTTCGTTGTTATATTTAGTAAACACCACGAATAGATGAATTTCTTGAAATAAATTCTTGTCGTTATTACCGATATGGTAAAGCTTTGTAAAAATCTATCTTTTGACATAAATTTTATCCGTGCAGGAACGGAGAAAGAATACAATTTCCTGCGGCCGGGCGGCCTGTCGTAAGAGGCGACAAAACAACCCACAGCCAGGTCGTAGGGCATTTGCCCGACTGGATGGCTACCACCCCTCGTCTAAATTATGTTGCCATAACAACCTTGAGTTGTGTTCCGGCATTAGTGACCAGGTTCCAGTCCGCTTTAAGAGAGCAGCACCGCATTTGTAGCACCTTCGGTGTTGCAAATGTCCATAGGCGATGGTAATCGCTTTCAATCAAGTGGGCCGTCTGCCTGTCTGCTCAACTCCTGCAATAAAGAATAAATAAAAAAATATCTCAAATATTTTAATTTATTTATATTGTCCTTGAATTACTATGTTATTGTAATATTTTAAGGTTACTATTTATTTAATAGATCATTGATTTTGCACACCATAACTCTATGGTAGAATGTACTGTTTTTGTACATTAGTTATGGCAAATAAAGTTATCGAATTGAATGGAAATAATTTACTAATATGTAATTAATCTACTAAAACAGCTGTGATACTCCATAAGGGTATTGATCGAAATAATTATATGCACTAGTCGTGCGCAGGTTAGCCGATGACAAACCCCTCCCGCCTCCCCCACAACCGCGATCCGCGGCCGTCTAGTTCTTGGTTTTTTTTAAATTTATTATCCAATATGCTTACATTCGTATACATTAGAAATATTTGAACTGTAGCACAGAAACACCATGTGTTTATTCGTGCCGCAGGGAGTCTTACTACTACGTATAATACGATTCAAATGAGAATAGGATCGACTTTGCGCCATATTGTGACTTTAAATAATTAAATATTATATTAAGACAATTTACTACTAATTTAACCTATTTATTTAAATTTGATGCAAGACTGCATTTATTATTGATATGCAAATAAGTTTTTTGCAAACCATACTTTTCAAGTGACATTTGACAGATAGAGGTTATTGACATTCCTATTCTTATTTGGATCGCACGTAAAAAGAACGCTGAGCGGTAGTGGAGGGGCTGTGTCTGCGCAGGTGTACAGTCGTATCCTAAAGTACTAGGGCAATGTTTTATGAGTAAATGTTTTATTGTAAACTCTTATTAGGTACTTTACTAGCTACTTAGTACTTTGGAATTGCCTGAAATTCCCGTCTCGCCCCCTTCATACCACCAATTTGATCGATAAAATGGTCACTGCGCTGGTTCAGAGCCAGCGCTCTTTTTGCGTGGTGCGAACTATACGTAGTACTAATTGGACAAGCCCCGGTCCTAGTCGTGGGAAGCGGGAGGGGCGACCATCGGCATACCTTCCGCACACGACTTATAGGTACATTTGTCAATACAAAAGTCAAACAACAAAAATAATAGTTTAAAAAAAAACTAAAAAAATACGCTTTTATAGAAAATCGAACTAAAAAATAGGAAATAAATTTGAATTAAAAATTGTGTAAGATAAAATGATTTTATTGTAAAAAAAAGCGTGGGGTGCATGGTATTAATAGTTATAAATATTTTATGTGAGTAGAAGGGGGGTTATTTTGATAATATCCCGAAAAGCACCCCACGCTTTTTTTACAATAAAATCATCATCAATCATTTTTTCTTACACTATTTTTAATTCAAATTTTATTTTCTATTTTTTAGTTGGATTTTCTATAAAAGCGTATTTTTTTTTAGTTTTTTCTTAAACTAATATTTATTTTTCATTTTTTAGTGATTATTTAGTGATTTAATTTCCTTCTCCGTGGAAACTTTGAAAAAAGAATTAAATACACTCTTATGATAAAATGGAACGTTATGTAAAAATAAGCTTTTGAAATCTTGAATATCATGTAGCAGCAGAGTGCTAACCAAGACAAGTGAAACGAGCCCAAACACGACGGGTCTATCTTGTTTAGTACAGGAGTTCCTATGGCCACCTTCCGACTCCATCATCAGATCAGCTCCACGTCACCATATTATTGCATTGTCACGCGATATGTTCACATACGTGCAAAATTTCAGCTCAATCGGAAACCGGGAAGTCGATCAAATTTAACTTGGAAAGATTCCGTTACAAACATAAGTATGAAGCTAATAATAAAAGCGTATTAGCTTAAAGCCTGATTTGGAAATGTAAATCGAATTTCCATTTGCATTTAATGCAAATGTTAATTAGATGCTGAACTGGTGAGTTGAGTCTTTATTATCGTTTGGATAAAAAAGTTATTGAGTCGATCAACAAGAATACAATCTCCTGCGGCCGGGCGGCCTGTCGTAAGAGGCGACAAAACAACCCACAGCCAGGTGGTAGGGCATTTGCCCGACTGGATGGCTATCACCCCTGGTCTAAAGTATGTCGCCATAACAACCTTGCGTTGTGTTCCGGCATTAGTGACCAGGATCCAGTCTCCCTTAAGAGAGCAGCAGCGCATTTGTAGCGTCTTTGGTGTTGCAAATGTCCATAGGCGATGGTAACCGCTTTCCATCAAGTGGGCCGTCTGCCTGTCTGCTGATCTCCTGCAATAAAAAAAAAAAAAAAGTAGATGTGTCTTCAAACTACGATAACGGCGTAGTCGCAAGTTAACTAATTTATTAATTATTGCAAATGTAAAATTGTCTTCAGTGTTCACGTCGGCACAAGGTGTATAATTTGAAGTCGTCTTCGTGCGTTGTACTGCGACACAATAGGGATGCGGACGCGTGTTACTAGAGATGCCACGAATTTTCGGCTGCTATTCGGTGTTCGGCCGAATACTGAAATAAAAACGCATATATTGTTCGAAATTGTATATATTTCCATCGAAATTAATAGTTTGACTACGTTTTAACAGTTTCAAATGCGATTTTATATATTTTTTTAGTTTTCTTTTCGACCAGTTTTTAAAATGTCAAAATCAAATAAAAATCATTTGAAATCGCGCTTCTAACCTGTCGGAGCACGCACGGGGAGAGACGCGCGGAGGAGGAAGAGCCGCCCCACGACCACGGCTGGGCCGCAGGCGGCGGCTGCCGTGGGATCGCGAAACACTCGCCCGCACGACGGCTAGCGCGACGGACGACCATAAATTGTATATTAACTACCAATAAACCAGCATCTATTTAGATATCATCTATCTTTTATACAGTCCACGATAATTAAACCACCTCATCAGTGTGTCTGCTAGACAGGCATACTCTTCTACAAACCTTTAAAACATAGTTTTAATCGTGTGTACCAATCATTCGCGATAACGTAAGAAAATACTTCACAGATTATGGCTTCAAAACTAACCTACTACGCGCGAATGGCGCATAATATATTACGCCGAACATTCGGTATTCGGCCAAACCAGTATTCGTGGCATGTCTATATTTTACAATAAATTCTAATATTTGTACATACAAACTAACAAGCGTTAATATAACATCTTATCATCTAACTTTTAAAATATCATGGTAGAAATGATTTTAATTACTTTTCAACCAACTTAATGCGCTATTTGACTCCAATTATTTGTACCTACTTATGACGTCATGAGTAGGTATGTTCGTGCAAGATCTATGAGGCTGCGGCATTCTGTAAGTTTATAAAAGTTGATTTGACAGTCCGCTCCCTTATTGAGTGTGTTACGGTCGGTGAACAATACGAGATTGTCTTTAAGTTTAATGTTAATGTAAGTCGATTATAAGCTTTTCGTTTAGAAATAAATGTTTTAGAGAATAATATTTTCGCCATTTTATTTTTAACTCTAATCCTATGCCTTTTTATATATTTCCACATCAAAAAACAATTTAACAAAGTTTTCTATGTTAAAGTGCAAAGAAAAAAGTGTGAATTTATTTGATTGGTACAACCCGCAAGAGTTAACTTGAGACTTCGCTCGGATGATGTAAGCGCGAGGTACTGACGCGTCGATGGCGAGAACGATAAGAATGCGGGAGTCGGGAGGGGAGCGCGCATTCCGCTCAGGTCTCAAGTTAACTCTTGCGGATAATAAGCGACAACACAAATTAAATTATAATTCACACAATTTTATAGGTAATTTTAAAGATATTGTACGCCACGTATCTAACAAATGAAGTTGAGAACTCCGCATAAAGCTATGCTAGAGTTTCCTCCAGAAAAGCGCGTTGGTAGTACAAGTGTCCATAGGGGATGGTAACCGCTTTGTAGCAGGTGGGCCGTCTGCCTGTCTGCTGAGCTCGTGGAATAAAAAAATCAATTCAAAATAAAGTGAATTATCACGTTTACATAACGTTAGTCGAAGATCTTGCCATGCCAACTTCAATGACGTCATCCGCCGGGCTCTTGACAGCGTCGGCGTACCGGCCGTATTAGAACTGAATGGCTTGGTACGCGACGATCAAGACGCCGGGTTGGTGTGTCACTTATTCCTTGGAAGACGGGACGGCCGTTTGTTTGGGACGCGACATGTGTAGACACTGGTGTCGTCACATCTTCCAATGATGCTACAAAAGCTGAAGCTCTTAAACGGCGCAAATGTGAAACCTTAGGAAGGGGCTAAATATTTGTGCCGTTTGGAGTTGAAACATTAGATCTGTGGGGTCCATCGGCAGAGTTTCTTCAAAGAAATTTGCAAGAAACTTCGATGCCACCCGTGATCAGAAGGCTAGCTCATATTGCGCCCAACGAGTAATTATCACCATACAGCGCGGCAATGCAGCCACCCTTCTGTGCACACTCCTATCTGGCAGCGATTTGTTGCACAGTCTATAACCGCTTGTACTATTTATAACTTAATTTATTTTTAGTTTTTAATTGTATTTTTTAAATAAAGTGACGATATTCATGTATCAATAAATACGTGCCATACAATGTGCTAGCGCGGCCATCGTCTTGAGAACGTTCTTAACTGGCGGAGATTTGGTACACATTTACTATTTGTAATTTATTTCTTTGTAAATTAAGCTGCAGTAAGTATGTATTATTAGTATAGGTATATATTAGTTTTAATTTAATTTTTACATATATACATAACTTTACGCCAGTTCCCTTGCGGGGTAGGCACGAACAACAGGGCGCCATTTAGGCTTATTCTTACACACCACTTGCTTTTTTGACATTCATAACTCTTGTCATGCACGCTCGTCTGTTCTTAAGGCTTATTCTTCTTAAGGTTCTTAATTTAATTTTTGTTTAGTGATTGTTTACAAATGATGTATTACTGTAATGATCGTTCCGCTTGGAGCAGTCATGGTTCCGTAATGGCTGACGCACCGCATTCCAAACTCAAAGGGCACGGATTCGGTCCTGGCCGGAATGCATGCACCACATAGTCAAGTTTTCTAACCTTATGTGCATATTGTTACAATTACCACGTGCTAGCAACGGTGACGGAAAACATCGTGATTCAACCTGCACATCGAGATAACCCATATATCAAACCTGCCAAGCTGCCTTGAATAAGCGTGGCGGGTTACTGTCCGTTCCCCCTATAATGGGAGGTCCGAGCTCAGCAATAGGACATTTATGGGCTGTTATTATTAGTGGAAAGAATGCATGATGAAAGAATGACTAAACAGATATACAATGCAAAAGTGGATGGATGTAGAAGTCGTGAAAGGCCACGACACACCTTCCATGATCAAATTGATCGTGTACTAGCTGAAGGTGATGTCAGGAGCCTTAAGAACAGACGAGCGTGCATGACGAGAGTTATGAATGTCAAATAAGCAAGTGCGGTGTGTAAGAATAAGCCTGAATGGCGCTCCGTTTGTCGGCAACGTTCTCGTGGATCGTAAATTAGTTACCTAATAAATATTATACCTGTTATAGAGAGAATGAAAATGAATGTATTTATTCCAAAATGGAATCTTCTAGATTACTTGTTGAAAGTCATGTGTCTACTAGCGCTTACAAGGCAATTTTAGTTACTGGCAAAGAAGAAGAATCGGCGTAAGAAACTCCCCAACAACATATCTTTACTTCATAATTATTATGTATTATATATTGCTTGTCTTATTTTTAAAATATATTTTGAACTACATAGTTAACAAAGTTATATATAATATGTATAATAATTCTTCTCGTACAGACGTTGCTTTACATTTTTTTTTTGTAATGGATAGGTCTTGAACTTTGTCTGGGATTTTGTTGAAGAGTATCAGCTGATACTTTGCCCCACGAAACTGTTATAGACTCTATGATTAAATAACTACATACTTATTAATAAGTGCTGTCTAACAGTCATAGTTCACCATGTCGGTAAGTAGGCAGCGCCAGTATCCAAATATGCAAATCGTTTTGAAGTTTGAATACACGTGCTGCTTTCAAGCTCCGTAGCTTTCTTGATTACTGCCGTGGAAGTAAGCTTGATGTAATTAGGAATTAGGTATACGTGTGTGTTACGTTTCATATCGTTATTGGCGATTTGTGTTAAACTGATCAATCCGCTTTGAACAGGCGTAGGGGGTATACCGCTTTTCCTCTAAAATGGGAAGGTCCTGTGGCACGATTATGGGTTGATATCCTTTATGGCAGGGATTCCCAAACTATTTTGGGCAAGAGACCCCTTTTCCAAAACGAACTGATACCTCAGACCTCCATAGCCAAATTACTTTAAAAATCATATTAGGTTTATCGTATTGATATAAACTATCTCCCAATTTAAAAACTTTGCGGTTTGTTATGTGAGTAAACTTGACATTATTTTCTCATCAAAATTTAACAAAATAAATAGACATAAAATTCAGTAAATATCAAGTGTAATTTATAATTATTAATCCAATTTCATAAAAATACTTAGTAATTGATAATTTTTTGAAAAAAAATTAGCACCTTGTTCACGTAGACGTAATAAAATTTATACAGTTTCTTAAAAGTTTCAAATTGGAACTTGTGTTAATTAGTAGGGATCGATTTTTAGACCTCGTCGACCCGCAAAATCAGTTTTTGTTTATGTCGACTCTGGGAAACTGATTTCGACCCCAGGGGGTCGATATCGATCACTTTGGGAATACCTGTTGTATAGCAATAAATAAAATTGAAGTGTCCTTGTGATGAAATTTCAATCGTTCTGTATTGGCAATTGAACCGGTGAGCCGTTGAGCCATTAAGTTACCAACTGAGTTAATGAGAGATAGGTATTCGCGAGATATGTAAATCTAGTAGAGCCACACACATACGAATAGAGCATAGTATTTAATAATGTCATAATTAAAAAAATATATATATCAATAAAATATTGACGACGTTCTACGAACAACCGCACTATTATTTAGCAATTTAAAATCCAGTAGAAATGACAAAAGGCGTTTCTCTGTTCTAGTGGAAAGCCCGTTAGCGGCCTGCAGGCGTAACGCTGAGTTAATGATACGCCACACTACAGCGTATCCGTTCCGGCTGCCATCTTACTATGTTATGTGCGTTTACTGCTGTGAAACCTTCGAAGAACCAAAAAATTACAAAGAACACATGACAAATGTGCATAAGACTTTCAAATCCAATATGGCATTTGCTCATTGCAACTCAGAGGGCTACTTAAAAGCTGACTGTAGCAATTTGCAATGCAGAATATGCGAGCAACCAGCAGAAAACATGAAAGAGATAGCTGAACATTTGGTCAGTAGTCATAATATAAATCTGGACCTATCAGTGAACCTTGGTATACAATCTTTCATATTCAAACACGACCAGTTATTGTGTGGAACATGTCTTGAAAATTTCCCTTGCATTCGACTTCTATCCCGCCACGTGACCTCGCATTTCCAAAATCATACTTGTGACACATGCGGAAAGTCCTTTTCGACCAAGACCTCGCTGTCCCATCACGTGCAATACACACATTTTGGTAATGAAAGCATTTGTCGTAAATGCAAAAGTACATTTGAATCTTTGGAGAAGAAGAGGGCTCATATAGATGAAACGCCTCGATGCTGGCCGTACATGTGTAATCACTGCAGTAACAGATTCAAGACCTGGTCTGAGAAGTTGCGTCATTTGGAAGTAGTGCACGATCAGCCGCAAAAGTCTTACACTTGCCCAGAATGTGGAGAAATCTTCCGAAGTAGAAAGCCTTATGCGGATCACTTCCGCAGGGCTCACAGTAAGACACCATTCGTTTGTTCATTATGTGGGAAGGTTTTTGGCAGCAAGAGAAACTTTGCGCAACATGAGCTAATGCACAAAGGAATTAAGAAGTATGAATGCGAGGTTTGTTTAAAATCTTTTCTTCGGAAGTCCGGCTTGAATCAGCACATGTGGATACATAAAGATTCTAAGCGCTATGAGTGCACTATATGTGACAAGAAGTTTAATCACAAAGCAACATTCAAGAGTCATATGCAAGCGAAGCATCCTGAGATTGAATGTTGAAGAACTATCACGATACTATAATCTACATATATTCATAATGTGGGATATAATCAGAAGTGTAGCTATCGTTTATATTATTTAGCAAAAGAAATGCCTAAATAAAGTTTGATTTTATTAATAACATAGCAAAATAATTTTTATATGCTATTTTAAACATCGGTGGAAGGATAGAGTAGAGGTTGACCTGTCCGAACTTCAAGCTCGTAATTAGCAAGAAATCGCACAGGCCTGAGAAAGGCGGCGTGGACTTTTTTCGGAGCTCAAGACACATTTTAAATCCCCGAACTAACGGAGTTAGTTCAATTATAGATGTTGATTAAACTCTGTATTGTATCACGTATGTTTCATTAAAACTTTAAAATAGGAGGCTTGTTTACAGTATTAGACAGTTATGTTTTTCAACGTACATATTTATGTGGGATGTAGTTATTGAATCTTAAAAATAATGGCGGTATATATGTGGCGAGATATTAGTTTCCAAAGGCATAAATTGATATACTTCCGTCCTAATAAATGTAAACTTTTTGAAAATAAATTATTTTGTATTTGATGAGGAACTTATTATAATGTCTATGGTATAATCATTATCCGTTTTATACTCTAATCACAGTTTGAGAATATATCGAAATTATTGCATTGAATTAAAGATAAACGCATCTTAAAATGAGATTTATGTATAATTCTTGATAATCTAAAATGTTGGGGGGTGTCGTGTTTGTGTAATGAATATCAAAGTGAGAAAAATGAGAGGGACTGCCTCGGACGAGCAAGTTCTAGATCCTATCCGTGCAGAAACTGAGAAAGAATACAAGTTCTTGCGGCTGGGCGGCCTGTCGTAAGAGGCGACAAAACAACCCACAGCCAGGTGGTAGGGCATTTTCCCCTCTGGATGGCTATCACCCCTGTTCTAGAGTATGACGCCATAACAACATTGAGATGTATGCCGGCATTAGTGGCCAAGTTCCACTCTCCCTTAAGAGAGCAGCAGCGCATTTGTAACGCCTTTGGTGTTGCAAATGTCCATAGGCGATGGTAATCGCTTTCTATCAGGTGGACCGTCTGCATGACTGCTGAACTCATTGAATAAAAAAATAATTGGAAATGCAACCTTTATATTTTTTGTCTGCTTTTGAGAGCATCATGTGAAAACTACTGAATGGATTTAAATTAAACTCTTCTTTGGGATCCTGATTTACGTCGTTGCCGTAGGATGGGTGCTGCGTTAGCGTTATTTTTGTGCGCCGGTGCACGTCACTAACACACACGTAGTTATGGCAACACGAACGAAGGTTTGCTGGAACTACAAGTGATACATTTGTTGTTAATATTCAAGTTGTATGGAATTACTTGCATGTATATATTTGTATGCATTATAGGTCTCGGTTATAGTCTGTAGTTTTATTTACTGCAGATTTCATAATAATTTTTAATCATAAGAGAAATATCGATTTTTCATTTAAAGCGACATTCTTCTTTTTCAACCATAAAATGTTTACGGAAAATGTTTACTTGGTGTTGGTATCCACACAATGACAATTTGCCAAATTACTTCCAATGCTTGGAATCCAAGTTCAGTTGAAATGACCATTGGCGTTTCTCTGTTCTAGTGGAGCGCCCGTTTGCGGTCAGCAGGCGTAATGCTGAGTTGATGATACGCCACACAACGGCGTACCCGTTCCGGCTACCGTCTAGCTATTTAATGTGCGTTTACTGCTGTGAAACCATTCAAAAACCGATCGAATACAAGCGCCATATGGCTCAAGAGCACACAACTTTCGAAACTCGTATGGCCTTCGTCCATTGCATGTCAGATAATTTGGTCAAAACTGATTGCACAGACTTACGCTGCAGGATATGTGACGAACCTTCGGACAGTGTTAACGCCATAGCCCAACATTTGGTTGACGCACACAAATTAGATCTGAACCTAACACGCGATCTTGGTATTCAGCCGTTCAAATTCGAAGAAGACAAACTTTTATGTGGGATATGCAATGGTAATTTTCCTTGCCTCCGCCAACTATCCCGCCACGTGTCTTCGCATTTCAAGAATCATACGTGCGACAATTGTGGCAAATCATTCACGACGAAGAACTCTTTGCAACAGCATATCCGGTTCACGCATTTCGATAATGAGAGAATTTGCCGAAAATGCATGAAGACATTCGCGACGTTGGAGGACAGGAAGGATCATTTAGCGTCGACGCCAAAGTGCTGGCCTTACCAGTGTAACCATTGTGGCGACAGATTCATGACTTGGAAGGATAGGATCACGCATTTGGAAAACATTCACAAACAACAGCAGAAATCTCATACGTGTCCGGAATGTGGGGAAGTTTTCCCTAGAAGGACCGCGTATGTGAATCATTTCATCTGTATGCATAGTGACGTTAGCCATGTTTGTTCTTGGTGTGGAAGGAAATTTAGCAGTAGACGATCTCTTGAACAGCACGTAGTAGTGCACACCGGTGTAAAGTTGTACAAATGTGATGTCTGTTCAAAATCGTTTCCGCGTAAGTCGAATTTGGCACAACACATGTGGATCCACAGTGAGATTAAGCGATTCGAGTGCACGATGTGCGAGAAGAAGTTCAATCAGAGAGTGAGTTATAAGAGTCACATGAGAACGCACCATCCGGAAATAGAAGATTACTGACGAGTTATAACAAATATATTATAATTAAAAGTACGGTTTTAAGCGTGGCATTTTATTTATTTGATTTTTATTTCCACGTTCCGGGCACTTTTTAATAGCTGTGATCACGGAAGACAAAGATGTCAAGCGTCAATGAGTAATGTTAAAGTTATTATTTAGCCTACCTCCAACTTGTTCATTTTAGTATTTTTTTATGGTTGTTATTTACTCTATGAGTCTCTAACCTAATTTACCAACGCTTCGCAACATGTTGCGGTTATAATATGTACGAGAATAAAACAATAGAAGTATTTGAATTGTTAAGAAGGGCTAAAAATAATGTAATAAATTTAGCGTTGTCCATTTTACCGTCTGTTATATATTTTGATAAACCTCTGTATTGAAGTATATAATATAAAATAAGTATATATAACACGTTTTGTTTCCAAACATTCTTACAAAACCCTTCGTATTCCTATCTATTTCGGAATAAGCGAGAATTTTAGGAGAGTAACGAGCATTTCTAATCTAATGTACAAGGCATAAAAATCACAACAGTGTTTAAACTAAATCGTATAATTAAATACTTATATCTTGAGAGCCTAAACGCGATGTTTATTTGATTTTTCATTTTTAATCTCGTGTTTTGGTCCTTTCATCATTCTTTAATCGCATTTAAAACTTGATTTGAGAACATTTAGCATTTTATTTATAATTATGATTTGTTAGAGGTTATTACAATACACTAATTTAGAAATTGTTGAATTACTATTGTCTTACAAAACTTCGAAATTATTTACTTAATTATATTTATGGGTTAGTCAATTTTCTTCTCAAATTGTTTGGGTGATGTTATTTCATTTTATATTCCACGGTGTATACTTATTAATATATTACTAGGAAACAAATACATATATTCAATATACTGCGCGGCAACTAACATAAAGTAATAGGGTGGTTGTCTGTATATTTCCATAATAAATTCGGAATCTGCTAAGTTTATCGCGAACTTGTGGTTATTCTTTAATATTACCAAATATTGTTTATACAATTTTTAATATCGAGGAATCAATCATTCATCTTCCAAGTGCTTGCAGTGAAAAAATCACAAGAATTATTGTATATAGTTAGTCACAAAACAAGTTTTTCTTTTTTTCTAGAACTGGGACCGCATTTAATGGCGAAACGGAACGCCGAAGTGGTGTTACTAAATTCAACGGCGTACCCTTTCCGGGTTAAATTCAAATCGTTGGTATGTGTCTACTGCTGTGAAGAGTATGAAGATCCAGATGTTCTCAGACAGCACCTAGACGAAGTTCATGAAAAGTTCAATGTAACGACAGCTTTTGCACATCTTGGCAAAGGGAGGGAGTATCTCAAGGTTGACTGCACAGACCTCAAGTGTAGAATTTGCTTGGAGTCGATGAACAGTGTTGGAGATGTGGCAAAACATTTAATTGAAAATCACGTAAACAAGGAAACCAAGCGCATCAATTTAAACTTTGATGTAGGGTTACAGCCTTACAGGCTAGAGAAGGATAGGTGGTACTGCTTCCTCTGTAATAAAAAGATGCCTTCTTTAATTAAACTTTGTAGGCATACAACTTCACACTACAAGCAACATACTTGTGAGTTGTGTGGCAGAAACTATTTGACTAGTGAAGCCTTAAAGTACCATATAAGATGCCGACACAGTGGGAAACATGCTTGCAGGAAGTGTTGGAAAGATTTCTCCTCTGAACAGGAAAAGAGAGAGCATGTTAAGTCTTCGAAGAGTTGCTGGCCATTCCGTTGCCTTGATTGCGAAGAGCGGTTCCTCTCTTGGGAGCTAAAAGGAAAGCATTTGATTAACGTACACGGACAGAAGAAAACCACTTATTCTTGTCCTGAATGTTCCAAAGTATATGAATCCAGAAATCGCTTCTACAGTCACTTCAAATTGGTACACACAGACTAAAGCTGCTTTGGTCGGAAAGGATATAGCCGGGTTTTTAAGACAAATCTGCACTCACGGCCTTTTCTATTTTTACTAATCGGATCGTTTTGTTACCAATTAAAATAATTCACCCAAATTAGCTTTAGTGAGCTATGACCTTAAACTTCTGACACTGCTATGTAAGGCTATTGCTAGCCTGTATGTATAATTAACGCAAAACTTGCCATTTTATAAGTTAAACTACAGTAGGAATAATCATTTTACAAAAGATCAGTAATATAATTTACATTGAATAAAATATTTGCAAAGAACTATTTTAATTAACACCAGTGAGTCTTCGTCACTACAGCATTAACTTTTTCATCTCTAAACTGACGTCTTAATATGTCGATAGATGTTATTATTTCATTCACATGTCGAGCATGACAAAGAAAATATTACGTGACAGCTGCAATTTGAGCAGTACCTGATAGTGCCTCTACTATTGGCACAATCACAACAATATCCATTAATACCGATGATATCATTTGTCCAGTGTACAGCCAGTTATACTAATATATAAAGCTGAAGAGTTTGTTTGTTTGATTGAACGCGCTAATCTCAGGAGCTACTGGTCTGATTCGAAAAATTCTTTCAGTGTTAGATAGCCCATTTATCGAGCAAGGCTATAGGCTATATATCATTACGCTAAGACCAATAGGAGCGGAGCACCAATGAAGAATGTTTCAAAATCGGGGTTTGACTATCCTCGCGGGCAGAAGCTAGTCTTCAATATAATCTAACCACAATAATTTCATCAATCGCTATCATAACAAATATCAATAGTCAGTTAAAATGAAGTTTTTACTATCTTCAACATTCTTATGTTGGTATATCCCCTACGATGTATTATACTAACATCGAAAAATTATTCTTAAGCCTAATAATACTGTTGAAACGCTTGGACCGTGGGGTCCTGAGGCCATGAGCCTCTACAAAGATATTTCAAAACGACTTATTGACTCTTCGGGAGATCAGTGGGCTGGTTCGTACCTCGAACGACGGATCAGTATGGCGATCCAGCGATGTAACGTAGCCAGCCTTCTAGGAACCTTGACCATTGACTTCGATGACCTAGGCTCAGTATTCTACTTATAGTCTTGAGGGATTATCGGTAGAATACAATATAAGTTAAGTTTCCTTCGCTGTACTAGTTTATAGTTGATTACGTTAATCATATAGATTATTATGTAATTTTTTAAAAAGCTATATTAATAAACGATAATCATTTAATATTGAAAAAAGCTAAACTAACTTAAAAATAAGATTAAATCCTATAAATAAACATACATACATACATATATAACTTCACGCCAGTTCCCTTGCGGGGTAGGCACGAACAACAGAGTGCCATTTAGGCTTATTCTTACACACCTCACTTGCTTCTTTGACATTCATAACTCTTGTCATGCACGCTCGTCTGTTCTTAAGGCTCCTGACATCACCTTCTGCTAGTACACGATAAAAAAATAAATAAAAATAAACCTAGCTTAAAAATAAAAAAAACCTGTATCAAAGCCCGTCCAGCCCCACCAGACCACTGTCGCTGGGCATTGTACCTAGAAGGCTGGCAGCATTACCTCGCTGGGTACAGAGGCTAATCCTTTGAGCGAGGTAACCTCAAGCCTTCCGGTCTCTTGTTGTAGCGACCAGACGTTTTTTAATATTTTTAAATAATTTGTGGGCACTTGGCCCCCATGGACCCAGTCTACACCCCAAACGAGCATTTTTTAATGTATCAATCATGTTTTATACAAAAGTAATTATTTTGATGTATTTTCGACGAAGTATGTGGTCTCAGTTAAAATCAATATAGCATCAGTTCGTTAGAACCAGGTTATGAAAAAAGTGTTTGTATCATGCCGTTCCACCATTTAAAAAAAATTAAAAACATCATGTGTAGAAAGAAGTGTCAAAGTCATATTATGACATAATTCGGTGATGATCACTTTTTCAAAAACCTAGTCAAAATATTTTTTTATTTTTTTGTTTTCTTTTACATTTAAAAGTCTGCTTTTTATCCGGGGATTACAATAAAAATATTTTTCATGGCTTTTACTCCCAAGTATTGGTGAATAAATCGCCATGTATTAATTTGTACTTTTACTATTGAAAAAAAAAACAAGAAATAGGTTTTTAAGAAAATCTCAAAGTACTTAAGATAAAAAGCAGAAAATTTGGGTGAATTATTTTAATTTCGTAACAAAACGATGCGCATAAAATAAATTTTAGTAGAGTAGCCAGCATTACTAATATAATGTATAAGTCACTAAATTCACTGCAGTGTTTGGTTTATGTAATAAAAAAATTGTATTAATGGTTTGAACGCGATCTTTATTTGATTTTTCACTTTTAATAAAACCTTTAAAACTTGATTTCTAGCATTTTAGTTATAATTATGATTTGTTAGAATTTATAATACACTAATTTAGAAATTGTTGAATTACTATTGTCTTACGCAACTTACAAAATGATTTACTCCATTACAGTTATGGGTCGTCGTAGACCAAAAAAAGATGGACGGATTGTGTGAAGGGTGATATGATGATTTGTGGTGTGACAGAAGATGTATGTCACCATGTACTAATTAATTGGGATATGGTGAAAGAAAAGAGAGTTTTGGGTCATTAAATTTCTTCACAAATTGTTCGTGTGGTGTTATTTCATTTTGTGTTCCACGCTGCATACTTATTATAATTATATATTACTAGGAAACAAATACATATATTCAATATACTGCGCGGCAACTAACTTAAAGTTATACGGTGGGGATCTGAATATTTACATAATAAATTCGGAATGTTATTTATACTTTTTCAATATCGAATAATCAATCATTCATCTACCAAGTGCTGAGACTGAAAAAAAAATCACAAGAATTATCCTATATAGATAGTCACAAAACGGGTTTTTCTTTTTTTCTAGAACTGGGACCGCATTTAATGGCGAAACGGAACGCCGAAGTGGTGTTACTAAATTCAACGGCGTACCCTTTCCGGGTTAAATCCAAATCGTTGGTATGTGTCTACTGCTGTGAAGAGTATGAAGATCCAGATGTTTTCAGACAGCACCTAGACGAAGCTCATGAAAAGTTCAATGTAATGACAGCTTTTGCACATCTTGGCAAAGGCAGGGAGTATCTCAAGGTTGACTGCACAGACCTCAAATGTAGAATTTGCATGGAGTCGATGAACAGTGTTGGAGATGTGGCAAAACATTTAATTGAAAATCATGCAAACAAGGAAACCAAGCGCATCAATTTAAACTTTGATGTAGGGTTACAGCCTTACAGGCTAGAGAAGGATAGGTGGTACTGCTTCCTCTGCAATAAAAAGATGCCGTCTTTAATTAAACTTTGTAGGCATACTACTTCACACTACAAGCAATATATTTGTGAGTTGTGTGGCAGAAACTATTTGACTAATGAAGCCTTAAAGTATCATATAAGATGCCGACACAGTGGAAAACATGCTTGCAGGAAGTGTTGGAAAGATTTCTCCTCTGTACAGGAAAAGAGAGAGCATGTTAAGTCTTCGAAAAGTTGCTGGCCATTCTGTTGCGTTAATTGCGGAGAGCGGTTCCTCTCTTGGGAGCTTAAAGATAAGCATTTAATTAACATACACGGACAGAAGAAAACCACTTATTCTTGTCCTGATTGTTCCATTGTGTATGAATCCAGGAATCTCTTTTACAGTCACTTCAAAATGGTACACACCGAAGAAAGCTTCATGTGCGTTTACTGCGGTCATAAATTTGAGACTAAGAGGCGTTTGGAAGATCATATAATTGTCCACACGGGTCATAAAGAGTTCAAATGCACTGTATGTTCTAAAGCTTTTACGAGAAATAAGACATTAGTCCAACATATGTGGATCCATAGCGAGATAAAGCGGTTCGTTTGTACGATTTGCGATAAACAATTTGCGCAGAAAATTAGTTTGAAAAGTCATGTTAAAACGAACCATCCTAACGTGAAGGTAGAATTCAAAATTAATTAAGGGAATTCCAAACCATTATGAAGAATATTTATGTTACAATCAACAGTATTATGAACAATGAACATAAATCTAAAACCAATATTAGCGATGTAAAATGAAAAGTTGGCTTTTACCTACCTACAGCTTTCTTCTTTTTTGTTTGATATATATATATATATATATATATATATTTACTATTTTGATCCTGTTGTTGTTTGGTTTGATGAAATACCTCAGATAATTGTAGGGGATTTGTTCTTGGCCTAATAGATGTTTTAATCAAATTTTGGTTTTACGTTATTTCGAGATCTAAGAGTATGCGTCTAAAATAGTTTGTGTACTGTGGCCATGCTTAGACTTGGCGTTAGATATTATAAAACACAAATTGTTCAATCAATTTATTTCAATTAATTCAATAAGAAAATGTACGAAGGGATGAATGCATTTATTTATTGCAAAGTTGGATACTATATTTGGATTACTCGCCGTAACTATCTCCTCCAGACAACTATATCTTTACAATTTTATATAGTTGAGTATTTCTTAATTTACATGTAATAGAAGTGTTTTCATTAGTGCTTTTTTCTAGTTTTGAATGTGCTCAAAATTTTTTGATACGAATAAGCTCTGACCAACATTGAGTACCAGGGGTTACTCATAATAGCATCGGGTATATGACTGACAGTTTTCTCTTTTTGCTTTTAGGGTCCACGTTGGTTTTACGCCGCCGTAGTGACAGTGAGCAAAAAAAGAAAATTGTATTCGTATACCAGACACCGCAAAGGCGTAATGCCGAAATGATTCTCAGTTTTTCCACCGCGTACCCCTTTAAGACGCGATTTCACCAAATACTCTGCGCGTACTGCCACAACGAGTTTAATGAATTGTCAGATTTGAGACTACACATGAACAGCGAACACACAAAATCCGACTTTACAAACGTTTTCTACAGAACCAAGGACAATCTGGTCAAAGTAGACATAACGAATCTCAAATGCAAGCTTTGCTTGCAAGAAATTCAAGACATAGATTCTTTAATGGGACATCTGTTTCGAGAGCACAGAAAGCCAGTTAAATTTAACGCCAGATTCGGTGTGTTGCCTTACAAACAAAATTCTGAGAATCACTGGGTTTGTGTATATTGCACGGAGATATTTACGGAATTTATTCCCTTTAAACGTCATGTGCCAACTCATTTCATGAATGTGTCTTGTGAGAACTGCGGGACTGTTTTCATTTCGAATCACGCGCTACGTGATCATCAAAGACAAGTGAAGTGTTATCGAGCTGCTTATAAGGCCAGGAATGGAAGAGTTATGAGACCACGCATGAATGCAACGATAATACTACAGTGCTCCACAGCATCTCCTTTCAGAACTTGGATGAAGAATTTCAATTGTGTTTTTTGTCGTGTCCAGTATAGTGAACCATGCAGTTTGAGGGTTCATATGGCATCGCGACATGCAAATTACGACGTTCAATCAGCATTTTATAAGAAACTAGGCTACGAATTTCTTAGTATAGATATTACAGACCTTCAATGTAAATTGTGCTTCATGTCTATAGAAAATTTCGAGGACTTAGTATTTCACCTCAAAAATGATCATCAACAACCGATAATGACTGAAGCGCAGTTAGGTGTACTACCGTTTAGATTGAATGATGGTACTGTATGGAAATGCACGTTATGTCCGAACGAATTTAAAGATTTTGCCTCGTTAAACAAACACACAAAAATGCATTTTCAAAATTATGTATGTGACACTTGCGGTGAGGGTTTTATAACTGAATCGGCTATGATTGCTCATACAAAAATACCTCATGAGAATAAATATAGTTGCAGTCGTTGTATAGCAACATTTTCGTCCTTGGAAGAGAGAAATATACATATGAAAACACAGCATACGTCGATGCCGTACATGTGCGTGTATTGCAGCGAGAAGCCTAGGTTTGCAAATTGGGAGTTGCGCAAGAAGCATTTGATGGAAGTGCACAATTACAAGACGGGCGCGGAGAAATACGAGTGTACGACTTGCCAGAAGACATTTAAAACCAGATCGGGAAAGTACAATCACATGGCAAGAACTCATAGGATGAAGAAAGACACAGAGTTGAACTATCCGTGTCCCAGTTGTCCTAAGGCTTTCACTAGCAAGTTGTTTCTTGATAAACATGTAGCTAAAAAGCATTTTAATACTTAAGACCTACAATTTATATTGAAATGTAATTATACTGTCTATAACCTAGAAACATTACAAGAGTATTACAAGAATTCGTCTTAGTAAAAAGTTTGGAAGTTACGAATCAAAGGGTTACATTATAATAATCACATGATGTAATACGCCTTTAATTCACACTCCAAGCAATGTTTAATTAATTAAATAATTTAAACGATCATCCAAATAGTTTCTAAATAAATATTGCGTCTTATAAAGGGAATGCTGTAGAGTAAAACAATTGTTATAGAAAAAGAATGTAATACTGACAAAAATCTTTTCTTTTTTAGGGTCCAGAATGGCAATAGAGCTTCCAGAAAGACCAAAAAAGAGATTATTCGAAAGATCAGTTAACCAGAATCCGCAGCGCCAAAACGCTGTACTCATTTTAAAACATTCGACAGCATTCCCTTTTAAGACGCGTTTTAATAGGATCTTATGTTCATACTGTCAGGAAGAGTTTGAGCCTATGGCAGCTTTGAGGAAACACATGAAGGCAGAGCACGCAAGCGCAGATCACAATAGCGCGTTTTATAAAGTAGTTGATGACCTTAAAATAGACATCACAGAATTTAAATGCAATACATGTGCTCAAGATATTGCTAACGTAGACAGATTTATGAACCATATTTCCCAAGAGCATGGCATATCTGTTAATTTTAATGCGCCGTTTGGCGTGCTGCCTTATAAACAAGGATCTAGCGGTCGTTGGATGTGCCTAGATTGCGATAAACATTTTGCAGAATTCTCTCAAATCAATGGCCATCTTCGCAGCCATGTAAAAATATTCACGTGTGAAAAATGCGGGGCTACGTTTTTGTCCGAACACGGCTTTAGACAGCATGTACGCAACTTTAAATGTTATAAGGCTACCTATAAACCAAGATTTGGTAGAGCTCTAAAATATAGAAGCAATACAGAGATCATACTTCAATGTTCCACAGCGTTTCCATTTAGAACTTGGGGTCAAAATTTCAACTGCGTGTTCTGCCGCGTTCAATCGAATGATCCAAACGGTCTTAGGACACACATGGCAGCAAGACATGCGAATTTTGATGTACAGATGGTATTCAACAGAAAAATGCGAAAAGAATTCCTAAAGATAGATATAACAGATCTTCAGTGTAAGCTTTGTTTCATAGCAATCGATTCGCTGGACGAATTATTGATACACCTGAAGAACGATCATAAGCAACCACTCAATGCTGATGTACAGCCTGGTGTGTTGCCTTTCAAGTTAAACGATGGGTCAAACTGGACCTGTGCGATATGTAAGATACAGTTTACAGATTTCATATCACTACAGAAGCACACAGCAGAACATTATCAGAACTACGTTTGTGATACTTGCGGTGAGGGCTTTATCACAGAAACTGCACTTATAGCTCATACAAAGATTCCACATGATAATAAGTATACCTGCAGCCGTTGTGTGGCGACGTTTTCATCCTTGGAAGAAAGAAATATACATATAAAGACCCAGCACACGTCATTGCCGTACATGTGCGTTTACTGCAAGGAGAAGCCTAGATTTGCAACTTGGGAGTTAAGAAAGCGGCATTTAATGGAATTTCACAATTACAAGCCTGGAGCGGAGATGTACGAGTGTACGACGTGCCATATGACGTTTAAGACGCGCTCGCAAAAGTACCACCACAATGTGAAAGTTCATAGGACGAAGAAGGAATCCGAGTATAGTTTTCAATGTGGGAGTTGTGCTAGGTCGTTCGCAACTAAGATGTCGTTGGATAAGCATATAGCGAAGAAACATTTTCATGTGTGAGAGATAGTGTGATTGGTTTTAGGTTTTTATACAATTAATTGATAAGTCGTTGTTGGAATATACTTAGGAGTTAGTTGTCTTGCCAGTATTATAATATTTACTTCAATATTTATCGCGGTTCTGATATGTTAAGATAAATAAGGAGCCTAAGGGTTATTAGCTCATTAGAGCCACCTAGCATATGACAAGGTGGTAGCCACATTGTCAATCAGTAAACCGCGCGTGATCAATGAGGGATCTAGTAGTCTTTTCAGCGATTGGTATGCTCTAGATCATGATAATATCAGATGATAACATAAATTTGTTTAAAAAGAGTTCAATATTTTCTTGGTGACCAATTCATTTTACATAATTTACCTATACTAATAATATCCATATATATACAGCTTAATGACCAATTCTAAATTAAATTTGACATACATAATATATACTTATCTATATATATAAAAATGAATCGCAAAATGTGTTGGTAAGCGCATAACTCAACAACGCCTGGACCAATTTGGCCAATTCTTTTTTTAAATGTTCGTTGAAGTCCAAGGATGGTTTTTACGGAGAGAAACAAAACAGCCCTTTTCTTTTTCCCATACAAACGTTTTCTAACTAAAATGTAGAGTCAATTTGAACTTTATTGCTATTCAATAAAGTTGCACAGAGTTCAAATTCAATCATATCTATCAAAACAGTGTGCGTGTGCGCGTTGGAGGATCTAATGTCGCGTGCCGAAACTAAAACATAAGAAATAATATCGCGAAGCCGACCAAATTGAAAATCAGTACTAATGATCTATAGCTCTTAAATTTTGTGACTAAGTATTCAATTTGTTCGGCTTCGCGATATTATTTCTTTTGTTCCAGTTTCGGCACGCGACATAAAATGCATCAGTTTTCACGTCATTACAACAGTCTGATCTGGTCTGAACCCCTGGTCTAGACCATGCCGCCATAACAACTTTGAGTTGTGTTCCGGTATTAGTGACCAGGTTCCAGACTCACTTAAGAGAGCAGCAGCGCATTTGTAGCACCTTTGGTGTTGCAAATGTCCATAGGCGATGGTAACCGCTTTCCATCCAGTGGGCCGTCTGCCTGTCTGCTGAACTCCTGCAATAAAAAAAAAGAAAGTCAAACACAAACCGCGTTACCAAGTGTTTTAGCGACACTTTTATTATTTTGAAACCCAACATAATTATTTGATGATAAATATTAGTTACAACTAATTAAGGTAGGAAAAAAAAACTGCCACATTCCAAATCTTTTTGACAGAACGAAGTCTGTCGGGTCCGCTAGTAATATTATAGAGGTAAAGTTTGTGACGTTGTAGGGGGTAATCTCTGGATCTACTAAACCGATTTTAAAAATTCGTTTACTGTTGGAAAGCTACGTTAACAGGGAGTGTCACAGGCTATACAACATGACGCTATATACCACGGGAGCGGGACAGAGCGCGGGTGAAACCGCGCCGAGCCGCTAGTAATATATATTTTGTCAGGTTTTTATTATTCTAATATTTCATTCTATTTACATTTTTGACATTGTATTATATATGGAATAAGTCTGTTCGTGAGATATTTACATACCTATAATTATTGCATAATTCTATAAAAATGTCTGTGGTTTGAATGGATTACATTCTGTTTTTATGGACTAGTTGATTTTCAACTTTTGATTACTATTTGCATGCCTGAAAGGGCTTTTGCCCTTGTTGCCCTACACATGTTTTTACATGTGTAACATGAAATAACATATTGTCATCTAATGTTTTTATTTAGAATGATTTTAAGCAAGAAATTGTTTGATTTGATTATACCTGCATGACTTCGAGCGAAGTGATCCGATGCTAGTCGGGCGTCGGCTGGCTCTAATATATGATCTTTACGGGTTCAATTTTTGGTGACTATCAGATATTCACATTGTAATAATAACACATTAGTGATAGTGATCTATTAACAAGTCACCACAGATAGAAATAAATTAAGATATATAATCAGAGATCAGAGAACTAAAAACAAAGAGAGAGAAAAAAAAAGTAATGTAAACGTGAAAAAAGAAATCTAACACCCTAAGAAAACCTGCTCAGTCATGTAACTTGATTGCGCTGGATCGGCTGGGCGTAACTATGTTCTAAATCTCAGCCTTTCCAACGCATACAAAGCTATGACGGAAAGAGTGTCGAGGCATATATATTTATTTTGTTAAGTAATTCAGGACAATCGAATTTCTGGGGTTTTTAGTGGGTATTGGGGTTGGCTCGCTCGTGTAGCAACGCTCGGAGTCTTCCACACTATTCTGTGACGTCGAGCGCTGCCAAGAGCATACTATTGCTGCAGTGTTATCGCCCCCGAACGACGCGTGTCGTTCCCCTAGCAACGACCCAGTTTGTGCGTAAATCGGTTAAGGATTTTACCTCGCCTCAAAACAAAAAAAAAAAAAAAAAAAGTCATGTCACTTGATTGTACTGTAAAATTGTCATTACGAATAATCGAATGTGGCCCTGAAAGAATAAAGTCGAGTTGTTAAATTACAATTTTTCTTATTCTGTATAAGTCTGTGTTAAATAAGATCTTCTCCATCCAAAGGTTGCCTGGAAGGGATTACTTTAAGCAATAACGACGCCTTCGTATTTATGTACCTTCTAGTGTTTAATATTTTGAAGTGTGTTCTTTTGACTATGTTGGTGTACAGTGACGAGTATTGTATTGCAAATCAAAATTACTCTCACTTGATCTAGGAACGAAAAGTATTATTCCCAATATTTTTTTGAGATCATCGCATACATGTAATGGATAGTTTTAACGCTTTAGGTAGGCTGTAGGTCGATTTGTAAAAATATACATATAGGCTGCTCAGGACGTGAGATGCGTTTTATCATAACTACCTTATGTAAGCTAGTTTTTTTTTATTTATTTGTTTAGGGCAAGGAACAATTACACCATTAAGAAGCTAAATAAAAATATGAACTATTGGTAAATATTACTTGTAGCGCAACCAGCGATGTTGCCCACAACTATAATATAAAAAAGTGATAAATCTGTCTGTCAGTTTTACTCAGAGAATTATGTATTGAATTTATAAGATTTCGCATACCGTCAATAGTTCTGTATCGAGTTTAGTTTTAATTCGCTCAGTATTTCTCTCGTGATGTTCTAACAGGAAGACAGAGCTTGATGCTTCTCCACATTAATTATAAAGTATAGCATTTATTTTACTTTTGACAGATCGATGACGGATCAATTAGTAATGTCCTAATGCGTCACCGACTCGATATATTATAAAAATCGACTTAGTTTATAAATAAGTTTTAATCAATTTAACTTATCTATATATTTTCCTAAAATTACTGTCGTTTAATAAATATACCCACATTTCAATTAATATATTTTACATATACTAAATAAGTCATTTAAAACAGCACATATGCTAATTGCGGTGTTTTTCTTTAAATTAGGACATTTTATATTTTCAAATCGCATAATTTCTATTTATTTACGTATAGCGTCGACGGTTTAATCTCTGTGTGTGCGCTACATGACTCACAGAACATCACAATTATGTCACCAACTGTCAAGAAATATGTAACTCGATAGACGTGCACTTGGAGACAGTAGCACAGTAGCATGTGCCAGTGAATTTCGTTCGGGTTGCAATGACGACGACGTATTCGTTAGTGGAAGGCAATGCCTGCGCTAAAAACTCGACAGGAGCGTCATTTTTTTCAATAAAATCCTCTATCCCACGGATGTGACGTCATTTGTCGGGATACAAAGTATCCTAAGTGTTGATCCGGGATATAAGTTAGCTGTGTCCAGTTTTATTTCAATTCGTTCAGTAGTGTTCACGTGAAGCTCTAACTCACGCGTGCCCAAACGGTTTTGAGTCGATTGCGAAAAAAAATTGTGAATGTGATCTACATCGTATCATACAGGATTGTCATCTAGATAGATAAGGTGTGCTCTATCTACCTAGATGACAATCCTGCATGACAAATACTTGCAGCCTCTATAGTGGAACACTTACAAGCCAATAGATGGCGCTGTGCAATCATTGAGGTCGCAAACGATTCCCGAATCGTACAAAGAATATATGCAAATTTCCAACAATAATAGATGGGCCCAGGCCTGCGAGGAATAACAATAGCCTCACTGGAAGATCTTCCTTTGAGACGGAGGAGCATTCCATCTCGCTCCTAAAGCTCTCCCGAGTCGATCGACCAGTGTCTAACAATATTGAGGTAGTATTTTTTTAAAGTTTTCGCGACTAGTACGAGCATACGTAATAAAACTACGTAAATTAAAATGGACAAGTAGCCAGTAGGCTAAATAAAATATTAACAATATTCATTAACACGTGACATCTTTGTCTTCCGTGATCACCGCTACTGAAAAGCGGCCGAATCGTCGGAATAATAATAATAATCAAATAAATTACCGCGCTTAAAATCGTTAAAACGTAGTTTTGTTAAATATTGAGGTAGATCGCCAGCAGTTAAATTTGAGCACCCCATTTTTTCGACGACGCAGGGCAATGTCTTCTCTTGGGACACTATCCTCGGGCCTAAGGGGAAGACTCACCGAGAGAGATGTGTGGGACTCCTGCTCAGGCGTATGCCCACCGTGGCCTCCAAGCGCAGGGACGGGGGATGGTCGACCGTCAGACTACACATAATCCTAACCTGCGCCCCTCTCCTATGCGCTTTTACGGGGTGCCACAGGAACTAAACTATAAGTATTAAATCTGTGACGCCCTAACAACTCGTCTCTCACTTAGGGCACCCCCGGGGAAGGGTCCCCTTTTCACCAACAGGGGGGAGGGAGCCGTAGAAGTTTGAGCACAACTGCTCTAGCCGATAGACAGAGGACGCGTTCCCTTAATATCTCACGACGCCCAAAATGCTCCGTCTGCCGTTCCACAAGGCGACCGCGGTCGTTATGGTCGTGGCGAAAACGTCACTAATGACGTCATCATTTTCGATCACACAGCGCTCACAACGACTCATGTCAGAGCTGGGTCGAAATGAGCGTTGACCACAGAGTATTAATTCTCTCTATCACTTGACATTGAAAAAGGCGAGATTTTCAAATCGTTCGTTTATGACATCAGCGCCCCATAATCCGTTCCACTAGAGTTTATGATTGTAACGTCCGCAAGCAAGTGGAACGGGAAAAATGGCGGTCGTGAACGCGGTTGTTGTGAGTCCCTTCTGGAACGTAGCCAGTGAGTCAAAAATTCTAAAGATTCTATTTTCATAATCTACCGGTTCTTTTCTCTTTTTAAATTCATTGTACAAATTCGAGCGCTCTACAGATCAATTATAATATAGATAGAATGTATCTATTATACGACTATTTAGTTTGTTTAAATGTTATTAGTATTATATTCAACTTTAAAGTCATTGAATTAGCTCATTACGAATTAAAACGTTTCTCCTACGTTAAAGACACTAAGTTAACTATAAGTATAATAAATGTACGTAACTTTTAAAGAATAAAATATTGATTTCCAACATAGATTTTTATTTAATAAACTTCATATTCATTTTAATGTTCTGTACGATTCCTGTATCAAGGGACTTACTCTCAAACGCCTTTCGTTGTTCGTTTTCGTCCAGTCAGCGTGAAAGAGTCAATAAAATTTTAAATAGAAGGAAAGAACAAATATTTCCTTCAAGCTACCATAATAAAGTCGATATAAAAAAATCTATCTATCTCAAAAATAAATGGAACATAAAATAGAAAATGTGCTTTTCCTTTCTCATTTTCTGAAAGTACGCTTGGAGTTGCCTAATGACAGGGTTGAAAACAGTACTTGTCGCCCCTGGGAAACGATTTTTTTTAGTTGCCGGAGTTCAGCAGACAGGCAGACGGCCCACTTGATGGAAAGCGGTTACCATCGCCTATGGACATTTGCAACACTAAAGGTGCTACAAATGCGCTGCTGCTCTCTTAAGGGAAACTGGAACCTGGTCACTAATGCCGGAACACAACTCAAGGTTATTATGGCAGCATACTTTAGACCAGGGGTGGTCGCCATCCAGTCGAGCAAATACCCTACCACCTGGCTATAGGTTGTTTTGTCGCCTCTTACGACAGGCCGCCCCAACGCAGGAAATTGTATTCTTTCCTTCTTTCCCCTGCTGTCAAAAAAATTAAAAACAATGCGAATTACAGATAAAAAATGCGACTTATGTCCCAACTTTTTTTTTACAGCCACTGTTAAATCGCGGTCTAAATTGTAATAAAAAATGTCAACAATTTTGCAATATAATTTTATAGTCGTAAATTACTTTTCACTAAATTATTATTTAATTTACATACATTTGAGCTAAATATATAATATATTACTATCATCAGTGATAGAAAAACACTGGCTGGTAGAATGCCACAGATAAAAAAAATACTTGACGTATGATATTCATGGATGATTATTATTATTTTATGTTTAAGGCTTGGCAACTAGGTCTTTAAGCCAGGCGCCGGTGTTTTGTAGGCTACAATCGACTTCATTCAACGGAGTTCTTGTGAAAATTCGAAAGGCCACATTTGGCTATATAGTTCACATTTCTCGCAAAAACACATAATTACTATTCAAAAACTATCAATATCCTACAACTATTGTTCATTTTAGAGTAATTTTACACGTTTGTAGAAAATAAAACTGCACAGCACGACGTCTCCTTTCAGTTCCCGCCAAAAACTCCTATTCATGGATGTAACGCCTGATTTCATTAGAGAAGTAGTTGTTTGATTAACTAATCATGTTATCCTCTCGGGTGAAAGGCATATTTAGGCATTCGAACTGTTAGCGCCCTCTACGCTCGTGCGCCAACCCATCTCGTCCCTATATAAATATAAAAAAACAAGCAAAATATGTTCTAAAACGAAAACGAACGAAGAAAGAAGTTGGCGAGTAGGCCCTCTTGCCTGTGTTTAAATGTAACGCAACACCTGCGCAACGTACGGCGCTGAATGTTTGGCTAAATACGCCCGCAGGGTTTTTTGTATCCTTTAGACAGATCAGTGGAAAACACATCGCGTTCTGATTAGTGCCGATCGTTTAGTCACCAAACTTTCAGCGCCGTACGTTCTGCAGATGTGATGTTAGGCTTAAGGCTCTTTCAAAAGTTTTTATTCAAAATAAGTTCCACTCGAGAGCCCTTTTTGAAAGTCAACATCAAGTTAAAATTTAAATTTTACTTTCTATCTTATGTAAACCCCTTCGCAATGTGTTATTGCTGTTAAGCAGAAGAAGCGACAAGTAACTTCCCATCAACACGTCTAGCTGAAAATTGTTTTCTTATTTATCTATCTCAAGCCCTTTTATTGAATAAATTTTACGAAGTCGTGATAGCGTAATGGCTAGCACACGCGTCCCAAACTTAAATAGCGCGGATTCGATCCTGGCCAGAACGCATGCACCATTTAGCCAGTTTTCGGATCTAATGTGCCTATTGTTACAATTACCACGTGCTAACAACGGTGAAGGAAAACATCGTGATGCAACCTGCACATCGAGGTATCCAATGTGTTAAACCTGCCAAGCCGCCCTGGACAAGCGTGGCGGGTATACTGTCCGTTTCCCCTATAATGGGAGGCCTGTGAGGCTAGCCATTACGTTACCACGACACTTCGAACGTGGTAACACGCAGGGTTACCACATTCGAAAAATGAACATCACTTAATGTCATGTTTTGAAATAAATTATAAACAGAGATTATTACAAAAAGTAAATTATTCTAAATTTTTTTGGAGCTTTTTAATAATTATTGCGATTTAGGTGTTTTTGACTCTCGCGGGTGTTGATATTTATTATTGTATAAGTTCAGCAGACAGGCAAACGGCCCACCTGATGGAAAGCGTTTACCATCTTCTATGGACATTTGTAACACCAAAAGTGCTACTAATGTGCACTAACACAATTTAAGATTGTTATGGCGGCATATTCTAGACCAGGGGTGGTAGACATCCAGACGGGTAAATATTCTACTACTTAGCTGTGAGTTGTTTTGTCGCCTTTTACGACAGGACGCTCGGCCGCGGGAAATTTTATTATCAATTATGTTATAATCAATTAATCATCCATTGAGCTGTTATACTCTTTATAGTATATTGCTCTCTCTCTTAATTGTTCCTAATTTAACTTAGACTATATGTATAAAACGTTGTAATCGTTATTAAATATTATATTTACCTACACATTTATGAGATTGGACATTTTGGTCGTATAGAAAAATGCCAACTATTTTTATTTCATTTTTTATTGTTGGAGTTCAGCAGACAGGCAGACGGCCCACTTGATGGTAAGCGGTTACCATCGCCTATGGACATTTGCAACACCAAAGGTGCTGCAAATGCGCTGCTGATCTCTTAAGCGAGACTGCACCCTGGTTACTAATGCCGGAACACAACTCAAGGTTGTTATGGCGAAATACTTTACACCAGGGGTGGTAGCCATCCAGTCGGGCAAATGCCCTGCCACCTCGCTGTGGGTTTTTTTGTCGCTTCTTACAACAGGCCGCCCGGTAGGAAATTTATGATTATAGTATTGACAATAGTCGTTGAACTGTGGCAAGTTATACATTAATAGATTGGTGGATGAAACGTGACGCAATATATTATTATTATAACCAGAAAGGAGATTAACGTTAACCTTTCGACAAGAGAGATTAGACAAAGCATGCAGAAGGTATAAGCAGACTAAATGAAATAGAAACATCAAGGTATCTGACACACATTTTCTATTTTTAGGAATACGTGCCCAAACCAGCAAACAGAATGTGATACATATTGAGGAAATAGAAACGAATACGAACAAGTCAAAGTACAAGAGAAGTGTCAGGGCAGAAGCCAGAATAGCGACTAAGAAAAACGCAACATCAATACTGCAATGTTGGACACTGTGCCCTTTTAGGTGGAAGAAGAACAGATTTAAATGCGCTTACTGCGAAGAGAATTTCACTGAGTGCTCTTCACTCAGGGATCATGTTCGAATATGCTCAACTCAACACAATTCTTCTGATATCTACCGGAAGTATAGAGAGATGCCTGTCATAAATATAGACACTACAGATGCGATCTGCTGCGTTTGTTCTACGCCTTACACTGATGTAAACCAGATGCGAGAACACACCATCAAACACGGCTTTGATTTCAACGCAAAGCATCCCGACGGCGTTATCCCTTTCAGTCTTGATAAGGCCGCTTGGAATTGCGTGATTTGCAAAGAGAAGTTTAATAATTTCCTTAAATTATACGAGCATATGAATATCCATTATCAACATTATATATGCGCTACTTGTGGTAAAGGATACATGACAGCAACGAGGTTGAGAAAACATTCTGAAGTTCACGTGACCGGCTCGTTTTCATGTAGTGAATGTGTAAAAACCTTTACGATGAGATCTGCTAGAGATGCTCACAAAGCAACTATGCATTCTAAAAGCCCAAGATATGAATGCCCTTATTGTAATATGCGTTTTGATGGATACTACGACCGCATGTCGCATCTAAAAGAAGCACATCGTGAACAGGAGGTGTCTTACGATTGCAGCCATTGTGAGCTCTCGTTCAAAACTTCAGGAAAGAGATCAGTTCATGTTCGATCTGTACACTTTCCGCCAAAGTTGGAATTTGGGTGCATTTATTGCGAATGGCAGTTTAAAACCAACTACGAGTTAAAGAGGCATATGGTCAAGCATACTGGAGAGAGAAACTTCCACTGCTCTGTGTGTGGTAGTTCATTTTCGAGGAACAAAGCGTTGACAAGTCACATGAAGATTCACCAGAAGTTGCTCTGCAAGTCATGTGGCAATGAATTTAAACAGAGGGGCCAATTACTAGCACACATTAGGGCAGTACATCCTGAGGCCATATTAGGGATACAAATATGAAATCGTCGTTGTTAGAAAAATCATTTGTCTTTGACAGTGCAAAAACGAAGAAGATTTTATCAAACAACGAATACAGAATTAGCAACATGTCTAGAATTCTGAAATACGAGGAGGCTAATACGAAAATAAGAATATTTGTGCTGGTTTAATTTTTATTTAATTTGTGTTTCTGTAGTCTGTAGTCGAAAATTTCTTGATGAATATGATGCAGAAGATGTGTGAAGTCACACGAAAGGTCCACGTCAGGAACCACCAAATTCGCGATTATCTTTAGGTCTTAGAGATAACAGAGACAAACTGCAAGAAAGTCGCTTGCGGTTGTCCGGCCAAAATGTTTTAATAGGAGGATGTGGTTTTTGATAGGATTATTTTAAACAATACTTTATGACTTTAACTGTAACATAAGTGTTATTTGTTGAAATATTATTAATAAATACGATTTATTTTAATATGGCTTCAATGGTGTACTTATTTTTATTTGTTTATTTATCCAAATAACGTTGTTATGTAAGGTTTCTTTCTTAATCATGGATTCATGGAAGTTCACAGTTTAGGAGATATACATTAATCAAGAAATAATGAATTCACTACTGAGCTTTATAATTTTTACGGTATAGAGATTTCGCCACATAGCAATATCAGAAAATAATGACTGTAATTAGAAGATAGAAAATTAA
Organism: Dendrolimus kikuchii; assembly: GCA_019925095.2. Classification (NCBI taxonomy): domain Eukaryota; kingdom Metazoa; phylum Arthropoda; class Insecta; order Lepidoptera; family Lasiocampidae; genus Dendrolimus; species Dendrolimus kikuchii. Next base: position 8,329,235 of record CM034415.1, read on the forward strand.
TCAATTTAAACTAAATAAGAAGGTGTTTTATCATTAAATTGATGTTCGCACTACTTAGCAGTTGAAATTTCTCTTAGGCTTAAAGAGCATTAACTCTTGGAGCTGTGATGTTGGGTCAACGAACGCTTATTACATTTAAAGAGTCTATTTAACGGGACGATTTTCTTTTCAGGTTCTGATATAGAAGCTCAGGGAAATGTAGGCCAAATAAAACGAGGCAGAAAATTAAAGGAAGTCGTATGCGCTCGTCAGATGCGTAGACGGCGTCGGGCTAACAATGAGCTTCCAGAGCATCTCAAGAAACGTCTATCTAAACAAATGATGCGAAAGAACGCTATGATCCTTCTAGAATGCTCTACTGCTTGGGCGTTTAGATGGTTTCATGGGATGTTCTATTGTAGTTACTGCGATGCTAAATTCCCCGACTCCTTGCCTTTACGTGAACACTTTGAAAAATATCATTTGAACGATTTACCAACTACAGAAATATTCGCGAAACTTTCTCAAAACAATATGGTCAAAGTTGATATTGCAAAATTGAATTGCAGATTGTGTAGTTGTGAATTAAATAGTCTAGATTCTCTTAAAGGACATATGAAGACTCACGAGATACACCTACATGAGGGTTATAGCGATGGAATCCTCCCTTTTAAGCTAAACGATGAAGAATTTAAATGTCAAATCTGCCTTGCGAGTTTCTCAAATTTTCCAAGAGTTAATGAACATATGAACAAACATTATCAAAACCATGTTTGTGACGAATGTGGGAAAGCGTTTATATCAGAATCTAGGTTTCGCAAACATGCACAGTCTCACGAATCGGGCAACTTTCCTTGCTCCCTATGTGATTTAGTGTTAACAACCAGGGTAGCAAGAATGTGTCATAGACAGAAAGTTCATAGGAAAGGAATTCGCTACAACTGCCCAAGATGTCCAGAAGTCTTTATATCGTATCATGGCAGAATTAAGCACTTGACAGAGGCTCATCACCAGAAAAAGGAATATGATTGTAATATTTGCGGAAAGTTTTTTGATACGAGCTACAAAAGAGATGGCCATTATAAATTGTCACACGGCATCAAAAAGAGGTCTAAATTTATCTTATGAATATTCAAAGAAATGCTGAAAGTTGAATTTTCTAATGTAGTGCCTTAATACAGAGTGGTTGTTAAAACAGTAATAGTATTAAGGAAGTTTTCTATTTACTCATCATAAAGGTAGTCGCATATAAAAAAACCTTAATATTTTATAGAGGATACGAAATCATCCAATTCAAACTGAAACTTTATCTCTTCTAGGAACTGCAGAAGAGAAACGTGATGTCAGTCCAGAGGCGAGGCCCATTAAAATTGTATGGAAACGCAAACAAGGCGCCTTGACCGAAGATAAAGCGAACGCAGCTTTTATTCTAGAACATTCCAACGCTGTTGTATTCAGATGGCAACGTGGAAAGTTTATGTGCGCTTACTGTCCCAAAATATGTGCTAACGTTGCCGAAGTTCGGACACATTCCGTCGCACACAACCCATTAGATTTACTTCTAAAACCTATAAAAGAAGTTAGGAACAGTTTTCCATTACGCGTGGATATTACCAATCTAACTTGTTCGGTATGTAATCACGCAGTTAACACCGTAGACAATCTCAAATCTCATTTAAGAGAAACCCACGGCAAGACTGCGAATGAGAAATACACTGACGGGTTGATACCCTTCATTCTGACTGGTAAAGATTATAGCTGTTTGCACTGTAATGAAACATTTGAAGGATTCATGAGCCTCTTCATACATATGAACCAGCATTATCAAAGTTTCGTTTGCGATGAATGCGGAAAAGGATATTCTGCAAATCACAAGCTCAGAGCTCATCAAAGGACACATGTGTTAGGAAAATTTGTTTGTTCCAGATGTGATCTGATTTTTCCGAATAGTGTTGTGAGGAACAGACATATTACAAGTGTTCATGGTCGGAAAGAGCGATATCGATGCCCTATTTGTGACTCTTACTTCGATTCTTACCACTCGAGATTGAGGCATTTAGATCGAGTGCATGGTCAAAAATCGGAATATAAATGTAGTTTATGTACGTCTGTTTTTGGTAGTGGAGCGTTAAGAAATTCTCATATGAGGGTCGTCCATTTTAAAAAGAAAAAAATTCCATAACGTTATGTTCAGGCAAGACTATAAAATTTTAATGGATCGTGATGATCTTATAAATTCTCTTTCAAGCATTAAAACTTTATCTCTTTCTTAAAGTTTAAATAAAATGTACTCTTATCCCTTACATACACCACATTAACATTCCAATATTACTGAAATTATGTGATAGATTATACATATAAATGATGTAAAATTACCTAAAATATACGAATTACCTAAGCAAAAAAAGGTTTCATTTAAATAAAACCCATTTCTTTTTACTTATAAGATGATACAAACAAACGCTGTTGCCAAACTGCAACGCAGTTTAATGAATCATATTAAATTATCCTTTAAAACTTCTGTTTTTTTAACCTTATCTTTGCTAAATGTAAATATACTTCACGGTGTAGCTGTAGCAGGTTGAATTTTGGTTACTTGTTACACTAGAACTTGAGGGGTCTGTGTCTGATGTTATTACATTTCTTAAACAGATATTAAATTATTGTGGAATGAATTTACTGACATCACTGCCTAAATTGTCTATTATGCGTTAACCCATAAGTGTGACATAATTAGTTCGATTGACGTATATGTAATGAAGAATACGGTTTTTATTTAAAAAATACCATAATTAGTAAAATAGCTCCGGATAACCGGTCTTGAAAACACTGATCTTAAACACTTACCGTTTTATAGATAGAATCAATCATTTTAAATAATGTTTATTCAAGAGAGACCGTAATGAGAAGACGTCTCTAAGGTATCCTATCATTTCATTCGTCAAAAACTTGCCTTCGATCTCCATTAAACATAAGCCCAATCATTTTCCACATTAAAATTACATAGAATTTTTTCTTTTGTTTTCTAGGGCCAAGCGACTACATTGTAAAATGGACACCGAAGCGCAAGTTTTATGATCACAGAGACAATGCCGCGATCATTATAGGCTGTTCGAATGTGATACCGTTCCGTTGGAGGAGTGGTGCTTTTACATGCGCGTTTTGTCCACTATCTTTCGGTGATTTTGATGCTACAAGAGCACATATAGCCATTCATTCGAACAGATTTGAAGCTCTCCGCCAAGTGAAAGAAATGAAAATCAAAATAGAAATATCCAATTTACGCTGTGAGATATGTTTCCTATCTGTCGGAGATTTAGACTCTTTAGTTGAACATCTATTGGTTGCACATGGTAAAAATATTAACAAAGAACACGGTTTGGGTGTCGCGCCATTCATTATTACCTCTAAGGAATGTATTTGTCCCATTTGTAAAGAGTCTTTCGAGCTTTTCTCCTCTCTAAACAAACATTTTAATGTCCACGATCCAACGAGTATTTGTTTTTTATGCGGTAAAATGTTTTCTACAAAGACGAGACTTTCAGCTCATCTGGCTGTACATGATCTTGATGTCGGCAATGTCAGATGTGGTAAATGTAATGAGACTTTCGCTAATAGAGCTTTAAAGAATGCTCATATTAAGGCGGTACACAAAAAAGAATGTCGATATAGGTGCCAATATTGCAATATATCGTTTAAGAGTTATTCAGATAGGGGTAAACATCTGAAGCAGTATCACGGGCATAAGGTGGAGTATCCTTGCAGCTTGTGTCCGAGGGTATTTGCAATGTGTAATCAAAGGACGAAACACATTAAGCAAGTGCATACAAAGCCAAAAACACATGCTTGCACATTTTGTACGTATTCTGCAGTGACAGCCGCTCAATTACGCGCGCATTTAGTACGCCATGTCGGCGAGAGGACTTTTCAATGCGAAGTTTGTAAGAAATCTTACGCTCGTATGAAAACTTTGAAAGAGCATATGAGAATACATAACAACGATAAGAGATTTGTCTGTGATTATTGTAATAGTGCGTATGTACAGAAATGTAGCCTACAAAGTCATATAAGAACGCATCATCCCGATGCGGTACCTGTTAAAAAGATGATGCTTGGAGACTATTAGTTTTCAAATAAATATAATCAAAGTTTTTAATTGACGGTGTTTTATTTAACTGTTTTAAAATAAGATTATTGGAGAATTAATCCCCTTCCCCTCCTGAATTTCATATTATTAGGTAAACTAGAGTATTGTTGATGTAATTTATTATTGTTGGATCAAATTGGTGCATGAAGAAGCTATAGCTATTTTTCTATTTTTAGGAAGACCAACTGAAACAAATATTTTGGATGAAGAAATTGAAATAAAACAAGAAGTGGAGTTTGATACAGAAAATCTATTACTCAGATCAAATGTCTTTAGAGATGGCAAGGAGAAACGAGCTGCATTTAGAAATAACATAACGACTATTATAGAATGGAGTACTGCATATCCGTTTAAGTATAGGAAGGGTGTCTACCTCTGTTTCTTCTGTAAACATACTTTCATTGAGCCCGAAAAGTTGCGAGAACACACGCGCTCGCAGCACGCTGGCGACATGTATTTAAAACTCAAGAAATACGATCCTCTCAAGATGGATTTTGCAATGGCCACTTGCAAACTTTGCGGGTTGGACGTCTCGAATTATATGACACTCCAAACCCATTTCGCAGAACACGGAAGAGTAATTGACAATACGCTGGGAGAATTCGTACTCCCTTACCAACTGAACAAAGAGGAGCACTGCTGCCAAATATGCGGGAAGACATATGAAATGTTTCTTAGCCTACACAGGCACATGAACGATCACTACCATCACTTTATATGTGAGACTTGCGGCAAAAGATTCGTCACATCACACAGGATGATCAATCACGCACGTACCCACGAAAGAGGACAGTTCCCTTGCAAGAAATGTAAAGAAATATTCCCGACTTACGCGTCTCTGTGCGCCCATGGAGTTAAAATACACAGATCCAACCAGCGGTATAAGTGTCCTATATGTGACGAGAAATTTTCATCTTACAAGAGACGATTAAAACATTTGAATGTAGTGCATGGGGAAAAGACTGCAGTCTTCCCTTGTCCGTCTTGTCCGAAAGTGTTTGACTTATGTAGTCGTCGGACGGCCCACATAAAGTTTCAACATCTTCAAGAAAGGAAACATGTTTGCTCTGTGTGTGGAATGAAGTTTTTCACTAATTACGAACTCCAAGAGCATTCTATAAAACATGGTGGCGAGAGGATATACCAGTGTGATGTTTGTAAGAAATCATACGCGCGTCTAAAGACTTTAAGGGAACATATGAGAATACATAACAATGATAGGAGATACGTATGCAATGTTTGTGGGCAGGCTTTCATTCAAAATTGTAGTTTAAAGCAGCACATGAGAGTACATCATCCTGCAAATCTAAAAGATATCATCTAGTTGCCTAAGAATCATCCAGCTCAATAATGCTCAAACATATCGACCACTGCCTGTCTGTTGAATTACAACAGACTGGCTGACGACCTATCTGATCGAAACTGGCTACCGTCACCTGTGAACATTTACAACACTAATGGTGCTATCATTGTCCTGTTAGCGTCGGAGTGGGAACTAGGGTCAGACCAATGATGCCGGAACAGATGTCAAGGTTGTTAAGACGGCATACTTATATCAGGGGTGATAGCTATAGAGATGACGAATTGCCCTACTACCTGGCAAGTTGTAATTTAATAAAGTGAATACAATCAATAAATTTATAGATTTTTGAGTAATGCCAAACGAAGTAGGAAAAAGAAAATTTCATTAAATGGTAGCGATTTTCAACAAAAAGACGTGATGTCTCATTAAAGACAATATACTATCCTATAACTGTTGTTCTTCATTACCTAATACTTTAAAATAAATCTGCACAATAGATATCATTCCTCAAGCTGCTCCGAAAATTCCGAAGCATACATATCAATCAGTCTAACGAAATTGAAAAATCATACATATGTAGAAAAATTTTAGTTCAATGTTGTGTGTTTAAAAATTAGGAATATTTCCTGTATATTTCGGTTAGGAATGATATTTGTATATGTTAGTATTGTTACGAGTACGGGACTGGAATTAAAATGCCGTTGGAATTACTATACAATTTATTTGAACTATATATGTTCGTGCCTACCCCGCAAGGGAACTGGCGTGAAGTTATGTATGTATGTATGTATGTATGTTGAACTATACAAACACGTATAACACAGATACAATTATAACTAGATCCAACCAGTACAAACGTGGTGCACGATTTAATAACACGCGCAAAGTCCGTCACTATATAGCTCATCGAATGTACACACGTCTTGCTTGTATCGTAATCGTCGCTTGACTGCCCCTCTGCATTGGGCAATTGCTTTATAATGCACCGATGTCATATGTCTACCTGGCAAGCGTCGGCGCAATTCCCAGAAAACATAATCTGCACACCTGCGTAATTATGCCTGCGAACGTCCATACACGATTAAAATACACAATAAGCTATTGTCTAATTACAAATTTTAAACACAAAGAAAACAAAGATAGTCATCAAACAGTTTCAACGTTATTAGCTTAAACGCCGCGGCAGGTAATAAATACAGGTATGCAGGTGACCCAACTTGTAACAGTATTTAATAGATTATTTCTGTATTATAACGTCGTCGTAGATGTTGTTGTAAATAGAGTATTTTGTACATAGAACTTAATATAAATAAACGTACATAATTAATTATTATAAGTTATTTTTTATTCTTTCCGAAATGGATTTACAGAAATGATTCCTTTTTTCCAAAACCCAAATTTCCACCTGTGTGGGATGCGACATACCATGACACTGGCATCGTCACATCTTAAAATGTCTGAGTCAGTGGCTGGCAGCGCTGCTTCAATAACTTAAGCTCTCAAACGACGCAAATATACATATATACATACAAACATAACTTCACGCCAGTTCCCTTGCGGGGTAGGCACGAACAACAGAGCGCCATTCAGGCTTATTCTTACACACCTCACTTGCTTCTTTGACATTCATAACTCTTGTCATGCACGCTCGTCTGTTCTTAAGGCTCCTGACATCACCTTCTGCTTGTACACGATCAATTTGATCATGGAAGGTGTGTCGTGGCCTTCGACGACTTCTGCATCCATGACGCAAATATGAAACCCTAAAAAGAGGTAAGATATTTGTACCGTTTGGAGTTGAAACTTTAGGTCAGTGGGGTCCATCGGCAAAGTTTCTTCAAAGAAATTTATAAGAAACTCTTTGGTGCGACCAGTGATTAGAAGACTAGTTCGTATTTCTCGCAACGAGTCAGCATTGGCAATACAACGTGGGAATGCAGCCAGCCTTCTGGGCGCGCTTCTCTCTGGCATCGATTTGTTACATGTTTTTAGTATTTAATTATTATTTTTTTAGGTTCGTTACTAAATGAATACCTAGTATCAAAATTATATTTATCACTTTCAAATTTCACCAAAGTATTAAATGTATAAGTAGACGAATTATCATTAGCGACAACATAATACGTTGTTTCAAGTAAAGATCAGTTTAATGGTCATACGAATAATAACTGATGAAATGAGGAAACTCTGAAAAATATAATAATAATAATAATAATCGGCAGACAAACACACACATTATATATCCCCAAATTAAGCAAGTTACGCTTGTGTTATGGGTAATATACAACGGACTACTCTGGGGCCGATCACCCAGACCATAGTAAATAACGGAGAAAATACGTTTCCGAAATTTACTATACCAGGAATCGAACCCGGAACCTCTGCGTTGCAGTGAGGTACGCAAAGGCTTAGCCCGCTCAACCACAGAGGCCGTCCACATCACACTTTATCTTCATTAATTTAAACAAATCTACTAGGGCTAGAAATTTCCGATTGTGTGGAGGTGAAAAAACAAAATAATTGGGGATTAAACTTGAAACATTTCTTCTTGTAAAATATAATATCGTCGGATATTACGTCTTGCATTCCTATTTCCAGAATGTATTACTTACTTACATACTTTTGTTTTTTCTTACGTAGTCTATTTAGAAGCTTAATTTATATAATCTTTATTTACAATATATTTCTACAGTTATTTACATCATACAATATTTAAAAAAAACCCTAAAAATAAAAGCACTGTACACATATTTACAATTAAAAAATGGATTCCAAGTCACTGTCGGTGGGGAGCGTTCCCAAAATGCTGGCCGCACTTCCACACTGTATGGCAATGCTAATGCATTGTCCTAAATAGAGGCCGGCACATTGGTTGCGCGGCACTTCTATCAATCGTATTGAAAGGTCTCGATAGAGTTGATGAGCCTAGGCATCCCCACGTCCCCAGAGTCTCAACCCCGACAGCTACAAATATGTACCCATTACCAATGGATACATATATGCGACGTTCAGGATTTCCTGAAATGTAGCAGCGCCTCCGGCAGTCACGGCACTGTATGGAAGATGAAAAGCCGCCTATGTATTTATATATAAATCTTACAGTTTGGCTAACCCGCTTGGTATATCTTGTATATCAACGGTTGATGATGACTTATATCACTGTTAAGGTTCATTGATAATCAAAAAAGTTGCATGACTTGTAAAATAAAGCACTGAATGCTTAACTGAAGTTTCCTCTTTTTTAGGTGAAGAAACCGAGAGCTTAAACAACGATATGATATCATCAACGAAGATAAGAAGCGAAAAGTTTAAACGAATGACAGAAGATCACAAAGCCAAGAGAAAACAGACCGCTATACTTCTAGAATTTTCTAAAATATGTCCATTTAGATGGGCTAAAAATCTTTTTATTTGTTTTTACTGCGATCGACAGTATTCTGATCCTTGTTTATTGAAAGAACATAACAATAAAGAACATGACAATGTGAACACTGCACAAGTAAAACAGACGCTATCAAAGGTTAAAAAACACGAGTTGGTTAAAGTTGAAATAACTGACATAATTTGTAAATTATGCAATAATCATCATAACGATTTGTCAGAACTGAAACGACACCTGTTAGATAAACATCAAATTAATATAGACCCAAAATCAGATGGAGGCGTCCTTCCTTTTAGGTTGACACAAAACGATTTCAAGTGTGTAATTTGTGATAGTAGGTATACGGATTACAAAAGCCTTAACCATCACATGAATGTGCATTTCCAATATTATATTTGCGAGCAATGCGGTAGTGGATTCATTACGCCACACAGATTAAGAAGTCACGGGTTCTCGCACGAGACTGGCGCATTTCGCTGCGACGACTGCTTTAAATACTTCAGATCTACCAACGCTAGGAACGAACACTATGCCACCGTGCATTTGAAAGTTAAACGCCACAGATGTCCTCATTGTTCGGAAACATTCAGGAACTACTTCCAAAGGAATAAACATATCGCCTCTGACCATGGATTAAAATTGAAAGAGTTTAAATGCAATCTATGTCCAAAAGTCTTTACGCTTAGTGGGAAGTTGAGTTTTCATATTCGCACCGTGCATTTAAAACTGAAAAGATTTGCATGTGATGTTTGCGAGTGGAAGTTTTACAGTAGATCTGAATTAAGAGAACATATGGTACGACATGGGGGAGAGAGGAAGTATCAGTGCAATGTATGTAAAAAGGCGTATGCCAGGAAATACACGTTGAAAGAACATATCAGAATCCACGAGAATGATAGGAGATATGTTTGTACTATATGCGGGAAAGCGTTTCTGCAGAATTGCAGCCTGAAACATCATATGAAGATTCATCATCCGAATCAAGGATTAAACAAAGACGAAGTTTGAATATATGATTTTAAAATAATATTAGCAAATAGAACGTAACACTTTTCATAGTCCAACATAATTACAGTCCTGTGTCCTTGTGAAAATCAATCCGGGTTCAGAACTAAACTGCACAATTTGAAATATGAAAGACCTCAAAATATAACTAAAGCTATTGCTGCGTAATACAAAATATGATGTTATCGCTATGTGCGATTTCTTCATTACAACAACCTTTACATAAACTATTAATTGAAATTCAAAAGTTTTTATTTAAAATAAGTTTCACTGGAGAACACTTTTTGAAGGTCGTGCATGTAAGTCAAAATTTAGATCTACTTCTTATTCTATGTACACCGCTTCGCTAAGTGTTATCGCTGTTCAAAGGAAAAGAAGTGGCAAGAAACTCCCCAGTAACACGTCTAGTTAAAAAGATTTTGCATCATAATTATATAGGAATATATATTATCGCAGGCTCTTGTATTTTTAAATACATATAGAAGTTGTATTACAATTACTTTTCAAAGAAATAATGGAGTTGTAACAAACAAAAACATATGTTACCATCGCAATAATGATATACTAAGAATTCATACTGTGACAAATGAAATTAAATTACCTTTGAAAACCTTTATATAAATAAGATTTTTGGTAACCTTGTCTTTTATCTTTCTCTGCTTTGTGTCTTGTTTTGAAGGAAAGCACTAAATACGTATTTTATAGGCGTAACAAATTTTAAAATGTTCTTATAATGTCCTTTAAGCTTGGTCTTATTTGATTTGTTTATAACTTGTTTAAATCCAAAGTCATTCTATGTCTTTGATTGACGCTAAACGATGGAATTCCTGTAGAAGCTAGACAAGTCACATTTCAGAAAACAGCTTTATTTTATCCGTGCAGGAACGGAGAAAGAATACAATTTCCTGCGGCCGGGCGGCCTGTCGTAAGAGGCGACATAACAACCCACAGCCAGATGGTAGGGCATTTGCCCGACTGGATGGCTACCACCACCCCTGGTTTAGAGTATGTCGCCATAACAACCTCGATTTGTGTTCCGGCATTAGTGACCAGGTTCCAGTCTCCCTTAAGAGAGCAGCGGCGCATTTGTAGCAACTTTGGTGTTGCAAATGTCCATAGGCGATGGTAACCGCTTTCCATCAAGTGGGCCGTCTGCCTGTCTGCTGAAATCCTGCAATAAAAAAAAACAGTTGAGATTTTCCACATAAACACACAAATATTTTTAAAAATAATTAACATTGTGCATTTTCATTCATTTTTAAGTAATTTTTTTACTTTGTATATTTTAGCTATGTTTTTATAAATAAAAGTTATTAACTGCATAAAAATGTGTTGTGGATGATTAGGAACTATTTAAGAAGAATTTAGAAGCACAATCTAAGTGAAAAGAACTACTTTCAACGCTTAAATTAACACTTGTTTTAAGATGTCAGTTTTGCACCCTAATAGGGTTTGCAACTAATTTTATAAGTCATACAATTATGTCGTTTCTCTCCAAACATACATAAATAAAGTGACTGTGAAATTTATCTTTTCTAGGAAACGACAATACAATAAAAGAAGAAACAGAAAAGAGAAGAATCGTACCCCTATTCCAGGTTGAGTACGACCGGACTCTGTGTAAACCTCTCGGAACAATCACAGATTTTAAGAAACTCAAGATTCATCTCAGAAATGATACAAATTTCAAACGTGATATCAGTCCATCAAGAAGCCCTTCACCTATTGAAACAATTTATGAACCTGAAGCTGTAGATGACAAAATTATATTGGATATATTACCATCTAAAGTTATTAAGAAGTCACCAGATCTTAGACGGAATGCGTTAACTGTGTTTGAATTTTCAACAGCATATCCCTTTATTTATGGCAACAATAAGTTCAAATGTTTTATATGTACTCAACATTACTTAGATCTGGCACTTCTGAAGCAGCACATGACCGAGACACACTCTTTCATTGCACTAAAAAGACTCGTTAACAATAGACGGGAGAATGTTCTGAAAGTGGATATCAATGGAATGTATTGTAAGATATGCGGTGAAAATCCAAGAGATTTGACAGAAATGAAAATACATCTAAAGAAACACGACAAAGACATCGACCTGAGCATACAAGATAATCTGATACCATTCAAATTAGAGTTAGTAGAAGATAGATATAGGTGCGTAATTTGCGACCAAGGTTTCATAAAAGTGAGGAGTTTAGTTGTCCATATGAGCGTTCATTTTAACAACTACAGCTGTGAAGTGTGCGGTTCTGGCTTCATGACATTAAGGTTGCTGAAGAGGCATCTAGAAATCCACGAGAGCGGAACATATTCCTGCGATAGGTGTAACAAAGTTTTCTCAACACCCAACAAGTTGACGTTGCACGTTCGCGGAGTACATTTGAAACAGTGCCCGAGACGCTGTCCAATGTGCCCGGAGCGTTTCAATTCGAATTATAAAAGGACGATTCATCTACAAGAAGTTCATAATCAGGTGACAAGGGTGCACAAATGCGAGACATGTGGACGTGGTTTTAACCTGAGGTATCATTTGGTATGTCACATTCGTTCGGTACATCTACAAGAACGCAACCAGCAGTGTGATGTGTGTCATCAAAGATATAGCAATAAGGAGTCGTTGAAGAGGCACATGGTGATTCATACTGGAGAGAAGAATCACAAATGCGACGTATGTGGAATGGCTTTTCTGAGGAGGAAGAATCTAAAAGATCATTTACGGCTACATGAGACTGAATAGAAATATTCAAAATTAATTAAGACTAATTCCTACTTTATGTACAGCGCCTTCCAGCGTGTTATCCATGTTTAAAAAGAAAAAAGCGGCAACAATCACGCCATGCATCACGACTAGCAAAGATTCTTTTATTGGCAGACGTTGTTAAGTCCTTAAAAAATAAAAATCTAGAAACCGATTGTTAATTAAAACCATTGTCGAGAATCTACTTAAAAAAAAACCACAAAAGATTTCATTAAAATCGGTCCCACCGTTAAAGAGGTGTTCAAAAATTGCTCCAACCGTTTTTGAGTTATAAATGGTGTAACTAACGCGACTTGGTTTATAGATTTTATTTTATTGTTTGTGTATAAAAATATATAAGTGAGTTGAAAACGGTTAAGCCGACTGTAGGAATGCCCTGAAAGTAAGCAATGTGTAATCTACACACTAAAAATAAAATTCCTCGAGATTTGTGATAATTATGTGTACGTTTAATAATGTTACTTGAAACCCTTTTTCTCGTCGTGGACTCCAAACAATACAAGACTAGCTAGCAACCTCTTTTTCGTCGAATTTATATCCCATTCCTGCGCCAAGATACGGTCTTGCGTTGTCGGTTCGGGCAATTGGACTACCATAAGGTCTCTCTCAATATTTGACAAACAGGGGCCCAATTCTGCTGTTACTATCTCGTCAAAATCGTCGGACGCTATGGTCTCAATTGTAACTTTGCCTGATTTCAATATACTGTTAATTCCAATTACGTGTTCGTGACACGCCATTCTATCATCACAAATAACAATATTTATAAGCAAATCTCGCGAAATCAACGTTTAAACTTTTTGGTAGTTTTTAATATTCATTTCGGCTAATGCCATTTTTGCTAATGGTAATACTTACCAAGGTTTTTCTATTATTATTCCGCTGCTACGATATCGAGAAGATATTGTGGATTTAGTAAATTACGAATTTTCGACACTATCGCTACTTTGAATATCTTCGCAACGCCAATGGAAATATCAGAATTAGGCCCCAGGTCAATGGCGGGCGGCCTCTACCTTTCCTTTTTTCTGGATGTGTAGGGCAATTTGTACTACGTGGTCTCAAGTTCGCGTTTTGACATGGCCATACTTACAAGGGAATTTTCGGTGATTTTATTCCCGATGAGAGCGACTTCGAAGCTACCCGTACATATTCATTACGAATTTTATCTAAATGGGTTACACATGCTGTCGATCTGAGTAACTTCATTTTTTTGTCATGTGCCTTTTGTATTTAACTAGCAACCTAAGTTTTAAAATTTGAAAATGCTACAAATTAATAATAATCGTGAGAAGCTGTAAGGAGGCCGTCGTCAATATATTATGTTAAAATACTTATATATATTTTTTCCCCATTACAAGAAGTGTATTAGAACTCTTTACCGTCGTCTGTTTTTCCTGAAGAATCAATCTATGTATCTTCAAATCTGGCGTGACTGCATTTCCACCTGACATGAGGCGCAATGTGAGTCACACGCGAACCATTCTATATTAAAAAAAATATATTGGTGATTGACTTACTTTGACAAGCTTTTTGGTGGTACCATAAAGAGTATGATGTTTTACTCTGCAGCTTTATTAAAAAAAACTGTAATATATGCTACATTGAAATGAATAATAATTCTTTCTAGGATATATTGTTTTAGATACGAATTTTGTAGAATATCACAACTGTTTACAAGACACCTGTTTTGTTTGTGTTGTAGTACAAGAAGTCCATCGTTTGGCATCAGAAAAATTTCTACAATTTGGCGGAAGCTTTTGCATGAATTATTTTTAATTTTAAATATTTATGAATACTCAACACTGGTTAGATACACAATTCATGCCAAACCATATTTAAAAGAAGCTGTGTACCTAAATGGAGTAAATTATCTCGCTCGCAAGTTATCGCGTTTTTGATAATATAGATTAACATAATTTACTTACGACTAGGTTTGCCATATTATGGTATCCAAATCTATATCTTCCTTTTTCAAATTCAAATTACAAGCCTAGATCTTGAATTTTGACCCACACTCAACTCGACCTCATTTTTTATAACTACATACTAAGAAATGATGATATTTAGTCTAAAATAGAGAGTTCAGTATGTAAGTAAGTTATTTAAGTATGTCCTCTTTTTTTTCAGAAGTCCTCCATTTTATGCAAAATATTGTTACATACCAACACAGAAATGCGTACACCTGCAGGTCGTAAAACGCAGTATTATTGCTTTCCCGGATTTAGGAATACTTTTGTTTACTTTGTGTTTAAAATTTGCAATTATACAATAGCCTATTGTTATTGTACTTGTTTATGGCCGTTCGCAGTCATAATCCTGCAGGTGTGCAGAATTATGTTTTCTGGGAATAGTGTCGACAGTGGCCAGGTGTGGTTTTTGGAAATCATTGTTTACACGGTCTTGACATACTGTAAGCTGTATCTGCGCTGGATCGGACTGGGCGTAACTACGTTCTAAGTCTCAGCCTTTCCTACATAAAAAGCGCGGGGCACATGGGAAGAGGGTGGTTTTAGTGGGTAGTGGTTGTTGCCCGTGCAACTTCTCTGAGTCTCCACACAAGCTGGCTTGATTATTATTCGGATTGCCCCTTATCAAAGGGGAAAGCCTTCATGATCAACTATGGTCTAATCCCTTGCAAAGGACCCAGTATTGTGCGTAAATAGCATTTCTCCTGCCTTAAAAAAAAACTGTACGCTGTGTATAAAGGAATGCCCGACCGGAGAGATCGGCAGTCGAGCGAGTATTACGATATGAGTAAGACGTAGATTCGTCAAGCGATATAGTGACGGACTTTGCGTGTGTTATTGAATCGTGTCTACTGTTTGTATCCAGTTTTATTTGTACCTGTTTTATACGTGTTTGTATAGTTCTAATAAACTCTATAGTAATTCCAACGGCATTTTAACTCGAGTCCCACACGTAACAATATCACTACTTTTTCATTTTTCTATCTGGCAACTCTACTTACTACAGATCTGTATTCTACGAATATCAACAATATGATTATGAATGTTTCACAAAAAAACGAACCAGACAAGTTTTCATATATAAATAGTTTTTTAACAAGAATTTTTATAAGTAAAAATGAATAAATTTTAAATAAAATAAAAAAAGTGAAACATGCGTAGTTTTATTTGAGTGATAGACATTTGTGATAGTAAGTGAATTCTGATAATTTATATTTTCAAAAAAGCGCGGGCAGTATAGCTTAGTCCGTTTAGGTAGCTAGGATTCCGTAACCGAAGGCTTACCTACTCTGAAACGTCTTTCGTCGTTTTCGCTTTTGAGCATTTTTTTAATATTTAAGTACATTTTCCATTGTTTTTTTTTATTATCTACTAGTGGCCCCGGCAGACGTTGTCCTGCTCTGAAAAAATAAAAACCTAGGACCCGATCCCAGCGCCACCTACTGGTTCCAACGGGATATAAAGTAATATCCTATGTCCGTCTCCTGGTTCTAAACAACCTCCCCACCAATTTTCAGCCAAATCGGTACAGCCGTGCTTGAGTTATAAATAGTGTAACTAACACGACTTTCATTTATATATAGATAATATTATAGAATTCTAAACACGCCGTGTGCGTTGTACATTGAAGGTATTTAAAAAAAAAACAACTGGAATAGACTATATAAACGATGGAGAACGAAGCATTTTTTCAGATTTCTTGTCTGTTTGTTTGGGATTCACGTTTACAAATACCGGGCCGATTTCTACGCGGTTTTCGCTGATCGGCAGCTAATTCTTAGCCTTAAACTCTGGAATTACATTCTTTTTCGAATGCTACGGTATTTTGTGTCCCGGGAATCACGCGGGAATTTCAAGTTAAGCTTAGACAATTTCGCGGACTGTCCTAGTACATACATACATACATAACTTCACGCCAGTTACCTTACGGGGTAGGCACGAACAACAGAGCGCCGTTCAGGCTTATTCTTACACACCTCACTTGCTTCTTTGACATTCATAGCTCTTGGCATGCACGCTCGTCTGTTCTTAAGGCTCCTGCCATTACCTTCTGTTAGTACACGATCAATTTGATCTTGGAAGGTGTGTCGTGGCCTTCCATGACTTCTGCATCCATCCACTTTTGCATTGTATATGTTTAGTCATTCATCATGCATTCTTTCCACATGTCCTAGTATAGACTATATTATTGTAGATTTAAAGAAATCTTTGTTTTTTTTATTCTATCTAAAATTTTATCAACTCTTTCCAAAACGAACGACGACAGGCGTTTGAGAGTAAGGCCTCCGAATCGTAACAATAGGTTACGTACCATTGTCCACGAAACTCTTCAATATGCGTGAACAAACCGCACTTGGCCGATTATTTTATCAGTGTTTGAGCTTCCAGAGTTCGCAGTGGGAAATCATAGGCGCTAGTTTCTTGAGAATTACTAATTTATTTATTGGAAGATTACAAAGCAGTCGTTTGAAGTCGGCATTCAAAAGTGGTTCAAAAATTGAAGTAACGTTCTTCTTGTGTCACGTTGACGTTTGAAGCTTGAAGTTATGACAATCAGTCTTGTATATTTTTTAAATAATAATAATTTATTAATATAAAATACAAGGTACACAAATATACAAGTAGTTGTGCATGATTATTTCTTGAAATAAATTTAGTTTTAATATTTAATTTGTTTTATTTCTTTGACTTTGCAAAAAGCACCTCGAATAAACGTGTATGTATGAAGAGATTAATGAAAGCAGATGAAATAACAAGTGTTTGCCAGGACTCGTAGCAAGTGGAGATCCATCTTCTCTGCCTACCCCAATGGAAACAGACGTGACGATATATGTGTACAATTGTACATAGGTATTTCTTTATATAATTATTCATTATTATTATTTTCCCTATTTCTTGTATATACTACGTATGTATGTATATGTGTGTGTATATGTATGTATATATATATATATATATATATTATTTAAGATTCCCTTCATGCTTTGTTATGAATGTAATGTCTGCCGTGTCAGTACCTTAAGGGTTCAGCGGAAGATCAGCGCTGGTTTTAAAAGACCAGCATTATGCTGAGTCTGATGCTCATTTCAGAACAAGATTATTTTGTTAGTTTAAAAATTTGTTAACAATTATACCTACACTACACCAATGTAATTTTTTCCTGAATAAAATGATTTTCTTTCTTTCTTTCTATATGAAGTCTATAAATAATAATGTTACGTGCGGGCGGGGGTAGGCACTTAGAATTTTTTTTTTATTGCAGGAGTTCAGCAGGCAGGCAAACGTTCCACCTGATGGAAAGCGGTTAGCACCATCAAAGTTGCTACAAATGCGCTGCTGCTCTCTTAAGGGAGGCTGCAACCTGGTCACTAATGCCGAAACACAACACAAGGTTGTTATGGCGGCATACTCTAGACCAGGGGTGATCGCCATCCAGTCGAGCAAATACCCTACCACCTGGTTATGGATTGTTTAGTCGCCTTTTACGACAGGCCGCCAGGCCGCAGGAAATTGTATTCTTTCTCCGTTCCTGCACGGATATGATTGGATTGGAAGTAAACAACAATTTTTAACTAAATTCTTTTATTAATTTACACAGCCGTACGTGATTCTCCTCCGCAGGGTTGTCCCTTAACGTACAACTGACGACGTACTGTCCCGACAATAAGATGTCTCACTCACAATACCGTTGCCGATATTGCGTAGACCACCTCCTGCTACTGTAGTGCTCACCTCTGAATTTACCGGGTGAAACTAGCTTCTGGATCTCTTCTTAAATTACGCTAACTCCTTCTTCACTGAACTGCCCACTAAACTCGTCACTGTCTTAGATGTAACTCTTCTTCCAACTCTCGCTTCGCTGTCTTGAACTGAACTTTCTGGTAGGCGCACCTTACGCTACTTATATATACGGAAGAATCTTCTGGAATCCATAATTTCGATCTTCTTTTATTTACTGTATGTCCGTTTCTAAACATCTGTCTACCTCTCTCTTTTTCTTCCTAAACCTTCTATTCTAGAATTTCGATCTTCAGTTCGTTATTCTTTTGTTCATCACCTATCCCTTTCTAAAATGTATTTGTCCTTGTGTTTTCCTTCCAGAATCTTCTACCCTTTTCTAAAAGTTTTGAGACAGGCTTACGCTGCCAGAAAGTTCTACCCCCGGCCGCCACAGGTGTGCAGGTTATATCACGATGTTTTTATTCATCATTACCAACTGATAATTGTTATAATATGCATATTAGGTCAGAAAAATGACTTAAGTGGTGCATGCTTTCCGGTCAAGTTTCGAACTCGCGCCCTTTGAGTTTGCTACGTATGAGTATTTAAATTTGCAACGGCAATACATATATGATCACAAACCATTGTATTAACATAATTTATGTTACCTTATTTTCTTCTAGGTGATACCCAAGAAACAAACACCATACAGAAAGGTAGAGAAGATAAAGATATAAAACTAGATATAATAAACAATTCAATATCATTAGAAACACTGCAGTCTCAAAATAAAATTAGAATAGTATCCAGTAGAAACGAAACTCAAGAAAACTCTAAATCAACTGTTAAACGAAATACAGAAAATATAGCTTTAGTTGAGCAATCTATGACTGTAGTTAATATTAATGGAGGAGACAATAAGAATAAAGTTACTGCAAAAGCAAAAACTGTTCGAAGAATTTATAAAGTAAAAAAGAAACAGGAAGCAAAAGGAAAATCATGGCAAAGAAATGCACTAACAATCTTTGAACACTCACAAATATACCCTTTTATTTACGCAAGTAATAAATACAAATGTTTCTTATGTCCGAAACTGTTTATAGATGCAAAAGACCTTAAAGAACATGCCGACGACCACACAATAGAAGAACATAAAAAAGAATTGAGATATAATGTTAGAGATAGAACTATCAAAGTTGATGTTACTTACCCAACTTGTAAGATATGTTTAGAAACAGTTGCTAATTTGAATGCTCTTAAATTACATTTAAATGATCATGGAAAAGAAATAGATATGGATTGTAGAGACAATTTAATCCCCTTCAAATTAGAAGGGGATATATTTCAGTGTCAAATATGTAATAAAGAATTCAATAAACTAAGACTTCTTATAATCCATATGAATCAACACTTCAATAATTACAGCTGCGAAATATGCGGTTCAGCTTTCATATCTCTCAGGTTGCTGAAAACACATCAGAAAACGCACGAATCTGGCAACTTCCCTTGTGATAGATGTGAAAAAGTGTTTAGCAGTTCAGCAAAGCGACAATTACATACGCGCGGGGTACATTTAAAGCAACTATCTACACCCAGACGATGTCCTATATGTCCAGATAGATTTAACTCGGACTATCAAAGAACTAAGCATTTGAGGGTAGTACACAATCAGAGTAATGGTATGTTTCGATGTGAAACGTGCGGGAAGGAGTATGATTTGAAATATCATTTGCTCAAACATATAAGGTTTGTTCATTTGAAAGAAAGGAACCATGAATGTCTTGTATGCAATGCAAGATTTTTCTCAAAATACTGCCTTGCAACACATATGGTTATACACACAGGAGAGAAGAACTTCAAGTGTGAAGTGTGTGGAAAAGCGTACGCGCGTAGAAGGAACCTTCGTGAACACATTAAGTGCCATGAAACCGCGAAAAAATAGGGTAGGTGACAGTCAAATCAACTAAGATATTTTTCATTATGCTAAAAAATGCCACAAACTCTTAGATTTTGGACGAGCTTAGCAAGTTATGACGTCGTATCTTTGAGAGGAAGAAAGCGCATGAAAGTCACGTGACAACAGATTGGCAAACTGGAAGATTGATGGTTACAAATGTCAAGGTAGACAGAAAAAGAATTGGATTGATCGTGTGACAGATGATAATAATTTGATGATTTGTGTTGTGACAGAGGACTTATGCCAGAATAAAGAATGATGAAATGAAAATACATTATGTAACGACCCCAAATCTGGAGAAGGTGAAAGAAAAGATGTTTAAGTTGTCAAGAAGTGTATTTATTACTGTTCAACTAGTAATTAAAAATACATTTTATTATATTCTTGTTAACTTAGCTTTCTGCTATCCACATTGTGTCATTTAGTCTTATTTTATTTTCCTTTTGTAATTTAATAATATGTAGAATAAGTTATTAGTAAAAAGTATCCTTTAAGTCCGGTTGCTTATAAGAGATCACTCGAAGCGATAAGGCGCCGTTTTGTTTTGCCATGATAGTAGTGTGAATATGCATTTTATAATTGTCTATTTTGGTGAACAATAAAGTGCTATCTATGTACCAAAAACTATTTTACCAGTTGTCAAACTTGTGTAAAAGTATATTATTTTTAACTTTGACATTTACAAATTGTCATTTCAGCTTTTGCAATTGAAAAACGTACCATAGATATAAAATAGACCATAACAGGATACCAAGAAAAAATAACATGTCAAAGTACCCTACAACACATATTGTATTTAGAATTTATATTATTCTCTTTCTTTTAGGTGTCATCAAAGAGACAAACACCACAATGACAATTAAAGATGAGGACGGAACTACTATAAAACTATCAGTTTTAGAAACACCAATATCATTGGATACGCTACGTTGGGAACATGGGATCGAAGAAACACCAATAGTAAATAGTAAAAGAGGCGAGGAGTTCAAAATAACCGATGATCCCAGTCTTGCGAATATAATTTTATTACAAGAACCTATTTCTCTAGACGACATAAATTGGGGAAATAAAAATAAAATAACTATTAACGTTAAAACGGTACAAGGAACATACGTACGTACGCAAAGAAATACAGAAAATGAAAAATTGGAGACATGGCAAGAAAATGTACTAAAAATCTTTGAAAATTCCCTCGTTTATCCGTTCATACATGCAAGAAATAAATACAAATGTTTTGTTTGTTCAGAGCTATTCTTAGATGCAGAAAAACTAAAAGGTCATTCTGCTGGTCATACTGTAAACGAATACAGAAAAGAATTAAGGTGCAGAGTTACAGATAAAACTATCAAAGTTGATGTCACATATTTAACTTGCAAGATCTGTTTAGTAACCGTTTATAATTTGAATGCTCTTAAATTACATTTAAATGATCATGGGCTGGAAATAGATATAGATTGTAAAGACAATTTAGTTCCAATAAAATTAGGAGGAAAAACTTTTCAATGTCAGCTGTGCAATGAGGATTTTACAAAACTAAGATTGCTTATAATGCACATGAATAAACACTTCAATAATTACAACTGTGAAGTTTGTGGTGCGGTTTTTATGTCGTACATCATGTTTAAAACGCACCAAAAGATCCACGAGTCAGGAAGTTTCCCTTGTGATAGGTGTAATAAAGTGTTTAACACTTCAGCGAAACGGCAAGTGCATAAGCGTGGAGTTCATCTAAAGCTGCTACCTAGAACATGTCCTATTTGTCCAGAGAGATTCAATTCAAATTATGCAAGAGCCAAACATTTGAGGGTAATTCACAATCAAAGTAATGGTTTATTCCGCTGTGAGACGTGTGGGAGGGAATATGAATTGAAACATCTTCTAATGAAGCATATACGATCCGTCCACTTACAAGAAAAGAACAAAGAATGTCATATATGCCAGTCGAGGTTTTTCTCAAAATACGGCCTTAATAGGCATATGACGATACATACGGGAGAGAAGAATTTCAAATGCGATATATGTGGGAAAGCATACGCGCGAAGAAGGAACCTTCGCGAACACGTTAAGATGCATGAAGACACGTAAATATTTCCTTAAGTTTGCGGCTAGAGTCTTGAGAATCACTCCAGTTTATCTGCGCACTTTTACTACTAATATTATTGTCTTTGTATAAGCTTCATGTTCATCAAACCAAACTGTTAGTTACATAAACATTATACTCATAGCAAAACTTTCTATTGATACAATCCATAGAGTAATAACGAATGTAATGTAACCACTAGGTCACATTACTGTAGAACATCACTAACTTTGAGCTTTAAACCGTTTCCATTATGCATGGGATTTGTATTAGCACAGAATAGCTAGAAATCAGATTTGCTTGAGTGTGCACGGTCGTAGTTCTCAAGAGTTCAACATTTCAATAGCAATTTTATTTTCTCAGGAATCCCGAATACCACCGGACCTAGGACAAGTATATGGCAAATGACAATATCTGAGAGACAGAACGCTGCAACTTTTATAGAACATACCACAGTCAAGCCTTTCTACTACCAGCAGGCTAATTTTAAATGCTTCTACTGTAATGAGGTGTTTCCGGAGGTACACTCAGTTTTGCAACACACTACTTTCCATACTGCACCGGAACGATGCTGTTTGCTTAAACAATATTTGCAAAAGGGAAAGAGAATCATCAAAGTAGACATCTCAAATCTTAAATGCAAGATATGTGATCAGAAATATTCAGACCTTGACGATATACGCAAGCATTTATCCACAGCACACAAAAAAGACTTCAACACTGCTGGCAACGGTCTAATGGCTTACAATCTTAGCACAAGCAATGGAATGTTATGTTGCCACAAATGTTCCAAGACTTTCAACTCCTTCTTTCTATTGAACAGACATATGAATGTTCATTTTAACGTCGTCTGTGAAACGTGTGGCTTAGGTTTCATGTCACATCAGCGACTGATAAACCATAAAATCGTCCACCAGAATGGAGTTTACAAATGCGAGAAGTGTGATGACGTGTTTCCAACAAAACTGAAGCTGCGGTATCATCAGTTCAAAAAGCACGAAGTATCAAACGCGAAGAAGATAAAGCCATTAAAATGTCCTCACTGTTTAGAAAGGTTCTCGGAGCATTATCGAAAGATGACACATTTGAAAGAAGCTCATGGTATAACATTCACGTTTGAATGCTCGGATTGTAAGACTTTGTTTCCAACAAGACGAGCTCTAACTGAACACAACACAAAGCTTCATACGAAGAAGATACAGTGTAAAACTTGCGGGAAATGTTTCGGGACACGCTCCTTGTTAAAGATGCATGTAAGAGGTCATACTGGAGAGCGAAATTTCTTTTGTACAATTTGCCAAAAGGCTTACATGCATGAAAGGACTTTACGCCAACATATGAGAGTTCATGATCAACTTTGGAAGTTCTCTTGCTCTGAATGTGGAAGTGGATATCACAATAGGAATGAATTCAATAAACATATGAAGCAATGGCATCCACAATGGCAGTTTAAGAATATTGTTAAGAATTTTGATGGCGAAGTTGTCACTTAAGATCGTTTATTAGAGTTCTGTAGCCATCATAGCCCTTATGAAATGTTTAGACATCTCATAAGGGCCACATGGATAGAATCTGTTATGGACATAATTTGACACGTGTTTGTAAAGTAGCATTATTACTGATATATTTATACCTAGCTAAATGTTTGTGGCTAAACAAAACGATTTATCAGATTAGGTTAGTTTTGGTTTAAGAATAAGCAAGTGATTTTGAAAGTATTATTGTGCGAATAATTAAATGAAAATATTCATAAAAAGTGTTGTTATTTTACCGGTCATCCTATCAATGCTATGGAGGTGTCATTTTTTTATTTTTGCTTCAAAATTTGCTGTAAATATTAGAATGTAAGTGCTGATGGACAAAAAACTGGACTCTGGTATAATGGGATATTTATAAAATAATTATTTCTATTTGTTAATGAGTTATCATGTGTTGGATAAAAGAGATAAAAATTCAAAATTATAAAAATACCTCAATAACGCAAATAGACGATGAAGCGTAGGAAGTTTTCATTAAAGCAACTTTTGCTCGATAAATGCGTGTGTTGAATATTTTTCAATTTTACAATAAAATTTAGTTGTGCGTACAAAGGTTTGTTTTGTGTTACGTTGAAATTTGTTTCCTCATATTTTTTTAAATTAAATGATAATGCGCGTACACACCGGCGCGAGCGTACTGTTTCATGCCCGGCGGGACTAGTGTATACCTTCCTTCTTTAATTGTGCGGCGAAAGACGATTTAGTATATATCTAGCTCCTGATTTTCTAATGCCTACACAATCTATAGTTCTATTTTAATAATAATTTAAAATCAGATATTTCTTTATAAGGCAAAGATTTAAAAGAATTTTATCTTCCCAGGACGCAAGCCAGAGCAAACGAAGAGGCAAGGAGCACTCAGCAGCATTTGGGAGATGACTCTCTCCGAAAGACAGAACGCTGCTCTTATTATAGAAAACACAACAATCAAACCCTTCGTCTACTGTCGTTATTATTTCAAATGTTTCTATTGTAAAGAACAATACTTGCAAATACGTCCCTTACTCCAGCACACAGTTACACATACTGTACCAGAGTATTCTGGAATACTCAAAGATTTATTACCAAAAGGACGCAGAACCATCAAAGCTGACATCTCAGGACTGAAATGCAGAATTTGCGATCAAAACTTTACAGACTTAGACAACATTCGGGAACATTTGACTAATGTACATGATAAATCATTTACTGAATCAGGTAATGGTGTCGCGGCTTATGATTTAGAGATCAAAAATGGACTATTCATCTGTCATCTGTGTTGTAAGAAGTTCCAAACATTTATACTTCTAAATCGACATATGAATGTGCATTTTAACAATGCTGTCTGCGAGACATGTGGTGCAGGTTTCATGACTCATCAGAGGTTAATACAACACACAAAGATCCACCAACCGGGCGGTTATCCTTGCAAGATATGTCCAAAAGTCTACACAACCAGTTCTAACCTAAAATTCCACGTTGAAAAAGCACACGAAGGCAGCACTAAGATGAGAATGTTAAGATGCTCTCATTGCCAAGAACGTTTTACTGAGCATTTTAAAAAACTTAAACATCTTAAAGATGTCCATGGAATAACCTTTACATTTGAATGTGATGCGTGCAAATCTATATTTCCTTCGCGTAGGACTTTGACCATGCATTCGAATAAGTTTCATTCGATTAAAACACAATGTAATATTTGTAAAAAGAGTTTTAGTTGTATTACAACGTTAAAGAAGCATATGATATCACACACAGGAGAAAGAAATTATGTGTGTTCGCTTTGTCAGAAAGCGTATAGACATAAGAAGAGTCTTAAATATCACATGAGAACCCATGTTAGTGGAGAGGAGAGTGTCAAGTTTACTTGTCCTGAATGTGGAAGCGGTTTCTCGAATAGAAACGATTATAATCGCCATATTAAAGAGTGGCATCCGAGAAGCTATTTTGACTTTTTTGTTAGTTAAAGGTGTAAGTTCAATTCAATACATACCTTTATCTTTAATGCTTATGGCTTATATAATTGAATATCATTGGCCTACTAAAAGGAACTAAAGTTTCAAGAGCATATATGAAACAAATTAATTGTGGCTTGCTGTAGTTTACGAGGTAAATAAGTAGGTCTTTTGGGTAAGTTTCGGTAATTTAAATTCTGGACCATATTAGGAGAGATATCAGAACTCGATCCTAATACTAGAAAAATAAATCTCCATTGATCATTGAAATCTTCCATTTCCTGGTTTAGTTCGGTTTGCAGCTCGTAGACAATACGCAGCACAGGGTTCAACTATTTAAAGTGAATACATTTTGGCAAGAACGATATCTCACGCAGAGAGAGGTTATGCACGACATACACCGCCCGCGGTCAAAGTTAGACTGAGCCACAAACTACTATGGATACTACGTATGACTGAGCTTTCATTTGAAAATGATTACGTCATACGTCGTTTCACAACGAGGATTGATAATATAATTAGTGAGGCGATGTTTTACCCACTTTACGAAGTTACGAACTACCGTATTTATTTTTAATTTATTTAGCCGGAACCATGTCCTTTGGCTAACTGTTTTTGAATATGATTCTGTGTGGAATTGCATGTACTCGTAATTAATTTTATTGACAGGTGTTTTTATATAATATCTTCACAAAAATCTTTAATATGGCTGCACGACTTAAATTTGCATGAATATTGAACTTTAAAATAATATTCAAGCAAATGCCTGAATCATGTGGTAGGTTAGACTGTCCCTAAAGGTTGGAGTTCTTGTGGCAGCATAAAAAATACAGGTAAATTAGTTTCGAGACGTTTTGCGATAGTAGT
The DNA here is from genome assembly GCA_019925095.2 of Dendrolimus kikuchii. Taxonomy (NCBI): domain Eukaryota; kingdom Metazoa; phylum Arthropoda; class Insecta; order Lepidoptera; family Lasiocampidae; genus Dendrolimus; species Dendrolimus kikuchii. The sequence continues at coordinate 8,355,885 of CM034415.1, forward strand.
AGTGTACTGTCAGCACATAAATACATAAACTGATATCTAATAATAATTCATTTATTTCAGAAAATTATAATATCGAATAAGTTATAACATATAATCGAATATAATGCAAGAAAACTTAACTTATTTGTATTGTATTCTACTCAAAGTCCCTCAAGACTATAAGTAGAATACTGAGCCCAGATCACCGTCTTCTATGGGTAAGGTGCCCAGAAGGCTGGCTACGTTTCCTCGCTGGATCGCCATACTGATCCGTTGGCCGAGGTAAGCACCAGCCCTCTGATCACCCGAAGAGTCAATGAGTCGTTTCGATAAATTTTGGTAGAGGCTCATGGCCTCAGGACCCCACGGTCCAAGCGTCTCGACAGCAAACGGCACAAACATATAACTCTCACAGAGGGTTGCATATTTGCGCCGCTTGAGTGATTCGGCTGTTTCCGCCGCTGAACCGGCTGATTTAGACAATTCAGAAAATTAAGTATTTCCATATTATACAATTTTATATTATAACATTATTTCAAAGTTATCAAAGTTCAAATTAACTCACGGCACAACAATTAATTAATAAGACAAATATTAGGGCATTACACCCGCGTCACTATAATTATCATTAATGTTTCTATTCCACTATTAATACTCCTAATACTTTTTATATATTTTTATCCGCAGGTACTTAACATTAAACTAATAATACTGAACGATATTAAAAATAAAAATATTAATATTCAACATAATTTTTAATACTAAACTAGCGGACCCAGTAGACGTTATCCTGGTCTGAAAAATAAAATCTAGGATCCGATCCCAGCGCCACCTACCGGTTCCAATTGTGGATTTAAACCATCCGGGGACCCACTTAAACACACAAAAACAAAATCACCAAAATCGGTCCAGGTGATTAGGAGGATTCTAGAACCCGATCGCACCGTCACCTACCGGTTCCAACGGGATAGAAAGTATCCTATGTCCGTCTCCTGGTTCTAAGCTACCTCCCCACCAATTTTCAGCCAAATCAGTACAGCCGTTCTTGAGTTAGAAATAGTGCAACTAACACGACTTTCTTTTATATATATAGATTACAAGGAAATTCACATTTCAAGTTTAGAAGTTCTGTAAATATACTAATACTACTACAAACGCAAAAATGTCTCGAAGCTAATTTACTAAATATTTAAAATTTTCAACACATAGCCACAATTCTTCATTGAATATCATACTACTTTTCTTTACTTTTAATCAATATTACTTATTTATTTTTAATTAAAACTTAGCTTAACCCCTTACAAACTTTTTTTTTTACAGACGACTATCTGGCTTTGGAAACGAGTGTATGGCAAATGACAATAGCAGAACGGAGAAATGCTGCAACGTTCATTCACTACACTACCGTTAGACCTTTTAAATTCATCGGCTACAGTTTCAAGTGTTTCTTCTGCCAAGAATATAACCTGGAGCTTCCCCTCCTAATGAAACATACGTTAGACCACGACGTCTCAAATCTGTCGGAAATATTCCAAAAATACGTTCACAAAGGCAAGAGAATTTTGAAAGCCGACATATCGGAGCTTAAATGTAGATTATGTGGGGAAGGTTATCAAAATCTTGATAGAATAAGAGAGCATTTGACGTCTGAGCATAAAATTAAATTTCTACGCGCGAGTAACGGCATAATCGAATACAATATGGCGACCAAGAATCACATGTTCGTCTGTCATATTTGCAAAGAGGATTTTCATAATTTCTCCCTATTGAGTACACATATGAACAGTCATTTTGGTAAAGTTGTCTGTGATGCATGTGGGGAGAGTTTTCTTAATCGACCACTGCTCAACAAGCACAAAGAAACACATCAATCCAGAAAATTCGATTGTAAATTCTGCGAGAAAACATTCGTGAAAAGCAGTCAATTACAATACCATACAGATACTGTGCATCAACACAAGTATAGACTTTCGAAATGTCCGTTTTGTCCTGAACAATTTAAGGAGCACTATTCAAAAATGCTGCATATAAGAGACGTGCATGGCGTTGTTAAGACATTCAACTGTCACCTATGCAAAATGGCGTTCGGGAAACGGCGGTTATTAACGCAACATGTAACTAAATGTCATACAGAAAGATTTAAATGCAATATATGCTCTAAATGCTTCGGCACTGAGGCTCATTTGAAAATGCATATGCCGAGTCATACCGGGGAGAAAAATTTTCTATGTAACATATGTAAGAACGCATATGCGTACAGAAATGCTCTGAAGAGACATATGATGATGACACATAGGGAAAGAAATCTCGTATGTTCTGAAAACAAAAACTAATGCTATAGTATAGTACAATCATTTGGTAGTTTTTACTTGAAAGTTTTCAAGGAGTTTTGAAAATTGGTAATTTTCTATATTTTCTATATAGAGTGGCCAACCGTACTATCTATGTATATAAAAATCAATTGCTGTTCGTTAGTCTCGCTAAAACTCGAGAAATGCTGGACTGATTTGGCTAATTTTGGTTTTGAATTATTTGTGGAAGTCCAGGGAAGGTTTAAAAGGTGAGTAAATATGAAAAAATGCTTGGAATATAGTAAAAACAACAATTTCGCTGTCCCTTAGAAACTATTCCTACCTGTCAAATATTTGATGTTCGTCCCGTCGTTCAGAAATCAACGTTGTTTATTTATCGATTCTGAGGCGGTACAAAGTTTGCCGGGTCAGCCAGTATATTATAGAAAGTACGTACGAAATGTACTACATTTTCATCGTTGATTCCATTGTCGCACTTTTTGTTCAGATACTAAAATTGTTTAAAAAATAGATCTCTGCTGGCCAAAGCAAAAAGTAGTAATAAGTAAACATGGAAAATGCAATAATGAAATAAATAAAATATATAATAAATAATGAAAAATAACTGTGTAGCTTTATTGCACCTAAATTTCCCAAAAGTACTATATTTTTACAGCTTAAAATAAGAAATACTATATTTTGTTCAATAAAAAGTAGCAACCCTATTTCCGAATGTCAATTTTATTATGCCAGCTCGGCTACGTTCCATTAGGGACTCACAACGACCACGTTCACAACCGCGACTTTTCTCATTCCACTTGTTTGGAGGCGTCACAATCGTAGACCCAAGTGGAACGGCTATTCGGCCCACCTCTTGACGTGGGTCGTTGTGAGCGTTGTGTGATCGAAAATAATGACGTCATTAGTGACGTTTTCGCCACGACCACAACAACCGCGGTCGCCTTGTGGAACGGCTAACGGAGCATTTTGGGCGTTGTCAGCTACTAGTGGAACGCCCTGCTCGTATCGTTGCCGCTACCGCCGGCATAGTGGATAAGGCGGCTAATAGCAGTTTTTTGACAGTATCTCCTTTCCGACTGATTTTACAATAAAAAATTCAAATACAAAATTAAACCAGAGAAAATTTCCCGTAATTTATGTTCTAACAACTTTTTTATAAAAGCAATGGTTTTGGCGTACGAGCGACGCAGTGTACTTCAACATGCGTTTTGGCTAAAAAAAACTCGGTTCCGCACCACTTTAGGTAAGTAGTAATAAGTACCTAAATATTGTCAAAAATCACTATTATAATTGGTAAACACCTTAATTATTTAAGTACTACACAATCTATACCTACATACAAATAAATAAAATTGAGGTGTTTGCTTGTAATGTCAAAATAACAGCTTTTTACTAAATCCATATGAAAGTATATACGGTACTTATATTAAAGAATCATTTTTTAAATTTTGTCTGTCTGTCTGTTTGTTTGTTCCGGCTAGATCGATTTTGATGGGACTTTCACTGGCTGTTGTTATAAGGAGTAACGTAAGCTGCTTTTAATATTAGGATACTGCGAAAAAAATTCACACGGACGAAGTCATTATCATCATAGTACATTATACGTGGGCCACTCAGAAAGTTTTGCGAAAATAAAATAAAAAGTTCTATGGGTATAAAATAAAAAGTTCTATTTTTTTATTAAATCTTTCAAAGTACTTTCCACCAGCCTCTATACATAGTTTCATGCGTCTGGACCAGTTTTCGAAACACTTTTTCCAGTCCGCCGCAGACACCTTGTTTACAGCTAGCTCGAAAGCTGACAGCGCATCTTCCGGCGACGAAAATTGTATCCCTTTGATCGCAGTTTTTATTTTCGGGAATAAAAAGAGGTCACACGGTGCTAGGTCAGGGCTGTAAGGAGGGTGACCCGGGAGTTTGACCGGCGTGCTTTTCAGGAAGTCCCTCGTTTTGAGCGTGGTATGGGCGGGCGCGTTGTCGTGGTGGAGCAGTAGCTCGCGGAGCCCTGTGTTTGGTCGCTTGTTGACCACGACTTCTGCCAAGAAATTGGTAATATACTATTCGGCGTTGATGCTTCTTTTGTTCCGCAAAGGAATGGACACCAAGCAGCCAATCAAATTGAAGAAACTCACGATCAAAATCCCCCCCCCCTCCCCCCCCCCCCTCATAGATCGCTTCACTTTGATAGGCGTTGATTCGTTTTGAAACACCCAAACCGTCGACTGGCGCTTCGTTTCTGGATCGTAATGACAAATCCAGGACTCATCACCTGTAATGATATAAACACGCCGAGACGAGCCTGCTTCAAATCTGTTTATCATATTACGGCACCATTCCACCCAGGCCTGCTTCTGAGCATTGGTGAGTTGAGGGGCACCCAGCGTGAAACTATCCTCCTCACGCGAAGATGTATGTGTAGAATCTCCTGAAGGCTTCCCAATCAAATCTGTAGTACGTGCTGAATCTCTTGATACGTAACTCGCGTATTGTCTTTGATTTAATTTTTGACTGCTGGCAGATTTTCTTCCGTAACAGCCGTCAAAGGGCGACCACTTCTAGTCGACCGCGCTTGAATTCGTTGTACCAACGATACACGGTTGCCTTAGAAGGGCCATTCATGAACGCCATTTGAAGTCTATCGTACGATTCGTCCGGTTTCAGGCCACACTTGAAATCATAAAAAAATCATAGCGCGAAAATGTTCCCGACGCAGATCCATTTTTCAATGAGACACGGAAAATTAAATCAGCTCGCAACAATGTGGAAGGAAATTTTGAAATTGGAACGTACCTGTATTTAGTTATAAATAATCGTATTTTCAAAATATGTTATAACTGGCCAGTCTCTCATATATAAACTTTTTTCGCAATTCTTTCTGAGTGGCCTGGTAACTTATTTATATAGAACAGTTGCTATAGAGTCTATATAGTCTATAGTATAGACTATTATTATATTTATTATCAGAATATCCCAATTTTTGTAATGACCCCAAACAGTTTAAATAAAACAAAGTTTTATATCAACATATTTTATTTTATATTCGTTTATAATAAATGTACATTTCCATCTTATAACTTAACAAAATATTTAAACATTTATTTACATCACTTATCTATATACAACAGTTGTTATATACTATAATATTATTTATTGCTGATTTCCTATCTTTCCTTCGTCGACATCGTGCCTGTTTCCACGGCAGTAAACCGAAGTGGCCAGGGGAGTGGGCAGCGCGAGTATCACAATGTTCAAGTAAGTTGCATTTACATACTCGCACTGCCCGCTTCGCTCGTCATTTTACTGCTTGTTGCCCTGAACGTGGCCATAGTGTGTAACTATCCATTACTTTACTAACATTACTTGCACGACAGTTTGTGTCAAAATTCAAAAAGGTAATATATTTCACAGTGAAGTTTTATTTTAAATTAGGATATGCCCGCGACTTTCGTCTATTTTTTTTAGAAATTCCAAGAAATCTCATAGAAATTGCATCGTGTTCTTCATCTCCATTTATATAGTATATTCCAATTGTCTTTTTTAAATAGCTTTAATGTACAAACACACAGTACGAAGGGTAGAAGTAAGGAGAATCATCTCATATGGGAAAATAGTTGAAGAAGTGTCCAGTTGTAAGCTGTACATAACAGTTCAAAAACCGCCCACAATGGCGCTGATGTAGACAACGGGTATGGTATGAATGTAGCTGCTGTAGACGAATAGAAGTATGCCGAGTTAAAAAATATATTTGGCGACTAAAGTAGTTGGTGACAGTACACTGTTATAAAACGTCAACTATTTACTTCGTACAAAGTCATTTACTAAATGTAACCTCAAAGAATTGTTATGTGTAAACGTGAATAGTGATTTTATTTCGTGAATTTTGAATAATACGCTTAGTGATTTTGCAATATTTAATTTTATAAAACAAAAACACTATAATACTACTCTAATAACTTTTGGCGCTTTCTTTAAAATTCACCCTGATGCCAAAGTGGCGCCACCCTAATTTAATGCATTTCGATGGATACTTCTTCATATACAGATGGTTCTCCTTACCTACCCTCCCTAAGACACGGCACGTTTAGAATTTAATAATATGATAGATTACTATATTTTGCAAATTTGTTGTTGTTCTTTTTCAGGAGCCTTAAGAACAGACGAGCGTGCATGACAAGAGTTATGAATGTCAAAGAAGCAAGTGAGGTGTGTAAGGATAAGCCTGAATGGCGCTCTGTTGTTCGTGCCTACCCCGCAAGGGAACTGGCGTGAAGTTATGTATGTAGGTATGTATGTACTATATTTTGCAAATTTGTTGTTGTTCTTTTTCAGGAGCCTTAAGAACAGACGAGCGTGCATGACAAGGGTTATGAATGTCAAAGAAGCAAGTGAGGTGTGTAAGGATAAGCCTGAATAGCGCTCTGTTGTTCGTGCCTACCCCGCAAGGGAACTGGCGTGAAGTTATGTATGTATGTTGTTCTTTTATGTTTACTTGCCACCAACATGTAGAAATATTTATTTTTTGCATTTTAATTACTTCTGAAATCACTTTTGATTTTTATTAAACTAGCGGACCCGACAGACTTCGTTCTGTCAAAAATATTTGGAATGTGGCAGCTTTTTGTTCCTACCTATTTTATAGCCGGGGCAAAAAATTCTCCTGAACAGAACAGTCATCCTGGTGGTAGGGGGCGGTGTGGGGTTCAGCTCGGGTGACCAAAGTATCTTCGCTTGCACGAACTTTGGCCACCCTTCTGGGACCCACTAAAATCCCCGACTGGGATGTCTGCCAGAGGGCTTCAAACTAAGACGCGAACTTAGGGTTCAAACCTGATTGGAAAATAATCCAAAGGGACAGTGGGAACCTAAAGGTGACAAATATTTAAAAAGTGGGTAGCTCGCTCGGATAGTGGAGATAAGGATCTGCAAAGGAAGTCATGGGGATTTAATAAACATACCTACAATAATCAAAACTTATAGATATGATTGAATTTGAACTTTGTGCAGCGGTAATAAAGTGCAAATTAACTGTTTAGCATTAGGAACACACCTACATAGCTTAGACAACAGTGATAAGTTGTAATTTAATATGAACTTTATTGAATAGCAATAAAGTTCAAATTGACTCTACATTTTAGTTAGAAAACGTTTGTATGGGAAAAGAAAAGGGCTATTTTTAGGGTTTTTCTCGCCGTAAAAACCACCCTTGGACTTCAACGCTCATTTAGAAAAAAGAATTGGCCAAATTGGTCCAGGCGTTGTTGAGTTACGAGCTTACCAACACATTTTGCGATTCATTTTTATATATCTTAATATATATAAATTATTTGTCACGTTGTTTGTCCGCGATGGACTCCTAAACTACTTGACCGATTTTAATCAAATTTGCACACCGTGTGCAGTTTGATTCGACTTGAAACATAGGACAGCTTACATTTGGACCCGGTAGGTGGCGCTGGAATTGGGTTCTAAATTTTATTTCTTCAGGGCAGAACAACGTCTGCCGGGACAGCTAGTATATATATATATTTTCTAAATTTTGGTTACGTTGTACGCGCTTATTATATTCGAGGGTTGCTGACGACTTCCCCAGGATCCTCATCAAATCCTGGCTTGGTGATAATGGGACCACTTCAAGAATCTATCTATCATTTAAGAGCTATGCTCTTGTCGGTGGAGCCTCAATCTTGTCTATTATGGGCCAGTTGTTTTACTTTTATGTTTGACACGACACCCACTCTTTCTTCTATTTGATCCATGAATGCTGGCCTTGGTCTTCTCTTCTCTCTCCTTGCTTCCACTTTGCCTTCGATTAACGCGCATAAGAAGGTGTCATGTCGTAGCAAATGTCCAAAGATCTTCGGGAAGAACCCCTCCAGAGTTTTTAAAATTGTGTTTCTCCTTTATCATATCCAGTACTTCTTCATCGGTCTTCTTTTCTTTCCAACTTTTTCTCCATGCGTCTCTATTCTATCGCGATCTCTTTGTGTCGTTGTCCATGCTTCACCCCCCTATAAACCCATGCTCCAGATTAATTTTAATTAAACTTTTTATAACGGATTGTGATATTTTAGAACTAAATAAATAGTTTTTACTACTAAAATTACTTCAGTATACTCTTGAAATTTTTTTTATTGAAAATCGGTCCACAAACTACGGAGTAATAGGGTAACAAACATACACAAAATACAGTCGAATTGAGGACCTCTCTCTCCTCTTTTTTGAAGTCGGTTAAAAATGAGAAATATTGTTACAGGACTACTTAAATGGAGTTCACTATCTTGGTTACTGATTACCAAACTTTTGAAGTTAACACTGGACCTTTGAAGGTGAGTAAATCTGTCCATACACCAAAATTGGGGTCAGTTTGATCCATACACCGAATCCGGGGCCAGTTTAGTCTAGACACCGAATCCGGGGTCAGTTAGATCTATACACCGAATTCGGGGTCAGTTAGGTCTATACACCGAATCCGGGGTCAGTTTGATCCATACACCAAAATCCCAATTTGGTCCATATACCGAGTCCGGGGTCAGTTTGGTACACACACCAATTTCCGGGGTCAATTTGGTCCATACACCGAATCCGGGGTCAGTTTGGTCCATACACCAAAATCCGGAGTCAATTTGGTCCATATACCGAGTCCGGGGTCAGTTTGGTACATACACCAATTTCCGGGGTCAATTTGGTCCATACACTGAATTCAGGATCAGTTTGGTCCATACACCGAATCTGGGCCCAGTTTGGTCCATACACCCTCAAGAGGTATTTTAGTTTAGATAATAAATATACAAGGTATTTTTAGATGCTCCTGTAGCTAGAGATGTACTACATCATAATGAATTAAGTCTTTGACTTTCCGCTTGACATGAACATCCACTATCCTGTCATGGACTTTTCAATGTCCTTTTAACAGACACACCGAAGGCTTTTTCACGGACAGGATGGTCATATCTTTAGTCACTACTAGGTATTTTTAGATGCTCCTGTAGCTAGAGACGTACCACATCATAATGTACAACATCCTCGACCTTCCTTTTCACATCAACATCCACTATCCTGTCATGGACTTTTCAATGTCCTTTTAACAGACACTCCAAGGCTCTTTCGCAGACAGGATGGACACATCTTTAGTCACTATTAGGTATTTTTAGATGCTCGTAGCTAGAGACGTACCACATCATAATGTACAACATCCTCGACCTTCCTTTTCACATCAACATCCACTTTCCTGTCATGGACTTTTCAATGTCCTTTTAACAGACACTCCAAGGCTCTTTCGCAGACAGGATGGACACATCTTTAGTCACTATTAGGTATTTTTAGATGCTCCTGCAGCTAGAGACGTACCACATCATAACGTACAACATCCTCGACTTTCCATTTCACAGCAACATCCACTATCCTGTCGTGGACTTTTCAATATCCTTTTAACAGACACTCCAAGGCTCTTCCGCAGACAGGATGGACACATCTTTAGTCACTATTAGGTATTTTTAGATGCTCCTGTAGCTAGAGACGTACCACATCATAATGTACAACATCCTCGACCTTCCTTTTCACATCAACATCCACTATCCTGTCATGGACTTTTCAATGTCCTTTTAACAGACACTCCAAGGCTCTTCCGCAGACAGGATGGACTTATCTTTAGTCAATGTTAGGAATTTTTAGATGCTCCTGTAGCTAGAGACGTACCACATCATAATGTACAACATCCTCGACCTTCCTTTTCACATCAACATCCACTATCCTGTCATGTACTTTTCAATGTCCTATTAGCAGACACTCCAAGGCTCTTTCGCAGACAGGATGGACACATCTTTAGTCACTATTAGGTATTTTTAGATGCTCCTGCAGCTAGAGACGTACCACATCATAATGTATGACATCCTCGACTTTCCTTTTCACATCGACATCCACTTTCCTGTCATGCACCTTCAAATGTCCTTTTAAAGTACACTTCTGAGTGAAAGCTCTCCCGCAGACTGGACAAACAAATCTTTTATCGTTATCGTGAATCCTGAGATGTTCCCTTAAAGTCTTTTTCCTTTGATAGGACTTCTGACAGACATGACAGGTGTGTATACGTTCACCGTCATGTTTTATCATGTGCATTTTTAAGGCGTTTTTAGTGTAAAATGCTAGGTCACATTTATCGCACTTATGATTTCTCTCGTTTAGATGATCCCGCCTTACGTGACTTGATAAATGACCTGGAGTTATGTAACTTTGTGGGCAAGCTTTGCACTTATACCTGGAATCAATAGAAAACATGTACTAAAACTTGCATTTAATATATTATAATTTAAAACATATTTTTGAAGTGGTAACTTCTTATGGGAGGTTAAATCGCTTCGTTACGTAACGCGTTACGGCAGCAATAGGCAGGCTCCTCCTCTCTTACCCTAACCCACAGCGCTAGCCGTATTTCGGTATTTAGATTCAATAATGTTACTCATAGCTGGGCATTAACTCGTTAATCCGTTAATCGTTAATTAACGAAGTTAACATTTCGAGTAACGGATTAACTTTTAAGTTAACTTAAAAATATGTTAACGGACTCGTTAACTTCCGTTAAATTTCCCAAAGTCCGTTAATCGTTAATCCAGCAGTCACAATCTGTTTATTAAATATAATACTGCTATTCCCTCAAGCGCTGCAGTTAAACGTCTTTTCTCCATGGGCTAGGATATACTACAGCCGAAACGAGCTTCGCTTTCAGACGAGAACTTCAACATATTAATGTTCATGTAGGGAAATATTCATATTATGCCAGATTTTGACAGATAAATTGGACGGGTTAGTATCGTTTCGTCTAAGATGTAAGTGATCTATGTAGCAATTCGTCTAAATAACAATTGGTCATTATATTACTATCAAATCGTCTTCAAATTAGTTCGGCTAATTAGTGTTTCGTGTAGAACGCAACTAGTCTATCTTAATAAAATAAATTCTAAACCTTAATCCAAATGAATGAAAAAACATTTGTCAACATACCTATATTAAACACTAATAATTAAGCCCGTCTTTTTTTTTGTTTCTAACCTGTTAATTTCTAGAACCGACGGTTTTCATAAGATGCAATTTTTATCACGTGTTAACGGATTAACGATTAACGTTAACTTGCGTTAAATTTTCTGAAATGTAACGCTTTAACTGTTTCAGTAATGGATTAGCGATTAACGACTCTAACTATTTGACTAACGGTGCCCAGCTATGATGATACTAATAATGTACATACACAAAAATCTAATAAACATATTCAAGAATTGTAACTAAGAATAAAATATATTTTATAATCAATGAAAGATTTTATTAATAAATAACCTTTCCTTACATTATCACATTAATATACATAAAATTTAAGTAATAACCTAAGCTTTTCTACCGTTAAACAATATCAATATTAAATAGTTCAACTTAGATTAGTTTAATATATCACTTCTGTTGGGCTCGGGACGCACACGTTTTTTTTATTTTTGAACTTAAATCTGCATTAATATTATAAAATAACCCACAGCGAGGTAGTAGAGTATTTGTCTGGTAGATACCACCCCTGGTCTAAAGTATGCCACCATAAGAACCTGGAGATGTGTTCCGGCATCAGTGGTCAGGTTCCAGTCCCATCTACGAGTCTGGCAGCACATTGGTGCTACTAATGTCCATAGGCGATGGTAACCGCTTTCCATCAGGTGGGCAGTCTGCCTGTATACTATACTCAGGAAATAAAACAAAATACTAATGTATACTAAATTTTAAATGCTAAACTTTCGATGGATGTTTGTTACACAATCACGTCAGAATTACTGAACTGATCTGGATGAAATTTGGCACAGAGGTAGATTATAGTCTGGAATAGTATATAGACTACTTTTTATCCCACAAAAATGTATGATTCCCGTGGGATAGCAGCAAAAGCTGGTCAGTCATAAATTGAATGTTCAAATCAGCTAAGTATTCAATTAATTCTTCTTATATTACCTTTTTAGTTCTTCATTGTGCACTTCGGCGAGATGTTTCTGTCTGGCGTAGAACGAGGACAATGTTATGTTGCAACGTTTGCACGCGTAACGGACGCCTGCAAGTGAGGAAAAATATATAAGAAAGAAAGAAAAAGACCCGAAGAAAATGGCGATGTAATTACATTTCTACATATTGTTATTATTTTGTTTTTTTTTTATTGCGGGAGTTCAGCAGACAGGCAGACGGCCCACTTGATGGAAAGCGATCACCATCCCCTATGGACATTTGCAACACCAAAGGTGCTACAAATGCGCTGCTGCTCTCTTAAAGGAGACTGGAACCTGGTCACTGATGCTGGAACACAACTCACCAGGGGTGGTCGCCATCCAGTCGAGCAAATACCCTACCACCTGGCTGTGGGTTGTTTTGTCGCCTCTTACGACAGGCCGCCCCAACGCAGGAATTTGTATTCTTTCTCCTTTCCTGCACGGATAATTTATATATGGTATTTACATAATTGAGAATAAAAAAAATTTGAGAGGAAGAAGACTGAGGTGGTATGTGAATGTAATGAGGAGGGAAGAAAGTCACGTGACAAAAAGAATGTTAAACTGCAAGTTGGATGGGTATAAATAAAGTTAAAGTAGACCAAAAAATAAAGTTTAAAAATAAACTAAAAAAATACGCTTTTATAGAAAATCCAACTAAAAAATAGAAAATAAATTTGAATTAAAAATAGTGTAAGGAAAAATGATTTTATTGTAAAAAAAGCGTGGGGTGCTTTTCAGGATATTATCAAAATAACCCTTCTACTCATATCTGGTCATAAAATATTTATAACTATTGATACCATACACTCCACGCTTTTTTTACAATAAAATCATTTTTTCTTACTTTTTAATTCAAATTTATTTTCTATTTTTTATTTGAGTTTTCTATAAAAGCGTATTTTTTTTGTTTTTTTTTTAACTATTATTTTTCATCTTTTAGTGATTTAATTCCCTTCTCCGTGGAAACTTTGAAAAAAGAATTAAATACACTCTTATGATAAAATGGAATACATACATACATAACTTCACGCCAGTTCCCTTGCGGGGTAGGCACGAACAACAGAGCGCCATTTAAGCTTATTCTTACACACCTCACTTGCTTCTTTGACATTCATAACTCTTGTCATGCACGCTCGTCTGTTCTTAAGGCTCCTGATAAAATGGAATGTTATATAAAAATAAGCTTTTTTAAAAAGGTTTTTAAATACAAGCTTTTGAGATCCTGCATATCATGTAGCAGCAGAGTGCGAGCCAAGACAAGTGAAACGAGCCCAAACATGACGGGTCTATCTTGTTTAGTACAGGAGTTCCTATGGCCACCTTCCGACTCCATCATCAGATCAGCTCCATGGTATTATATTATTGCATTGTCACGCGATATACGTGCAAAATTTCAGCTCAATCGGAAACCGGGAAGTCGATCAAATTTAACTTGAAAGATTCCGTTAGATACTAACATACGTATGAAGCTAATAAAAGCGTATTAAAAAAGGATGGATGATATGGATGATTTGTGGTGTGACAGAGGAGTGTGGAAGGAAAAGTGTGAGTTTGTACGTTGTATTTTCAGTAAACAAGTTTTGCATTCAGCATACTGCTGTGCCGGAACTATATCTGACACAGCACTGACTTTCAGTGCAAACCCTCCATTCGGCGTGAGACCAAAAGATGCCAATTTTTGTTAAAATAATTTTATTTATCAGCTAGTAATAATCAAATAAATAATTTTAAATAAAAACCAACATTATTTTGTTACTTTAAAATTAAATAAAATAAATAAGCATATAAAAAGTCGTGGTAGCGTAATGGCTAACGCCTGCGTCCCAGGCTCAAAGGGCGCGGGTTCGATCTTGGCTGGAACGCATGCACCACTTAAGCAGTTTTCTGGCCTAATGTGCATATTGTTACAATTACCACGTACTAACAATGGTGGAAGACAACATTGTGATACAACCTGCACATCGAGATAATCGATGTGTCAAACCTGCCAAGCCGTCTTACACAAGTGTGGCGGGTATACTGTCCGTTCCCCCTATAATGGGAGTCTCGAGCCCAGTAATGGGACATTTATGGGCTGTATATTATAAATAGCCATATAATTATATATAAATAGAATTACTTATTACAGAATACATAACATTTGTTCCAATAACTGCCCTCTATAGTTGTACTATTGTAACATTTGCGGGTAGTTGTTTAGTTAATCTTTTAGGACCGAACTACCACAAATTTGTTGCCGAACTGTCACATATGGCTAATTCGCAACCATAATTGTAACGAACGCTGAACTGATGCTTTCTCCCTCTAACTACATAGAATTTGTATTAGAGTGAAAGAGACAACATAATTCTCTTGGTTTTGACGTGGCAATTTTGATAGCAGCCGGCAGCTTGTGGACAAAAATAATATTAAATTTGACCCCTTTTAAGGGTTAACAGTGATTACTATTCAGCTCGTTTCGTCATTGTCACACGAATGTATACCACGATAAAAGAAAAAAAGAGAAAGAGAATAACATTACCCGCTTTGTGCTCCTTGGAGACGTGGTTCTCCCGTTTGGTGACTCTATCGAAGACCGCCTCGCAGTACCTGCAAGGGAAGCTGCCCACTTCGTGAGTCCTCATGTGACCGCGTAGCCTCGCCTTTGAAGCGAACGCCTGCAAACCACAAACAATCCTACTAATATTAGAAATCAATCTGCTGTACCATTGACGGCCTCTGTGGTTGAGCGGGCTAAGCCTTTGCTGGCCTACCTGACTACAACGCAGAGGCTCCGGGTTCGATTCCTGGTATAGTAAATTTCGGAAACTTATTTTCTCCGTTATTTACTATGGTCTGGGTGTCTGGGATCGGCCCCAGAGTAGTCCGTTGTATATTACCCATAACACAAGCGTAACTTGCTTAATTTGGGGATATACAATATGTGTGTTTGTCTGCCGATTATTATTATTATTATTATTAGTATTGCACCAAATAATTTCCTTTTCATTCATTACTGTGAGATTCTCAAGTCTCATGCAACTCTGTGTGGGACTCATCCCACACAGAGTTGCAGTTTATTAAGCTGTAACTATTTTAGGCGAAAAATAATACATTAGTTTGAGTCAATTGCAATTTTATGTATTCTCTTATACAGTGACAGAAGGAATAAAAATTAAGTCAAAGTCAATACTTGAATACTTTTTTAAAAGTCGCCGGTGCTTTGATTATAAGAAAACATAGGTTTTAACAATTACGAACATTCTAAGCAATATCTTTACAATATCTTAATAATTACTCGCTCGAAAAAACCTTTTTTTTTTTTTTATTGCAGGAGATCAGTAGACAGGCAGACGACCCACTTGATGGGAAGCGGTTACCATCGCCTATGGACATTTGCAACACCAAAGTTGCTACAAATGCGCTGCTGCTCTCTTAAGGGAGACTAGAACCTGGTCACTAATGCCGGAACACAACTCAAGGTTGTTATGGCGACATACTTTAGACCAGGGGTGGTGGCCGTCCAGTCGGGCAAATGCCCTGCCACCTGGCTGTGGGTTGTTTAGTCGCCTCTTACGACAGGCCGCCCGGCCGCAGGAAATTGTATTCTTTCTCCGTTCCTGCACGGATATACCAAATAAAGCTTTTAGCTTTACTTTAGTAATGCATTAGTAAATTTAATAAAATTGGGAGTGACCTTTTAAAATTAAAATTTTGAACTGAAACTTTCAGAAACTTATTATTTTTTGGTCTATAATACCTACGGTAATGAGAAAGAAAATTCATTAAAATAAATCGGTTTCTGACGATATTTGAAATCTTAAAACATTTGCAGCAACCTTTTAAAAAGTTTTTTTAGCTGTCCTTTGGAGGAAGTTCTTAAAACATCAAAAAGTAACATTTTTTTTTATTGCAGGAGTTCAGCAGACAGGCAGATGGCCCACTTGATGGAAAGCGGTTACCATCGCCAATGGACATTTGCAACACCAAAGGTGCTACAAATGCGCTGCTGCTCTCTTAAAGGAGACTGGTACCTGGTCACTAATGCCAGAACACAACACAAGGTTGTTATGATGGCATACTCTAGACTAGGGGTGGTCGCCATGCAGTCGAGCAAATACCCTACCACCTGGGTGTGGGTTGTTTAGTCGCACCTTACGACAGGCCGCCAGGCCACAGAAAATTGTATTGATAGAACTTTTTTTACTCAAGACTCAAAATACTCGGTTTTTTGTGTCACCCTAATAACCTAATATACATACATACATACATACATAACTTCACGCCAGTTCCCTTGCGGGGTAGGCACGAACAACAGAGTGCCATTTAGGCTTATTCTTACACACCTCACTTGCCTCTTTGACATTCATAACTCTTGTCATGCAAGCTCGTCTGTTCTTAAGGCTCCTGACATCACCTTCTGCTAGTACACGATCAATTTGATCATGGAAGGTGTGTCGTGGCCTTCCACAACTTCTGCATCCATCCACTGTTGCATTGTATATCTGTTTAGTCATTCTTTCATCATGCATTCTTTCCACATGCCCGAACCACCGGAGCATTCCTTTCCTTACCTTCACCCCGACACTCTCTTATATAATAATAACCTAATATATAATATATATTCACCCTATCCTACCACACCCTAATATATATATATATATATATATATATTCTATTCCTGTGTATATCACTGAAATATTCCCAAATGGTTGGATTGATTTTCATGTTTTTTATATGTTGTATACTTTAGTATGGGATGATTTAGATTTTTTTTTAGAGCAGGATAACGTCTGGCAAGCCTGCTGGTATTCCAATATAACTGAAATCTGAAACTAGACCTATAATTGCCTGGTCCATTTCATGTGAAATGACCCTTGAATCACACAACCAATTTATAATCCTCTCTTTTGTTGCCTCTACTCTCTATTAAGACTGTTTAATGAGTGGGGCGGCATTGTAAAGAAATTTCTTAGAATGTAATCAATGAAGACAATAGGTGTTGTGGACAGAATCACCCAGTTGACCTCTCCCTCCGAAACTCTTAACCCTACGCCGCGCTTACCGCGAATATGTAGCTCGCTCCGTTAGCTGCTAAGCATCTGCATTTTAGTAGTACCTTAGTCAGCACGGTGCGAGCCTTCGGCATAGTCAAAAGTCAGTGATCAATCGGTCAAATAAAGTTTCCGAACAAGTAATACACACAAGGAAGACTAAGAAGACCAGGAAGAACATGAAACATTCCGAAGACTCTACAGCCATAGGACTCTCAGCAAGACTATGTGGATCTTGTGGACCACCAGTGTATTGTGATTAGTGCCACTTGTATTGATCGGTGTAGTCAATACAATGAATGCTATCTGTGTTCAGTGGAACATCTGGGTTCTAGTGCTAAGTTGTGTTGGTTAACCTTCAATGTGCCGTTTAGTACAGTAGTGGTGATTGCACCTGTTGCTGTTGTAGCATCAATAAATAAATACAGTCCACTGCAAAGTGGTGTTTCATTCAAACAATAGGTGTTGGAAAATAGAAAGATATAGTCAACCAGCTTAAAGTATATTACTAACCTTTCCACAATTCTCACATATGTAATCTGGATAATGCACGTTCATATGCGTATTCAAGCTGACATAGTTCAAAAACGTCTTCTTACACACCGGACAATCGAGTTGATCCTTCTCCAGTTTGAACGGCAGATTATTCCACTTTTTACTCTGACTATACTTCAACCTAGTACAATTATCAACATGTTCCTTCAATTCCTCGTAATTCGAGACATCCTTAGTGCATATCTTACATCGTAACTGGTTCGAGACCTTATAAAAACGTTGTGATTTCGAAAAAATCATCTTCCTAAATGCTATATGCAGTAGATGTTTGCTATGTTCCAGTATATGATTCTTCATGTCATCTAGATTCGTGTTTTTCTCATGACATATACAACATGCGTAGGTTTTGTTTTTGCGTATTTTGAAAGGGAATAGCCCAAGGGAGAGCATTGCGTCAGTGTCTTGAGTTTCGGGTGATTTTTTTGAAAGTTTTAAAACTTTCTTTGTGATTTTACGTTTGCGGGTAGTTTCTGATGGCTCTTGCTTTATTGGCAATTTTGGAACTGAAAATAATATTGACATTAATATTACAATTAAAATATAATATCTTTAGTCAGATTTCAGAAAATTGTAGTGTTGTTTTTTATTTATTTTTTTAAATACTGCCAGTCATAAAAATTGTGTTGGCGAATAAAAATATAGATGGAATTTATATTAACAAAAAGATCAAATGGAGTGAAGTATACTTTAATATTTGTGTGCGTAAAATGACATAGCATGCATGTGGTTTGCGTCAGTGTGGTTAAGAGTAACATATCCACTGGAAATTATTTCTACCTTTCTCTGTACCAATTAGATTACTGAATACTAATTTCTTGGAATGCACTAACACACGATGAGCTTCCTTCAGCCAGCTTCACTCTGAGAGCTCTGGGCTCGGTCTACATATATTTTCCTCTGAGTTCGAGATGTGTAAATAACATCTACACTTACCAGTCTCATGAAAATCATCATCGTTGTGTATGTTATCATCAAATTCATTGTCATCAGCTTCGATATTGCCAAACTCTTCTTTCACATCTAATACTTTCTCTTCTCCTGAAAATCAATTATATATAATTTATTTTATTATTTTCTTTTATTTGCAGCTTCGTCATACAAACTAAGTTACAGAGATTAGTATAGATGAGCTATTTATAAGCCTCCACAGAAGACAGAAAAAAAAATAAAAAAATAAGGTAGTTTTAGAAAGAAGAAAAAAGAACAATGTGTAAAAAATGCTAAATCTATCCATTCCTTTAAGACTTGTGAAGGAGCACTATCTAACTGTATAACGTGTTTATTCTCTATGTACATACATATATATATAATATGTATAGTAATTATTTTATTATTATATTAGTATGTATTTCAACTGCACTCCAACGCTATCTATACAATTAGATCTCGTCCATCCAAAGGTTACCTGGAAGAGATTGCTTTTAGCAATAAGGTCGCCCATTGTACTACTTTTAAGTATGTATTTTTTCTATGTAATGCTGGTGTAAAATAAAAAGTATTGTATTGTATTGTAAAATGTGTGAAATGTTACTAATTATAATTAAAGTAATTTCACATTTACAGATGCTAGACTATCCACAAGTAAGTCAATGTCCACATAATCCGATTTGCTGAACTTGTAAAATTTGTTAACTGTTAAATTAAATACAAACACTCTTATATTAAAGTTAAAAATATAGTATAAAGAACTATGTTCCTGACGGGATCCTGCAACTGCAGACAAGTCTTTTTTGTATTGCCAAAAGCTGACAAACAAGAAGACGGCCCACCCGACCGAAAGTGGTCACTGTCGCCTGTGGTCATTTGGAATATCAAGATGTAGACACGGACGCCGCTACCACACCTTGCATAAGCCTGCTGTAGTAGATAGTAAGTTACATTCCTTATACATCTTTATACACAGAGCATATTTTGAGAATTAGTGTGAACAAGGTCTGCACTCAGCACATTGCTGTGCCAGAATTATATCAGACACAACACTGATTTTCAGAGGAAACCCTCTTTTGGCGTAACACCAAAACAACCCAATTTTGTTAAACTAATTCTACTTGTGTAATATTTAATTAGTAAATCAAATAAATAAATTTAAATAAAACCAACAATAAAATAATTTGTTAATTAAAATTTAATTTAAAAATTTGATTGAGCTCTCATGCAGTGGCGTAGCTAGGGGGGGCGGTCCACACCAGGTGTCACCAGCTTCGTGAACATCAGTTATAGTGCCACCTATAAAATTTCGTAAAAACTGTGGCAGTTTGTATATCTGCCAGTAATAAAATAATTTATAATACAATAATTATTTAGATGCCTACTTGCCTAGTAAGTATTGCTTCATTCAAGACCATGTTGGTGCCACGAACATAATAAATTTATGTTTTTCAGTGAACACACTGTTATTCGACCGGGGATTGCCCCAAAATGTAATATTCGCACATAACTGTCCCTTGTCAAATGTTAACTAGAAGGAAGAAATTTAAATTTTTTATTACCTAAATTTCTTTAACATAATATATAAAAATTATTTGTAATACATATTTTAATAAAATATTAATTATGATTACTTTTCTTTTTTATTTTAACAGTTTTGATTGAATTTAGGGGTGTCATCTGCAATATCCGCCCCGGGTGCCACCCATGCTAGCTACGCCACTGCTCTCATGCAAACAATTTAATGAACTGTTATAAGTTACTTAAATTATTTGCATGACATAGAACAGCTAGATGATAGTCCGAAAAGGAGAGAGGTAGTTTGCAGGTCACACTTTTAAGTGTCCGAGTCTTGTTTGTTACTATTTTTCGAAGCAACTATAGATAGAGTAGATAGAGTTAAATACAGTAACTTAAAGAGCCTGAAGTCCTGCCGGTAGTGCCACACGATTATTGACTGTAAATCTGTAAAGTACTGCCACTGCAGTTCTCAAGCCTGCGCACATGTCTACTATTCACTACTAGAGATGAGTGTAGTCACTTACTTTGTAACCTGGCACTCTCTTTTAACGTACTAAGTGATTGATCAACTAAAGATCTGAATGCTTCACAGTCCCTCAGTTTTTCAATACATGGAATACAAATTAATCTCTTTGTATCTCCTAGATCTGTTTGTGATATCTGTAATATAAACAATAAGCAAATTGAACAAATTTAGAAAAAAAGTCCACTGTAACTTTTTTATCCATTTTTTTTAAACATGTTGACAGCTGTTAAGTCTGGTTGTGTCCTTGGCATAGCCCTGGTCTAGAATATGGCATTTAACGTATATCTCCCTAAAATCCTCCAGTTTTTTGGGAGATCATTTTCGCATATCCTCTTTTGCCTCTCCCTTCTACTTTTTCTGTTACATAGGTACCAATCATTAAACTATTTGGTCCATATCTCCTTATTTGACCATACTATGACCTGTCCATCTCCACTTCTTATTTTATATAAATACTACATGTATTTAGAAGAAGAACCAAGGGTGATTAACCTGTATGGCATGTCAGAATACAATCCATTCATTCTACAATACATTTTTGGAATTCAAAATTCACAAATAAACAATCACAACTTTAATACAATGGTAAATTAATGTTAGATTGATTTAATAAATTAATTTTAAACATTTCGCATAAAAAAACTTAATATGTTATGTCAACAAAAAAATCCACAAATGACGCTAAAGATAAGGAATACTTTAGATTTTTTTTTTATAAATATCAATAATGGTTATTCAAGAATCAACACTTACATCGATTGAGAAGCAATTTATAAGCATTTTTGAGTATATCTCCGATTTTCCCAAATGTGTATATGGGACTAACATACTTTTCACAGCACCTTCATTTAAACACAAATTGCACACCTGTTGTCGTCGGGGGGAAGACGAGCAATCTTTGTGACTGGTCTCGTTAAGCTGCCATCCTTGGTGCTGAGTTCTACGACTCGGACGACGTCATCCTTTCCGGGCAGAATCTTCTTTATTCTTCCCATCTTCCACTGGAGTCTGGGAAGATTATCCTCCTTTATGAGTACCAGCTCACCAATCTTGGGTCGACTGGTTTCCGTAGTCCATTTAGATCGGGATTGGAGAGTGTGCAGGTAGGATTTCGACCACAAGGTCCAAAATCGCTGAGCCAACGCTTGCACTAAGCGAAAACGTCGTAGGGTTGATGGAGGAGAGGATTCATGGGAATGTTCGGGTAATGCGGTAAGTGGGCGACCTATAAGGAAATGACCAGCGGTTAGGACTTCGAAGTCTGTAGGGTCTGAAGACAGAGGGCAGAGTGGTCGAGAGTTGAGAACGGCCTCAATACGGGCTAAGAGTGTAGAAAATTCTTCAAAGGTCAGATGCTGCTCACCTAATACGCGATAGAGTAATTGCTTAGTAGATTTCACGGCTGCCTCGTGCAGACCGCCAAAAGAAGGAGCTGAGGGCGGATTGAGCAACCATGTGATCTGCTGTGTGGCTAGCTTGTGCGTAATTCTATCATCATTGGCCTTTAAGAAGTTTTGTACTTCTATGAGCTGATTTCTTGCGCCGACATAGTTTGTACCGCAATCAGAGCGAATTAGGGTAGGGATTCCGCGCCGACTAACGAACCTTTGCAGTGCCGCAAAAAAGGCGTCCGTAGAAAGTTCCGAGACAGCCTCTAAGTGCACTGCCTTGGTGGCGAGACAAACGAAAACACAAAAGTAGCCTTTGAGAAGTTTGGCATTGCGTAGAGTACTTGATTTAATTAGGAATGGTCCGGCAAAATCCGTGGACACTTGACTAAACACCGGTTGTGGGCTGACTCGATCAGCCGGTAGGTCGGCCATAAAAGGGGGATTCGGCTGAGCTCGATGCCTAAAACAGCGTACACATTTAAAGACACGGTGACGAATGACTCGCCTTCCAGATAAAATCCAGTATTGTTGACGGAGTAGTGCGTGTAGTGTATCTGCGCCCGGGTGGCAGTGTATAGTGTGGAAATGATCTATAATTAGGTCCACAAGGGGGCTTGAACTGGGTAAGATGAGGGGATGTTGTGTGTCATATCTAAGGGCTGAGTTGGACAAGCGCCCTCCTACTCTAAGAAGACCATCCTTGAGAAAGGGCGAGAGGCGTTGTATTCGCACTGTACATAATTTGTTAGTTTGCAGTCGGTGGATGTCTTCAGCGAACATATTTTGTTGGACTGAGCGTACCCAGTGTAAGAGCGCTTTCTTACGTTCGTCTACGGTAATGGGACCAACGATGCGAGAGTGAGAAGATACCAAGCAATTGTGTGCAAAACGTTTAATACATGCGGTTACGCCTACAAGTGTGTCTAAGGAGCTGAATCTCGTGAGTAAATCCGTGTCTAGATCAGGAACCGCGATGTGAGCTACCATTTTTCTTGGTTTTAGACCAGGCAGTACGTGATGACCCAAAGCAGGGGGCATCGTGGGCCAGGTATCAGGTGGGGCCTTGAGCCAAGTAGGCGACCACCATAGGTCATAGGCTAAGAGTTCCTGTGCTGATATTCCCCTGCTAGCACAGTCGGCAGGGTTAAGAGCTGAGGGTACATGTCTCCAAGTAGGGTTACATGGATTGGCTGCAATGGCAGAGACTCGATTGGCCTCAAAGACCTGTAGGGATTGAGAAGGAGTTTTAAGCCAGGCGAGTACGATAGTACTGTCTGACCAACAAAAGTGTTGCTGAATGGTAATGTGGGCAGAAAGTTGAACAGAGACGCGAGAAATGAGCAGCGAAGTGAGGTGTGCAGCTGAAAGTTCCAGCTTTGGTATAGTCTGTCGGGTTTTAATGGGGGCTACCTTGGATTTAGAAACAAGTAGTCTGACGTGTACCTGACCCGTGATATTCGTTTCATGAAGATAGACTGCGGCTGCATATCCGGATTCGGATGCATCGGCAAAACCGTGTAGGGTGTAGGTGGAATCTTTGCTGGTGCAAATTGTTCTGGGGAGTCGAAGAGCAGAGAGTAGAGGTAAGTCTTCAAAAATGTGCTGAAATTGAAATGTGACATCATTGGGAGCCGATTCATCCCAGTCTAACTTTAGAGTCCATAGGTGCTGAATGAGCAGTTTTGCGCGGAAAATAACTGGGCTGATCCATCCACTAGGATCGTATAAACGAGCGATGGTACTGAGTATTGACCTTTTGGTAAATTTTTCCAGTGTAGGTACCGAAATGTGATATGTAAATTCGTCCGTTTGTGGTATCCATTGCATACCAAGTACCTTGATTGCATTGGAGTCGGGTACAACATCAAAATCCTTGGGTATGTCACATTGATCATCCGGGAAGCGTTCTAAAAGCTGACGAGAGTTTGAGGTCCACTTTCGCAAATGAAATCCCCCTAGGGCTAGTAACTCAATGAGTTCAGTCTGCAGAGCTATTGCCTTGTCAACTGAATCATGCCCAGTCAGAATGTCATCCACGAATATGGAGTGCGTAAGAACCTGTGCAGCCTGGGGAAAACGGTGACCTTCATCAGTGACCAGCTGTATAATAGATCGATTGGCGAGGAAGGGGCTGGGTCGTAGGCCATACGTGACAGTGGACAGGGCGTAAGTGAGCAGAGGTTGATCTGGAGAAGAGCGCCATAGAATGAGTTGGAACCGTCTGTGGTCTGGGTGAACTAGTATATTTCTAAACATCATCTGGATGTCTGTACTAAAGACCACTTTGTGAGTACGAAAATTTAGAATGATGTCAGTAATATCACGTTGGAGCGGTGGGCCAGTGTGCAGACAGTCATTAAGACTGACACCATTAGAGCTCTTACAGCTGCCATCAAAAACCGTGCGAAGTTTTTCAGAGTTGGCTTTGAAGATGCCATGATGCGGGACGTAAAAATGGTCTTTTCCTTTGAATGTGCTGGGGTGACAAAGAGCCATGTGGCCCATGTCAATGTATTCCTTCATGAAGTCGATATATTTTGAGCGGAGGGTAGGATCTCTTTGGAGTTTGCGCTCCAAATTAAGGAATCGTCGTAGTGCAATAGCGTGGGTTGCACCGAGCTTAGGTGCCTTTGTAAGAAAGGGAAGGGATACTATGTATCGCCCTGTGGGATCACGTGTGGTGGTAGAACGAAAGTTCTCCTCACACTCGTCAGAGGTTGAGTTGTCCTTTGATTGCACTTCTTCGACTTCCCAGAATCTCTCCAGAGCGGAGTGTATTTCTTTATTTGAGTGTTGGGGTTGTAAACAGTCAATATTTACTAGTGCTGAATTAACTTGAGGCTCAGGCTTTGTGTAGTTTGGATTGATAGGACCTAAAAGAGCGAAATTGAAGATCGTGCCGAAGGCTATTGGCCTGCCGGGGCCCAAAAAAATTTTGTTACCATCCAAAATTTGGCCCAAGACATCAGAACCTAAAATCAAGTCAATAGCGGCTGGAAAACGATAAGACGAGTCTGCTAGGGGAAGCTGTGTCGAGTCGAGGAGTGGAACAACGTCAGGTAACATTGTTAATGGTAAAAGACCTGTCAAATCTGGTAGAATGTATGCCTTTGCGCTAATTACTGGGACTTCGGTGTGAATAGGGCGGAATGTGATGGTAGTTGAAGAACTAGAGTTTTGAGTCTGTTGATTACCGACTCCTGTAATTTTTAGTTCTGTGTGCTCGACAGGCAAACGTAATTTTTGTGTCATAGTTTTAGTTAACAAGGTTAGCATGGAACCGCTGTCTAATAATGCTCTTGCCTTATGAAATACTCCAGCGTTGTCTGCTAGTTCTAGGGACACAGTGGGTAATAAAACTGGTGGATCGTGTACTGTAATGTGCTGAGTATGTGCTGAAATATGACTGTCATTTTGGTTAGCTTTATCAGAGGAAGTAACAGGGCTGCCGGGCAAGTGATTATTATGATAAACTTTATTATCATAGTGCTGAGTATGAAACTGGGATTTATTTTGTTTACGTGATGTAGTGGATGGTGTATATTGTAGCGATGGTATGGGTGGGTGTAGTGTAGTATTGTGTAAGTGAGTAGCAGGTAGTCATTGTTGTGAATTAATAGGTGAATTACGACGAGAAGAGTTTCTTGATTCCGTGGTTGGGCGGGTGTGTTCTTGTCCTCTTAGTTGTGGGGGCAAGAGGTGAGAATTGTCATATGTGGGTGATTCAAAGCCACTGCGATGTAAGGTGGTATGGTGTTTCTCGCTATCACATTCTCTACACCGTCCTGTGGATCTGCACTCGTCAGAGTAATGGGGTCCTAGACACTTACGGCACCGTTCATGAGCTTGGATAAAATCCCAGCGCCCTTGCGTAGGCTGTCTTAGGTATTCACCGCAGTTCAGCAACCTGTGTCCTCTAACGTGACACCAAGGGCAGTAATAATTATTGGTCGGTGCTGGTGGGTGGGCGGAATCTTGTGCTATGGGCTCGAAATATTGTGTAGACTGTGGGTATCCTTGAGCGTACTGTACAGGGTACGCTTGACTTTGTAGAGGATATGCAGGGCGCGTTAAAGGTGGGCGGACGGAAGTAGTGGGCTGAAAACGAACGTGCCGAATTTCTGGTCTGGGTGCAGAAGCGCGTGGTTGGTACCGTGCTGAGGGAGAAGCACGTTCAGTTTGTCTGTATGTCGGGCTGAGGGGAGGGGGGGGTGGGTTATATGTCTCAGTTTCTGTGCAACGTGCATGGTCTTCTAAGAATGTGATTACATCCTTTAAGGTGGGCAGAGTGTCTGAAGACCCATGCGTTCGTTCAAATAATGTGCGAAGCTCGCCCTTTAACTTCCGCACTACTATTGACACTAGGACGTAGTCTGAGTCATGTAGTGGTAAGTTTAGGTTTTTAAGCGCCGATTGGGTTGAAATAAGAGGGGCTAAAAATAACTGTCTGATTTGTGAGCGGGTGGTGATGTGGGGTAACTCTAGTATCATATCTATAAACCTATCAATGAGAACTCGGCGATTTTCGTAGCGATTGGCAAGTGTTGTCATCGCTACATCGTAGTTCTCATCGGTAACCTTGAGGTGTGATACCATACTGAGAGCTTCTCCGGAGAGGCAAGAAAATAAATAGTGTAATTTAACTGCACCTGACAAATTACCGGCAGTGTCCGTAAGGCTTTTGAAAATAGTTATGAAAGATGGCCAATCCTCAAGCTTGGAAGAAAATTTGGGTAGATCTATTTTGGGCAGAACAGTAGACGTGGAGAATGTGGGCGAGCTTGGTTTGATGCTTGAGCTGATGGTGATGTTTGCCACCAAAATTTTTTCATATGCTTCTATAGCCGAGGTGTAGTAGTCAAAGTACCATTTTTCCACTTTGTCGTCAAGGTCTTTAGAGTCCAAGATCTCATAATATACTGTATCCAACTTGCCCTTTATATCGTCCAATTTTGTAAAGCGCCCTATGAAATCGTTTACACTATACTTTTTGTCTCCTTTTAATATAAGGTTAGCTATCTCTAATAGGAAAGTTATGTACTTATGGGTTTGCATAAAGATGGCAGATTGCGATTTGGTAGGCATGACGATGAGAAGTGCACAATAAGAAAAGGAAAGGCAAACGAGAAAAAAAAAAAAAAAAAAAAAAAAAAAAAAAATTTTTTTTTTTTTTTTTTACTAATGCTAATAAAGAACACGCAAGAAAGCAGCCAGAGAAACGTAAGAAATACGAAATAAATAAAAATGATTAGGAAAAAAAATATATATCAAACTGTCGTGTGCGCTGAGTCTTAATAAACACGAAGCTATATATAAGCTATAAAAGTTGCACGGCAAGCTAACCACACCGAGTGAAACGAATATAATATTCAATATTATTATATCGATCCGATATCACGTTTAGTGCAAGTATTCGAGAATAGGTGTGCTGAATAAAGTACAGAATACGTACTCGAGGTTATATTAACCTACCTACGTACCAAAAAATAGTTATCGTGTAGCAATTTGCGTAATTATCTGAGGAATGTGGAATGGGTATTCAAATATATAAGGGCAGAAGTAATATGTTTATAAGAAAACAAAAAAGAAAAAACAAGGGCAGAAAACGGGTAAATGGGCAGATTGATAATGATTGTTTATTTAACTTTTTAGGTATGCGAAAATTTACAATTTGGTTTGAATTAACCATAAAATGGCAAAATACGGTTGTTGCAGACTGTATAAATAGGTCGCCAGTTGGAATATTCGGTTCGAAAGACCATATGATCTGGCCGATTGCCAGATTTCAAGGGTGCAAGGGTAAGAGGGAATGGAGATAAATGGACTCACCCGTAATAATATGAGCTGAGTAACCGGAGCGTCTGCGATACAGGAGCAGCAGTGCGTGTTCTCTTGTTATATATCTCCCGCTTCACAACTAGATTCACTTGCCACTTATCACCAAGCTCTTGGAACCCGATTAGTATTGCAATTGGGTGGATATCTCAAATGCGCGCGCGATGCGTGAATGTCTTTACGACGGATCGCCTTTAAGCCAGGCGCAGTTGTATTGAAGGCTACAATCCACACCATTCAACGGAGATCTTGTGACAACTCGAAAGGCCATATTTGACTATACAGTTCATATTTCTCACAAAAACACATAATTACTACTCAAAAACTATCAATATCCTACAACTATTGTTCATTTAGAGTAATTTTACACATTTTTAGATAATAAAACTGCACAGCACAACATCTCCTTTCAGTGCCCGCCAAAAACTCCGAAATAATGCTTGGAGTTATAGTTTCCCAAGTGAAGTAAACACGTATTGATTATTTAAATATAAGTTCTCGATTGTAAGTATTATCAACTTTTTCAGTATTCACATCTCTAAAAATATTATATCACGTGTTCCTAGACAAAAGTCAGTTTAATGATATTATTTAACATATATCAGCTTATCTCTTTCATATATGTAAAATCTGTTATTGCTGTCTCTTTTGTCTAAGTCTGTACAGAACATTTCGATATTGTATAAAAAAATACTATCACTCATTAATTTATTTAAATAAGCAAAAAGATTGCTCATAGTAATTTAAATACTCACTTTTGAAATGCAAAAACTGTAACCTATTAGGGTCTAAAGCTAAGGCCTTTGGATAATCGCTTAGTGAAATTGACACCTTTCTAGATATGCTGGTAATTATACGTCATACTATAAAGTTGCA
Source organism: Dendrolimus kikuchii (assembly GCA_019925095.2). NCBI lineage: Eukaryota > Metazoa > Arthropoda > Insecta > Lepidoptera > Lasiocampidae > Dendrolimus > Dendrolimus kikuchii. The sequence continues at coordinate 8,384,853 of CM034415.1, forward strand.
TTTTATTTTAATACATCTGATGTCCATCATATGAATCTGCAAAAACAACCGACCCACATAGGCTACGTTCCAAAAGGGACTCACAAAGATCACGTTCACAACCGCGATTTTTTCCGTTCCACTTGCTAGCGGACGTTGCAGTCATAAACTCTACTGGAACGGATTATGGGGTGTTGATGTCATAAACGACGAAATACACAAACGTCATGAGTTGATTTGAAAATTGCGCCTTTTTCAATATTAAGGGATAGAGAGAATTAAGGCTCTGTGGTCAACGCCCATTTCGATCCACCTCTTGACATGGGTCGTTGTGACTGCTGTGTGAGCGAAAATTATGACGTCATTAGTGACGTTTTCGCCACGACCATTTCGACCACAAACTACTATGGATACTACGTAGGTATAGTACGACTGCGCTCGCCTTGTGGAACGGCAGAAGGAGCATTTTGGGCGTTGTGAGATAGTAAAGGAACGCTTACAGAGTATATTAATATAATAGGAGACAACAACCTCTTTAGGCCCTCTAGTTCATAATTCATAAAAAAATATGTTTTGTAACGTTCATCTTGATAGCTAACAATGTCTTCATTGGAAGCTTAAATTTTATACATTTTTACGTGATATTTTTTCCAAATGACTGCAATTACTAAGAAAGTAAATGATCTTTATGCGGAATGTAAGCACATACAGAGAACTCAACCAGAATATATTGTAAATGACGGTATATTATCAAATTATTTGAATCATATACAATTTTAATTCTGTATGTAACATTATTCGGGATAATTGCACTTCTGTATTCTGTACAACAGTATTTTCATAACAATTCTAATCGGACAGCATGCACTATTCCGATAATATTGTAGCTTATTGTAGTAATTGTACAAAAACATTAAGCAGAAACATGTACATCGATACCATAGTGGACGTATGAAATTTATCAACCAGCCTTCGACACGCTTAAAAGTTATACTGTTGTCTCTAAATGTGTAGGCTGTAGGCCTGAACTTAGCAATAGTACCCTATAACTTATTAAGGCATTTTTTAAAATTCACAACTTATTAAACAGAAATTGCTAAGGAAATCGGGAGGCAATACAGAACGCTGCCTACATTCGAAAAAGGTCTATACGAGCACGTGTATAAGAATCATTATTCTCTGGAACGTAATGAATATTTGAAATGTCGTTGGAAAGCTTATAAGAAGAACATAGAGAATCGCATCTTCGCGCCATTTCAATTTCCTGATCACAGGTTATATCTTTGACAGTTATTCTTCTTTTAATTACAGCGTCATATTATTTAGTATTTGACCATGAAGTATTTCCAGGATAGATAACACATTATTGCTCACTAAAATAACAATTACAAAAATTGTGTGTGTGTGGAATTCACTCGGAGTAGAAGTGAAACTTCAGAGATATACTGACAGATAATTCTTCTCTAACTTTTATTATTATAAATATAATTCATTTAGCCTACATCCGTCAACATACGTGTATTATAATTCAAAATAAACTTCTTAAGTATCACTTTAAATTTTTCACTGTTTTAGTCTAAAAAAATATTATTATCAGTTTTGTTTCGGTCCAAATTGGACCTATGCTTAATCATAGGTCTTATTGACTCTCTAATCTGTGTTGCACAATGTAAAATTCGTATCACAATATCTCGCAGGCTTAGTCCCATCGATTTATGTGTTTATCTCTTTTTCGTGTCACTTTTTGTTTAATCGAGTTTCAAATCACAATGATCCTGAAAAAGTTTCACTTCAAAAAATGAACGGCAAAAATGAAACAGACGGCCTTATCGCTAAAAGAGATCTCTTCTAGGCAACCTAGCATTATGCCCGTGCGCAGAAGGTTTCCCGATAGCCTCATGATGTTACGCGTCGATGGTCAGTAGAGTTGACAAAAAGGTTACATAAATAGTTGTTGCAATAAATTTATTATTGTATATATTCACATAAGTATATACAATTATAAATAGTAAGTAATACAATACAATAAAAGTAAGTAGTCATCGGCAAACCTTCTGCGCGCGGCTTATAAAAGAAATTCAATATTAACTAATCTGGCGATGTAGGTACAGCAGAATGTTAAGAAATGGTGACTGTCGATTTACCAATTAAAGGTACACACCGGTCCAGCCGAGTATGAAATCAGTACGCTCGCGCCAGTGTGTACACGCAATATCAAAACTTACTATGACGAACGTTTATTTGTCTATGACCAACCGCCAATATTCGAAATTTACGATGGAACAACGACGAACCTTTGTGCATACAACTGTTTATAAAATTATTGTAAAATTGTAGACAACAGTTGTGTAGTGATAGTGTACAGTGTTATTTAGTTTGATTCCGGCGCGAATCAGTTGTTTTTCGACTGGGGTGAGTTGTTAAGCTCTATTCGCTTGTTTATTTCGGCGCGCCTAAGCGCATTACGCAATAACGGTCGTTTGTGTCGATAGTTATTCACACGCGTCGACTGGTCTCGGCAAAGGAACGGGCCTCCAGTAATGGATGGCCCAGGCCCCCAGAAGGCCCCGAGGCCTTCGAGTGTCCCGCGAAAGCGGGACCACGCGAAGGCCAAGGATGGCTGGTTAATGCCTGAGATCGGGGAGACGCGGGTGAAAAAGGCGTCTTCTTCATCGGCCCGTCGCAGCAGGTCGGTTGCCGGGCCGCGTCACGGGCATGCGGATAGTGCCGTTTTCACGGCTGCCGATATGCCCGGCTCGGTAGGGGATGCGTCGGCGGTGGTAGACCTCACCGCCGCCACGCATGAGGATAGGTGCGGCGCGATGGGACCGCCTCCGGTTCCCATGGCGCCTAGGGCCCCATCCGGGCGTGCCGCGCGCAGGAGCGCAGCACACCCGGAGATAGATAGGAACGTACTGCTTGCAGCGAACTCGGCCGTTTGCCTGGCCGTGAGCGCTGCAAGCACCATAGTTCAATATGCCTACATGGCGCCACCCACCTCTGCGCGAGCCTCACTCGTGCAAGGGAGCGGCGCCTACGTAGAGCATGATCACATCCCACCGTCCGGCAGCGTCCCAGACTCGCTGGAGCACGCGCTCTACGGTGCGATTCGCGACCATAGTTATTCCCGCCCTGAAGCGCCTGCCTGTAGTCCGGTATACACGGCGGCCGGTTCAGCGACGGCAGGGGATGGGTGCCCTACGACGACGGTGTCGTATAGCGCACGGGCTTCACCTGTGCCTACGACATCGACTTGCAACCTTTCGGGCTGCAACGTCGAGAGCAGCCGTCCCACGACACCGGTTGTCGCGCGAGCCTCACTCGCGCCCTCGGCCGGGGTCGTGAATAGGGACCTCGTAGGCGCGGCAGCGGCGACCCCCTCGTCTTCCTTCCCTAATGGGATGGGAGCCGCTGTTGCGATGTCGGCGCCTGCGTCTTCGGCTGCGGCGGTGTCCACGTCCTCGTCTTCAGCGGCAGCGGCGGCGGGCACGACGACGTCGTCATGTTCATTCACAGCCTCATCGTCTTCGGCATCGGGTTCGGCGGCGCCGTCAACGTCTTCAACGGCAACGGTGCCGATTTCGTGTGCCCCGATGCTCGTTCCCGGATCGAGGTCGCGCTTCTGGGACCGGTCCCAGAGCAGCGGCGCCGATTCGGACGGCACGTCGGGTGCTTCTTCCCCAGCGCGCGCGCGCTCGCCTCTGCGCCCCACGGGGGGCGCACCCGCGGCGTCTACCAGCATTCTCGCGGGTGCGGAGGCCTACCTCCGCACCGAGGGGGGTGAAAAGGGGCGCAAGGCGCGCAAGGCAACCGCCGCCAAAGTGGCCGCGGCTAGCCAGTGCGCCGCCCTCGTCGGGAATATATCGGCTCTCGGCCCTGGGGAGCTCCGCCTAGCGGCGTGCGCCCAGGTCGCCGAGATAATTCAAATTGCCCAAACGTCGGGCAATTTGAAGGGGGTTTACGTGCGCCGGCTGAAGGAGGCCGCGTCCAGGGTGTCGGACATCGTCGACACACTGGTCACGCGAAATCCGGAATCCGAGGCCTGGAAGCTCGGTAACGAGAACGCCAGGCTACGCATGGAGTTAAGCTCGCTGCGGGAGGAAAACCGCTCCTACCGCAGGGAGTTTGAAGACATGCGTAAGGCCCTAAAGGCCTCCGCTTCGGTTGCGGAGCCGGCGCCTGCTGTAATGGCGGCGCCGACCCCCGTACCCGTCAAGCGAAAGGCCCAAGCCGCCACGGCGGAGGCGGCGGCGGTACCGGAACCGCCCGCCGCACCCGCTGCGGTTAAAAAATCGCGTCCGGCCCGTGCTGCGGTAGCAGGGCCGACACCGGCTCCCGTCGTCGGGACGGAGCGAGCTCCAGCGGCCGCCAACGGGGTGGCGCCGACACCCGCTCCAACGGGGCCCGGCGGCATCGATCACGACGCGTTTGTGCGGGCCGTGATCGACGTTGTCGCCCCCATACTCGATGCCCGGTTCGCCGGAATCGAGGACCGGCTGAATGCCGCGCCGACCCTCCGTCCACCGCTAGCGGCCGACCGAGGCAAGGCGCCGGCAATCAAACCGGCACCAAAAGTGGCCGTTAGGCCGAAAACGGCCACGGCTGCCGCTGCCGTCCGGCGGAATGCGGGGGAAGTAAGTACCCCGGTTCCGATGGAGGTGGTGGCGACCCCGGCTGTCGGGGTGACGGACTCCCCACCGTCACCGGCCCCCCCCCCCTAAAAAAAAGACGAATAGAGGGGGGGTGAAGTGGAGGCTGAAAATGCAGCGGAGAGCGGCACGCGATGCCGCCGTTGCATTAACGGCCCCCGCCACGGCACCCGTGCCTGTGGTGTCGGCTCCTAGGCCGGCCCCTAGGCAACGGACGGCGCCCGCGGCCGCGACATCGGTCGTCGCGGCGCCCGCCGTCCGCGCTCGCATCGCGCACGGCGCGCCGCCGCCCGCGCCCGTGGCCCCCGCCCCCGCCCCGGAGGGGGGGGCGTGGACGACGGTCGTCAAGCGGAAAAAGGGTAAGGGGGCGAGGGCCGATGGGCCCCCTCCCCCCACCCAGGCGCAAGCTGCTCCCCTGCCGTCGGGGCGGGGGCAGCAACAACGGAAACAGGCTGCGAAGCCTGCGGTAGTATTCCGTGAGCCGAAGTCGGCCGCAGTTATCATCAAACTGCTGCCGGCAGCGGCCGCGAAGGGTGTCGGTTATCGCGAGGTCTTCGCGAAGGCCTCGACGGTGGTCGACATCGCGGCCATGGGCCTCCGCGAGGGGCTGAAGGTGGTGCGGACCGTCAGGGACGCGCGCCTTCTCGAGTTCCAGCCGGGACCCGAGAGCGCGGCCAAGGCGGACCGCGTCGCCGAGGCTCTGCGCGGAGCCCTTGCAGGGATGGCCGAGGTCGTCCGCCCCGTAAAGCGTGGGGAGCTTTACGTCTCTGGGCTGGACGAATCGGTCACGGTCGATGGGCTGCGTGACGCGATCGCGCGCGCCGGCAAATGCCGGCGCGACGACGTGCGCACGAAGCACATCGGTGCAGGACCGGGCGGTTTGGGCGCATCGTACGTGATGTGCCCCGTCGCTGCTGCCAAAGTCATCGTCGAGATGGGCTACCTCGTGGTAGGCTTCACCTCGGCGAGGGTAGAGGCACTGGAAGCCAGACCGATACGTTGTTACCGGTGTTACAACGTCGGCCATGGCGCCCAGACCTGTCCGGACACGTGCCCGGACCGGACTAACTTGTGTCTCCGCTGCGGTAAGAGCGGACACAAGATGCCGGACTGCACGGCCCGGAACCCCCACTGCGCGGCGTGTGCGGCGGGGGGACTCAACGCTGCCCACCCCACGTTGGCGAGGTTCTGCCAGCCTCCCTACGTGAAGGGCAAATTCGTCCATCCGAGGACGAAACAACGCACGGGTGTTACGGGAGTACGCGCAATGGACACCTCCAATGCCTAGTACGCCCGTAACAATACTATTTCAGGCGAACGTAAACCACTCCCCCACCGCTCAGGATTTGTGCCTGCAGGCGATGGCGGAGTGGCAAGCGAACTTGGCCGTAATAAGCGAACCTTATTACGTGCCGCCTTGCGGCAATTGGGTGGGCGACCTCGACGACGTGGTAGCGGTGGTGGCCAGAGCCGGTTCTGGCACACCGCTTACATGTCTTGAAAGAGGAAAGGGCTATGCGGTGGCGGAGAGCGGGAGTATCGTCGTCATAGGCGTTTACTTTTCGCGCAGCCGCCCCCTGGCGGAGTTCGAGCTTCACTTGGACGCCATCAGGGCTGCCATAGACAGATTGTCGCCTAAAACGATCTTCGTGATGGGCGACTTTAACGCAAAACACTGTTCCTGGGGAAATACGTTCACGGAACCTAGGGGCCGGACGGTTGAGGAATGGGCTCTTCAATCCGGCCTGACCATATTGAACCAGGGATCGGTCCAGACCTGCGTGCGCGCGCGGGGTGGATCGGTCATCGACCTGTCATTCGCCACTCATGCGGCCGCCCGCAGAGTTGTCGGATGGAGGGTGCTGGAGGAGGTGGAGTCGCTCTCTGATCATCGGTACATCAGATTTGAGCTTACCCCCTCCTCCGGTCCGAGCCCTGTTCATCGCCCCCCTCTCTTCCCGCGTTGGGCCCTTACCAAGCTCGATCCGGAGCAGGCTGAGGAGTGGGCACTCACGGAAAGCTGGGCCTACCCAGTCGAATTCGAGAACCTGGAGTCGCAGGCAGAGCACATGCGCAAGACCCTGACGAGGGTTTGCGACGCGGCGATGCCTCGCGTCTCCAAGCGGCAGCCTCCGTGCAAGCAGGTCCACTGGTGGACCGAGGAGCTGGGCGAGATGCGAAAGGCAGTTCGCATCATCAGCCACAGGCTCAAACGCTGCAGGGCGCGCCGTCCTCCGGACTACGTCGCGGAAAATGGACTCGTGGGAGAGTTTAGGGAGGCCAGAAAGGCCCTTTCGATTGCAATACTGCAAGCGAAAGCCCGGGCTCGGGCCGAGCTCCTCGAGACGCTCGATCGGGACCCTTGGGGGCGTCCGTACCGTGGGGCTCGCAACACGTTGCGGCCTTGCACATCCACGGTCACGGAAACGCTCGAACCCGAGGTGCTCCGGTCGGTTATCGACGGGCTCTTCCCGGATCCGGGAAACTTCACTCCCCCCAGTATGGGTCCACCCGTTCCCGACACTCCCACGGACGAGGAGCCTCACTCCATCTCCGAGGGGGAACTAGACGTTGCCCTGGACCGGCTCCGGGGCAGGAAGACGGCACCGGGACCCGACGGGGTTCCAGGTCGACTCCTCTTCCTGGCCGCTAAACATCTACGCGGCCAGCTGCGGGAACTGTTCGAAGCCTGTATTCGCGCAGGTCGGCTCCCGTCGCAATGGAAGGAGGGTCGTTTGTGCCTGATTCCCAAGGGAGGTCGGCCTCCCAACGATCCGTCCGCCTTCAGGCCCATAGTGCTGCTGAACGAGGTCGCTAAGGTCTTCGAAAAGATCTTGGCGGAGCGGCTCGTGAAGCATCTCGACACTGTGGAGCCGGGGCTTCGCATGGAGTCCCCCCGTACCTCACGAGGCTGTTGGGCGCGTACCTGCAGGATCGACATATCCTTTGGGAGGGCTGTGAGTCCGGCAATCCCGAGGTAGGTCGTCGACGCGTCGCGTGCGGCGTTCCACAGGGGTCGGTCCTCGGGCCGATTCTTTGGAACGTAGGTTATGACTGGATCCTTCGGGTTCCGGTCCTACCCGGGGTAGGGCTGATCTGCTTTGCGGACGACACCCTACTCACGGCACGCGCTGCGTCATTTGCGGAATCCGTGGACGTCGCTAACGCCGGGTTGGCGATTGTCGTAGATCGAATAGCTAGGCTGGGCTTGAGGGTCTCCCCCGCGAAAACGGAGGCCATCATGTTCCATAGGAAATTTCGCAATCCCCCCGCGGACTTGACCGTTTCGGTCCAAGGGGTGGCCATTAGAGTAGGGCCCCAGATGAAATATCTGGGGCTAGTTCTCGATGGGAAATGGCTGTTCAAAGCGCACTTTGAGCAGCTAGTTCCCAAACTCGTCAAATCCGCGGGCGCACTCTCGAGGCTGCTTCCCAACGTAGGGGGCCCGGGAGGTGCGACGCGGAAACTTTACTCTGGCATCCTGAGGAGTATGGCACTGTACGGTGCACCCGTCTGGTCCATTGCACTTCACCGCCACAACAGAACCCTGCTGCAACGGGCGCAGCAGGTTCTGGCCGTGAGGACCATACGGGGGTATCGCACAGTGTCGCGGACGGCGGCCACCCTCCTGGCAGGTGATCCGCCCTGGCATCTCCAGGCGGACGTCCTGACAGTGGTGCGCCGCACCCGGCAGGATGCCCTAGCTAGAGGCCTGACCTTCTGTCAGGTCGAAATCGAGGCGATCAGGAAGCGGGAAACCGCCTCCATGATCGCCGTCTGGTCTCAAGAGCTCGACAACCCTGCGGCCTATGGCGGCTACACGGTGGATGCAATCAGGCCACAGCTGACGGAATGGGTCAACCGCACCAGCGGCACCCTGACCTTCAGGACGACACAGATACTTACCGGACACGGATGTTTCGATAAGTATCTGTGTCGCATTGTGGGCTGCTTGCCTTCCCCGGACTGCCGTCAGTGCGGCGCGCCCGACACGGCGTTACACACGCTTGTCGAGTGCGCCGCATGGGCGCCGCAGCGTTTCGAACTTGAGACGCACGTAGGTCCAGTCGACTCGCTCTGCGACTTGGTCAAGGCCATGCTGCAGAGCAGCGACAATTGGGGGGCTGCGGTTACTTTTTGCGAGACAGTAATGTCACTCAAGGAGGCCGCAGAACGAGACAGGGAGAGAAGTCCTGCAGCGCGTGCCAATGCGTCTTCTCGAGGTCGCCGGCCTTCAGCTGGCACCCGGAGAGGCAGGTACGCGCATTACTTCCCTCCCTGAGTTAGGTTCCGTTTACCGCGGGGGGCCTTTAGCTTGCTAGGAAGAGCAAAGGACCTTCTACCCCCGCACAACGAAGTGGGGTGTGTTCTCCCAGGGCACACTCCAGGCACTTTATTGCGCTGGATCGGCTGGGCGTAACTATGTTCTAAATCTCAGCCTTTCCAACACATTCAAAGCGCAGGGTCGTCAGGGAGGAGGGGGTTTTTAGTGGGTATTGGGGTTGCTCGCCCGTGCAGCAACGCTCGGAGTCTTCCACACTATTCTGTGACGTCGATCGCGGACGGAGCGCTGCCAAGAGCATACTATTGCTGCAGTGTTATCGCCCCCGACCGACGCGTGTCGTTCCCCTAGCAACGACCCAGTTTGTGCGTAAATCGGTTAAGCATTTTCCCTCGCCTCAAAACAAAAAAAAAAAAAAAAAAAAAAAAGTAGAACCATCTCTGTATATGAAGAAGTGTTCATCGAAATGCATTAAATTCGGGTGGCGCCACTTTGGCATCAGGGTGAATTTTAAAGAAAGCGCCAAAAGTTATTTGAGTAGTATTATAGTGTTTTAGTAATATTAAATATTACAAATTATATTAATAATATTAAATATTATAAAATTAAATATTACAAAATCACTAAGCGTATTATTCAAAACTCACGAAATTAAATCACTATTCACGTTTTCACATAACAATTCTTTGAGGTTATATTTACTAAATTTCTATGTACTACGTAAATAGTTGACGTTTTATAACAGTGTACTGTCACCAACTACTCTAGTCGCCAAATATATTATATTTTTTAACTCGGCATACTTCGATTCGTCTACAACAGCTACATTCATACTATTATACCCTTTGTCTACATCAGCGCCATTGTGGACGAATTTTGAACTGTTATTTAAAGCTTACAACTGGACACTTCTTCAACTATTTTCCTATATAAGATGACTATCCTTATCTGAATTAATAGTGATACAGTGTGAACACGTACTGTAGGGATAGGGAACAAAATGTGATGCGATGCGGCTATATAGACGTTTCATACGTTATTCGTTGATTGGTTTGATTCCGACACAATGTGTAGCGGTGCGGTGGCGACGCGGCGTCAGAGCGATGATGTTTTGTTTTAAATTGTTGCCAGTTTTAATACACAAACCTTTTTTACTGTCAAGTTTTTTTATTTTTTTTATGTTTGCTTATAGGTAAATTGGCAAACGGGTCCACTTGATGGCAAGTGGCTACCATCGCCCATGGACATCTGAAACACTGAGGGAGCCGATGCGTTGCCTACCTCGTTGAGACTTTAAATATCTGTTTACGCCTTTTTTTAAGAGCTCCATATTGTAGTGCTCTGGGAAAACCTCGGGAGGGAGCTCATTCCATAGCTTGCTCACGTATGGCATAAAGGAGCAAGCGCCACGTACAGTGGTAACTAAATAGCTCCTCAGAACACTCCCCATTGTATATATGGTAGAACGCGTAGTTTAAAAGATTTCACTGACTAATTTCATCTCTTGTTTTTAAATGATTAGATCAATTATTCATTTCTTTTCTCTAATATTATAATTAGATCAAACTCTTTCCTCTATTGCTCTATCCTTAAGGGGTCCATTCACTGTCCCGCATGGCAGGCCGCCTAGCAGTCCGCCGCGTAATGCAGAACTGGGAATGTTGTTGCAGCTTGCATTGCGTCCTACAATACCGAGCAGAATGCCTCTTGATTTCTGCAAACTGCGCCTACTGCAGAACTGCACTGCAGGATAGCGAATGGACCTCTTTAAGTCACCGTGCCAGCAAACCATTATTTATGTCTACCTTTTGGTGGACCACCACAATACACCAGTTTTGGCTGATGATCGTTTTAAATTTCGCTGTACTTTTTATTCCAAATAATATACGCATCTACCCTTACATATACTACAGTAACCATTTCAATTATCTTTTACAGCGACCTCCATTTCCACAACTGTGCAGTCCGCTTCATGCCTAACCTCTCCATACGTAACGTACCAAATTTCCGAAAAAAACTCAAGCCCGGTCCAGGTGTTGACTATGGTGGTCAAATGCCGATTCCCGAAGAGCTCCAACTGAAGCGAGGCATTGAAAAAAATAAAAAGAAAGAGACAAATCATCCGAAAATCGTTATTGAGAAACAAAGAAATAGTACATAGTCTTGTGTCATGACGAAAAATTAAGAAGTAGTTAAATAAAAATATAAGAACACATTTTATTGTATGTATTCAATATTATAAAGAGGGTAGTTTGTATCGCTGGCCCATTCCGGGGAAGGCAAGCAGCCCACAATGCGACACAGATACTTATCGAAACATCCGTGTCCGGTAAGTATCTGTGTCGTCCTGAAAGTCAGGGTGCCGCTGGTGCGGTTGACCCATTCCGTCAGCTGTGGCCTGATTGCATTCACCGTGTAGCCGCCATAGGCCGCAGGGTTGTCGAGCTCTTGAGACCAGACGGCGATCATGGAGGCGGTTTCCCGCTTCCTGATCGCCTCGATTTCGACCTGACAGAAGGTCAGGCCTCTAGCTAGGGCATCCTGCCGGGTGCGACGCACCTCTGCCAGAACGTTCGCCTGGAGATGCCAGGGCGGATCGCCTGCCAGGAGGGTGGCCGCCGTCCGCGACACTGTGCGATACCCCCGTATGGTCCTCACGGCCAGAACCCGCTGCGCCCGGTGCAGCAGGGTTCTGTTGTGGCGGTGAAGTGCAGTGGACCAGACGGGTGCACCGTACAGCGCCATACTCCTCAGGATGCCAGAGTAAAGTTTCCAGACAGTCTTACTCCAACTTTGTTCGGATACATTTTTTCACGTCGGGTTTAGTAAATGCACATGTCGTCGTAGTGCTCTAGAATGAGTAATTATTGTGCGACAATTATAATCTATACTTAATTATTGGATCGGAGTTTTTGGCGGGAACTGAAAGGGGACGTTGTGCTGTGCAGTTTTATTTTCTAAAAATGTGTAAAATCTCTCTAAAATGAACAATAGTTGTAGGATATCGATAGTTTTTGAGTAGTAATTATGTGTTTTTGTGAAAAATATGAACTGTATAATCAAATGTAGCCTTTCGAGTTTTCACAAGGACTCCGTTATACGGCGTCGATTATAGCCTACAATACAATTGCGCCTGGCTTAAAGGCCTAGTTGCCAAGCCATAAACACAAAAAAAAATTGGATCGCCATTCTAGTAGTAAAAGAAGACGTATGCTCAAAATAAATATGTCATTGATTCTGGTCTAACTACATTCCGTAGTTTCGAGAGTAATAAGCGACATACAGAAGAACATGACGAAAACATAAGAGCTTTTCTATTTTAGCCAAAATATTTACGGAGCACTAATAAAAGTGTCACAATATTATTTATTACAATTTTGCTGTCACGATATTCAATAGATTAAATTTTATTGCTGTTATAAATTACTGAAAGTAAATAAAAACAGCTTGTATTAAATAAAGTACATATTTGTAATCAAAAACATACTTTTTTCATTCTAGCATTATCCACGAGTTTTTGGCGGGAACTGAAAGGAGATGTTCTGCTGTGCAGTTTTATTTTCTCAAAATGTGTAAAATTACTCTAAAATGAACAATAGTTGTAGGATGTTGATAGTTTTTGAGTAGTAATTATGTGTTTTGTGAGAAATGTGAACTGTAAAGTCAAATATGGCCTTTTGAGTTGTCACAAGAACTCCGTTGAATGCCACTAGCTGATTACCTACAGTTCAGCTGTGCTACACATAGGTTTAAGAAAATGAAGTAACAACATTGAATCTAAGATCTGGCTTAAAGGCCTAGCTGCCAAGCCATAAAATCCAAAAAATAAATAAAATAAGCATTATCCACATTGATGGGCGGATTAAAAAAAAGAATGTTATTTTTAAATAAAATATTATTTTTGTTGTTTCTGCTATGCGTTCTTGTAGAACAATTTTCTGGTAAGATTGCATAATATATTTCATTATTTATTTCTTTTGAATTTATCATAATTCTTCGTCTTTAGGTAACGTCATTGCACCCATACTACGTGATCAATTTTTTACAATTTATTACTCCCTCTATACTCGGTCACCACCCGTAGTTTATATCAAAACCCCCTCCACTCTAGTTTTCACGTAGTTCATAAATATGGTTTTAAATAAACTAATGGTTGCCCATGGTGGAAATTCGACCATAATAATTAATTTAAATTATAAGTTTAAACCTTATTTTTTTATGTTTAAGGCTTGGCAACTAGGCCTTTAAGCCAGTCGCCGTTGTATTGTAGGCTACAATCGACGTCATTCAATGGAGTTCTTGTGAAAACTTGAAAGGCCACATTTGGCTATATAGTTCACATTTCTCGCAAAAACAAATTACTACTCAAAAACTATCAATATCCTACAACTATTGTTCATTTTAGAGTAATTTTACACATTTTTAGAAAATAAAACTGCACAGCACAACGTCCCCTTTCAGTTCCCGCCAAAAACTCCTTTGAACCTTATCAAGGTTCTGTTGTCAAAGACTATATATTTCTATAATCACAGATTTCGTCAAGGCTATAACGTTAATTTGACTTTAACAATAAACAAAGAGTATATATGCGTGTGTGTCAAATACATGTTAGTGCGTGTAATGTTTTTTTATTGATTTAATGTGTTTTTTATGTATAATTAAAAAATGTATTAGCATTCTGCACTCCTTCTCTATATAAACTAGTGTGTGAAATTTCATACTCCTTCGCCCGCGCAATTTTCGTAAAAAGGGGTACAAAGTTTTTGCTGCGTTTTTGCTTTACGTATTAATGTTATAGATTTTTCAATCAAAAAGTTAAAAAATATAGTTTGGCCTATGTATTTCAATAGTTTTGTGCTCATTAGGACGACTCGACGTTCCGACAAAACTGTCGGCGTTTACATATTTACTGGATGTTTAGCCACGATTTGAATGGGGTGGGACATAATATTGGCATACTGCTTTATATGACGCCGTTCACACTTGTCCGCTCGTAGGGGCCAAGCTACCCGCCGCCACGCGTACCTTCCTGATTTAATGAGCATGCGATAGACTGCTGAGATAGAGGGATCAGACAGGAGGAATGCGATAGAGTGGATGGGGTTTGGGATTGGAATAAGTGGATGGGATAGGGAAGATTGGATGGGGGTCAGGGAGGAAGTGGGACATCGGAACTCTGACTCATGTTCTGTGTTCGCGTGGTATCATATCTATCAAGCCGGCTCTAAAAGCTGTAATTAAGATAGTTATAAGCTCTACCACGTAAGAATGGATAATAATCTGATTTTTTTTCAAACCAACAGTGTGTCAAGCTTATCCTGTGCCAGATTCGGGTTGTGACGTCATCTGCCAAAATAACTGTACACCCGGAAGCGGAAGAGCATGTCCACAATATTGTGTTCAAAACTGTTAAATTATAAAGACACCCATTCACTATGCTGCATGGCACATCCTCCAGTGACCGGAGGTTGCAGGTTTCAAAAGGCATCCGGCTCGGTGTTGCCAGGCGCAATGCAGGCCGCAACAACATTAATAATTCAGCATTACTCGGCGGACTGTCATCCAGGATAGTGAATAGGCCCCTTTAAAGTACAGACTATAAACAAACCAAAAGTGTTTTAATGCATCAATACCGTGTAAGTTTCCGCCCTAATAAGCCGCAGAGCACTCGGAGAAAAAATAAAAATCAAGAACCCGATTGCAGCACCATCCACCGAGTCCAATTGTGAATCTGCACCATCCAGGCACACGCATAACATTTCATCAAATTCCTCGTACCTGATTCCAACGCCAATCTATCTATCTATATGTACTATCATAAATCTGTAAATGGTTCGAGTTTGTACAATGCGTTTAAAAATGTAACAAATCAGGGTGGCTAATTGGAGCAGCAGATTCCGAAAATACAATTTTATAGATGTTTTCCCTCGTCTGTTAGAGCGTTACCTACGTGAAAAGTGCTTAACGGATTTAAATGAGACTCAAGATGGAACTAACTCATATCCCGGGGCGTAATTTAGGCTACTATTTATGCCGATAAATAACATCGATTTCGTGGGACAGACGAAAATAGCGAAAAAGATGGCACTACGACCGCATTTCTTTAGAAACTACTGATCTCATATGAATGAATCTCGACAGTGCTGGCTTATAACCCGACTTAACACTTAGAATATATTTTATCCCGGTATTTGACGCCGTTTCCTTAGAATGGACTGACTAGCAAACAAATAACTACGTTGTCATAAACAACGTGTCATTCATTGCATAACTTCAAATCAGGTTGGCTTCGACTGACCTCTATGTTTTGCTGGGCAGTTTTGTAGACTATATGGGCTTAGTTTCTTTGTTATTATTATATGTAATTGTTGCGGATAGAGAGCAACCCCCTGACCCGACCGCCGGAGCACACCTACTCTCCGCGCCCCGCATACTGCCGACGCCCATAGCTAGCACAATTAGCAGCTAGGCGTCGGATGGAATGCTGGATATAGGAGTGGCCTTGGAGGCCGAAAAACTTACTTGCGACTTATCACTCTTACACCATTCTCGCTCGACTCTCTCGGACACTTACTTAATCTATGTATAATTCAATTTATGTAAATTTTCGGAGTTTTTGACGGGAACTGAAAGATGTAAAATTACTCTAAAATGAACAATAGTTGTAGGATATTGATAGTTTTTGAGTAGTCATTATGTGTTTTTGCGAGAAATGTGAACTATATAGCCAAATGTGGCCTTTCGAGTTTTCACAAGAACTCCGTTGAATGACGTCGATTGTAGCCTACAATACAACGGCGCCGGGCTTAAAGGCATAGTTGCTAAGCCTTAAACTTAAAAAATATTTAAATATTCCGCAGCCAATAAGAACCGTTCGAAGTGCACATATTTTTAAAATTAAACTGAACGCGTTCCTGTACGAACACCAAAAGCAGCAAGCAGATCTCGCACTTGATACAAACGCCTTTTTTTTTGTTTTGAGGCGAGGGAAAATGCTTAACCGATTTACGCACAAACTGGGTCGTTGACACGCGTCGGTCGGGGGCGATAACTCTGCAGCAATAGTATGCTCTTGGCAGTGCTCCGTCCGCGATCGACGTCACAGAATAGTGTGGAAGACTCCGAGCGTTGCTGCACGGGCGAGCAACCCCAATACCCACTAAAAACCCCCTCCTCCCTGACGACCCTTCGCTTTGAATGTGTTGGAAAGGCTGAGATTTAGAACATAGTTATGCCCAGCCGATCCAGCGCAATAAAGTGCCTGGAGTGTGCCCTGGGAGAACACACCCCACTTCGTTGTGTGTTCTCCCAGGGCACACTCCAGGCACTTTTAGTAAGCCTTGTTGAGTCTTTTTCACAGTTATAGCTCTATTTAATTTCATTTCTTTTTGTACGTAACGTACCTAAAAATTATTTTCACATCTCAATAATCATTTCATAACACATTATTTTATGTCCTTATATTAAATTATTATTGTTCAAAATATGTATATTTTCTTTATTATTTGTTTCATGTTGTTCTAATTATAAATAATATTAAAATATTAAATGATCATTAGTTTTTTTTTCTTCTGTGAAGGTGACGTTAATACCTGGCGCTAACGGAAGACCAGCGTTGGTTGTTATCAACCAACATTTGCTGGGTTAGGGCCTGTTTAGAGTTAGTTAACTTTTGGCTTTTATTAAACTGCGCATGTATTTGCTGAGTTAGGGCCTGTTTAGAGTTAGTTAACTTTCGGTGGCTTTTATTACGCAAGCTGCGCAGTGTATTTGGATCGACTCCGCACATCGCTTTAAATAAAATGATAATATTATAACTTGGCCAGAATTCCAAGAAGCACACTGGCCTAAATAAACATTTACTTCTTTCATTCTAAATAGTTTAATAATAATAATCACCAGTCCAGTATATCGAGTTTCATTTTCAAAAAAGAAGCAACACCAATAAATAAGTCTACTTTTAAGCTAAAATGGTTATCGTAGAACGGAACGTTTCAAGAGGCTTGGATAAGTGAGAGGGAAGAAGCTATCTATCGTTAGCTATGGATAGATAGCACTTATCCTTGATTGTGAAACGCAAACAAGGGATAGATTTACTGTTAGATGGTCGGGGATAGCGATCTATCTGTAATCTCAGATAAGTTATTGAAAACGGCCGTAAGACTGATCAGGTAAGACACATTTCTCGACGACAGCATCGTATCGGTACCCCTTCTTGCATTTGCATGCGTTGAATTCGCAAGCCCTGGAACAGAGTCTCGGGACGCAGAGCTGGCCGCAGTACCCGCCGCAAAGACGCTGGTCGGCATTTGGATCGTCTCCGCACATCGCTTTAAATAAAATGATACTATTATAACTTGGCCAGAATTCCACGAAGCTGCAGGTTTATCGAAGCTACTTCCAACGTTATGCCATTTATTTCCACCCCGGGAGCTTGAGTCTTAGTTCTAGCGATCTCCACTCCGTAGCGGTAGACTAAGGCAAAAGTAGGGTTTTATGACCCTCCGCATTTGGAATTCTTTTGTGTTTAAAATTTGCAATTAGACAATAGCCTATTGTTATTGTACTTATAAAGCCGTCGATACTTGCCAGGTGTTTTTCTAATCACAATTTTTAAACACAAAGCAAAAGAAGTCCAAATGCCAAAAACGTAATAAAATGCAGGGATATTTTAGATATGCATTTTTTTTTATTGTCCCGATTTTCTTAATAGCTTTAGTTTTAAATCACCGACTACATGCCCTCGAACATCTATCACACCCCTGTGTCCGCCTTTTTGGTGCCAAATCTCCCATACCTAGACTATGTAAACTAATAAACCTTTATAGAGACATTACTGATCTACATGCAAATTCATATTACAAATATCGTGAAATTATTGCATCTCACATTACTAATCAACTTTGCTTTTCTTTTTTAATTTCTTTATATTTTATATATTTGAAACTTAATAGCTATTGCCTTATAATTCTTTTCTTTTTTAAATTAATGATATTATATTTTTTTCAAACTACAAAATATCAAATTGCATGTAGTGTTTGCCTATAAGTGATTACTGCACTTGTCATGTCTTTTTTATAAAGCTACTAGCGGCCCCGGCAGACGTTGTCCTGCTCTGAAAAAATAAAAATCTAGGACCCGATCCCAGCGCTACCTACCGGTTCCAATTCACCAAGATTCCGGGTGATTAGGAGGATTCTAGCTGCTCCGCTCTTATTGGTCTTTCAGCGTGATGATATATAGCCTATAGCCTTCCTACGTTATAATTGTGATAAACCCACTATCCAACGCTGAAAGCATTTTTCAATTGTGAATCTAAGATCCGGGAACCCACTCAAACACACAAAAACAAAATCACCAAAATCGCTAGGTGATTAGGAGGATTCCTCTCAGCACCACCTACCGGTTATTATGCTAAACCATCCGCCCACTTAAACAAACAAAATCACTAAAATCGTTGATTAAACCCGAAACAAACGGGATAAAAAGTATCATGTCCGTCTCGTGATTCTAAGCTATCTCCCTACCAGCTTACAGCCGTTCTTTAGTTAAAATATTAGACTTTCTTTTATATATATATAGACTAGCTGTGCCCGCGACGCCGTCCGCGTGGAATTTGTTTTCAAAGCCCCCCCCGATTTTGAAACATTTTTCATTGCTGCTCCGCTCCTATTGGTATTAGTGCAAGTAATTGTTGGTAAACCAAATAAATTAAAAAAATCTTGTATATAGGACCTTCAAAAATTTTTCTTCAGTAGAACTTGACTTTAATAAACTTTACGAATTTTAATGTGTAGATACTTACCTAGAGATTCTTCGATTGCAATGCAGAGAATTAAAGTTAAAAATAATAATTTTGAATTAAACATCTCGAGACGAAGCGCGACTTACTCGATTAATGTTAAATTGTTTAATAAATTGATTTCGCAGTGCTATCTATTATATGTATTTTTATTGTGTCATTCATCTTTTCTCATTACAATGTTTATCTTCATTTGTTTATTGGACTTGACTTTATGTTGTTGGTCCGAAGACCTTACAACTTTACCGGGGTTTTTGGGGCGAGTGCCTTGAGTGCCAGTGCGCGAAGCGAAGGCGCTCGAGCCCGGGGGGGCAACTTGCTCGAGGGAGCTCCCTAAGGAGTTTTACCTCGGCTGAACTGTTGCCATGAGAGGTCTGTGTCTGTCTGTCCGTGCCTAGCCTGCCGTCCTAACCGCGGGCGGGCTGATCCGGGCCAGCCGTTTTGTGATAACGTCGACCCTGTCCATGAGGACACGCGGTCGTCGCACGAGGAGATATGTAAATACATACAAACATAACTTCACGCCAGTTCCCTTGCGGGGTAGGCACGAACAACAGAGCGCCATTTAGGCTTATTCTTACACACCTCACTTGCTTCTTTCACATTCATAACTCTTGTCATGCACACTCGTCTGTTCTTAAGGCTCCTGACATCACCCTCCGCTAGTACACGATCAATTTGATCATGGAAGGTGTGTCGTGGCCTTCCACGACTTCTGCATCCATCCACTTTTGCATTGTATATCTGTTTAGTCATTCTTTCATAATGCATTCTTTCCACATGCCCAAACCACCGGAGCATTCCTTTCCTTACCTTCACCCCGACACTGTCTTTCAGACCAACTCTCTTTCTTACTTCGGTATTACGAACGCGGTCCGCGAGCGTCACTCCGCAGATTTTGCGCAGTGCTCGCATCTCGACCGCGTTTACTCTACTTTCATGCTCTCTCTTCCATACCCAACTCTCGCTTCCATACGTGAGCGTAGGTACGAGCACCGCGTTGTGTATGTATGTAAGGTTATGTACCTACCTATAAATGCGATTTCCTCAAGTATCTGGGTTTCTCTGAGCGCAGTTCTATTGTTTAAGGTTTAGTAGGTGGGTTCAAGGTTCTGAATAAATAAAATACCAGAACCCGATTGCAGCGCTACCTGCCAGGTTTAATTGTGAATCTAAACCATCTAGGGACCCACTCAAAAATCTAAGTATATACATAAAACAAAGTCGGGTTAGTTACATTTATAACTCAAGAACGGCTAGACCAATTTTTATGATTTTTGTGTTTTTGGAATTGTCTTCGTCCGGAATAGGATAATAAGTATTAAAATATGATATTCATCAACAAAAAAATTATCATTAAAAAATATCAGTCACAACATCAGTCTGGCGTTTCATTTGTTATGATTTTTCCCGACCGATTTCGGCAATGGTGACTGCATTGAAACTCATTTTTAGTTGTCTGATTGAGGTTAATTATGTTTGTTTGTGTTCAAGTGGATCCCGGGATGGTTTAGATTCAAATTTGAACCAGGTAAATGGCGCTGCAATCGGGTAACAGGATTTTTTTATTTTTTTTACTGCAGTTCAGCAGACAGGCAGACGACCCACTTGATGTAAAGCGGTTACCATCGGCTATCGACATTTGCAACACCAAAGGTGCTACAAATGCGCTACTGCTCCCTTAAAGGAGACTGGAATCCGGTCGCTAATGCCGGAACACAACTCAAGGCTGCTTTGGCGGCATACTCTAGACCAGGGGTGGTAGCTATCCAGTAGGGCAAATACCCTACCACCTGGCTGTGGGTTCTTTTGTCGCCTCTTACAACAGGCCGCCCGGCCGCAGAAAATGGTATTCTTTCTCCGTTTCTGCACGGACGGATTTAGGTGAAATTATTTTTTTGTATATTCAAGTGGAACTCGGGATGGTTTAGATTCACGATTGGACCCGGTAGGTGGCGCTGCTGAACACCTCTTTAACGGTAGGACCGATTTTGATGACATTTTTTTGTTTTTTCAAGTAGATTTGAGGATGGTTTAGATTTAGATTAACAATTGGTCCCGGTTGATGGCGCTGCAATCGGTTTCTAGATTTTACTTTTAAAGGGCAAGACAACGTCTGCCGGGTACAGCTACATAGTATTATATAAAAGATTCATAAAAACGATTGAGCAGTTTTTTTAAATCGCCTCTGACATTTTCTACCTCGTGACTTTACTAAAATGCCGGTTCTGCCTATTTTAAAGGGTCGACAGCTAGATGCAAGTCTTAGTTCTAATTATAAGCCGATATCACAATCGACGGTGTGCGCCAGAGTCCTTGAAAAAGTTATATTAGAAAAATATAATGATAGAATGGCCGTATCCGATTCACAAGTAGGGTTTAAAACAGGAGGATCAAGTGACATAGGTATATTTGCTCTTAAACATACAGTTAGTCATTATTTAAGTCGCGATACAAATGTTTATGCGTGCTTTCTAGATTTGTCGAAAGCATTCGATAGAGTCATACATAATCGACTATGGCAGAAACTGCAGGAACGACAATTTCCTGTTGCAATCTTAAATCTCCTAAAAAAATGGCACGAGAAGCGACAAAATCTGGTGAAGTGGAATGATGCTTACTCTAAACCAGCGTCTCTACCATGTGGAGTCAGACAAGGGGGATCATTGTCGCCAGTACTTTTTAATATATACATGGATGAATTGAATACGCTTTTTAATGATACTAAAATTGGTTGCCATATTGCGGGCACCTGCGTCAATCATATTGCTTACGCAGATGATATGGTTCTTCTAGCACCAACGGTGTCAGCAATGCGTCGACTTTTGGATTTATGTGTAACATATGCTACTACTCATGGTCTTACATATAACGATAAAAAGACAAAGGTCACGTACTTTCGAAAAGGCAAGAGGCCTGTTACGACATCGCCTATCCAATTAAATGGTCAGGACTTAGAATACGTAGACAGCTTTAAGTATCTGGGGCATATAGTGACAAGTAATTTAACAGACGGAATGGACCTAGATAGACAACGCCGTGCTTTAAGCGTGCGATCCAACATGCTGGCTAGGAGGTTTGCAAGATGTAGTGACAATGTGAAAATGCTATTGTTTAAACCATACTGTACTACGATTTATACATGTGAACTTTGGTGCAAATACACAAAAGCGGAATATAGTGCATTAAGAGTACAATATAATAATGCCCTACGCATAATGTTACGGTTACCTAAATTCTGTAGCGCTTCAGAGATGTTCACAGAAACCAGACTCCCCGGTTTTGCGGCACTAATACGACAAAGAGTAGCCAACACAAGAGAAAGATTTTATAACTCCCAAAATAAAATAGTCGCTGCTCTGCTTCAAATAAATGGACCATTGATAGAACATTGGATGAAACTACATAGTGACATAATTATATTTTAATATTATAATACCAATAATGTAATTTGCTATGGACCTAGTCTGGATTAAATAAATATTATTATTATTTGTATGTCTTTCGAGACCACGGGCCATAAAAATGGCTCGGACATTTGGAGGGCTTGCGTGGGGCCATGGAAAGGCCAACACGTAGAGGCCCTTTGACAAATTTAATGTAAATGTGGCGTGACACTGACCGGCGATTATCCCTGTCTACACCATATAACAATGCACCCAAGGACAAGCCCCGGCCAGTGTAGGACTATTGTGGGAAATGAGGACAAAAAGTACCGGGCTATTGTAGTGAACTGCTAATGGTACTAGGGGTCTGGTAATATGGGGACTATGGCGTCTGCCCGTCGCAATGTTCAGGGAACATGGAAAAATGGGCAGACGGTGACTCGCCACTCCCTGCATGGGCCCCAAAAAATGCCATAGAAGACAGGGGCAACATGGGTGTGAGTGGCTAAGGGGTGTAGATAGGTGGGCTGCAGGTTCACCGAAGCTACTTCTGACGTGATGCCGAAGCTACTTCTGACGTGATGCCATTTATCACTTCCACCCCTGGAGCTTGAGTCTTAGCTCTAGCGATCTCCACTTCGTGTCGGCTGGCTAAGGCAAGCACGGAGGTCGGGGCCTTGTGTTGGCCCCCGGAGTCAGGTACGAGGTTTCGCTACTCACCTAAGGCTTCGCCACAAAGCCCCCCTGCGGGTGTATAATTATTATTATTATTTTCTAAGGCAAGAGGGTTTTTGTAGAAATTCGGGATCGGCAGTGGTCGAGTGTTTGAATTATAAATAATGAGCAATTTAAAATATATATAGGCATGTAATAAACTTAATCTATGTCAAAAGCAAATACAGACAACATAAGGACATGCATAAATTTACATACATAAATTACTTGAATTTATACATTGTCTTAGGTAACAAAGAAAATGTATTTAATAATACGCAATTCCGACAAGAAAACGGCATTGAAGTAACAACTGTTGGACCGCTCACAATGTTTGCCAAAATATTATTCAGTGCTGTCGTTGCCGCCATTTTGTTTAATTTTACAACGTGTAAGTATTAATATTTAACACACTCTTATTAGCTTGACATAATTATGTATTTAATGCACCCTTTTCTTCCCGTTTGTCCCGAAATCCGTTTTGCAGTCGACCGCGCATACAGATGGCGCCATCTCTTGACATCTTCGGGGTTTCCTCTTTTAGTTTTTTTTTTGCCGAGTTTATGGAAAGGGAATGGTTTAAAAGGACAAAAGGAATTTTAGGTTATTTAGGTCGACACACCGTTTGAAGACCACCGTGGGGGACGCGCGGTAGGAGTGTGGGCTTAGCAATGTTCTGGTAGCACTAGCATCACAAGAAAGGAATGCTATTGCCATGCCACGGTCGGGGATACCCACTAAAACCCCTCGGGGTTGCGTTCTTCGCCCTTATGCCAGGGCCACGGGTATATGCTCTCACCACTCTGTCAGGCCACCTGACCTGACTTACGGGGCCGAGACGTAGACACGGCGGTAGCATTGGTCCACAATTTTCTAGTCGCTTAACGGGCTATGGAGCGAGCTAGGTTGGTTGTTTCTCTTATGGATAGAGTTAGAAATGAGGATATTTGTAACAGAACCAAGGTAACCAACATGGCTCGCAATTAGCAAGCTGAAGTGGCAGTGGGCCGGTCACGTCTGCCGCAGGACCGATAGCCGATGGAGCAGACGAGTCCTGGAGTGGAGACCGCGTCTCGGTAAACGTAGTGTCGGACGCCCTACAGCCCGATGGACTGAAAACCTGCGCAAGGTCGCCGGTAGGCGTTGGATGAGGAAGGCAGAGGACCGTGATTAGTAGTGCCGACTTGGAGAGGCCTACGTCTAGCAGTGGACCGTAATTATCGGACGACGACTCCGCGAAGCTCTGACAGTATTGTATTATTCTTCTTTAACGATTCACAGCATCGTGCGGCGATGATGAGAATGCGAAACAGGGTTGTGCCGGATATTGCGGTATGAAGTGCAACACTATGAATTGGACAGATGAAATGAAACGAACAAACTGTGTACACACCTGCATACCTGGTTGTGCATGCAACGCCGGGCTGGTATACGACGAGAACGTAGAGAAATGTGTTGACCCGACACAATGTACTTAGTAAGTATGTTAAAAAGAAACGCTGGTACCTAATCAGCGCGTTCCATTAGTAGCTCACAACGCCCAAAATGCTCCGTTAGCCGTTCCACAAGGCGACCGCGGTCGTTGTGGTCGTGGCGAAAACTTCACTAATGACGTCATCATTATCAATCGCACAACGCTCACAACGTCCCATGTTAAGAGGTGGGTCGAATAACCGTTCCATTTGGGTTTGCGATTGTAACGCCGGCGAGCAAGTTCTATCCGTGCAGGAACCGGAGAAAGAATACAATTTCCTGCGGCCGGGCGGCCTGTCGTAAGAGGCGACTTAACAACCGACAGCCAGGTGGTAGGGCATTTACCCGACTGGATGGCTACCACCCCTGGTCTAAAGTATGTCGCCATAACAACCTTGAGTTGTGTTCCGGCATTAGTGACCAGGTTCCAGTCTCCCTTAAGAGAGCAGCAGCATATTTGTAGCAACTTTGGTGTTGCAAATGTCCATAGGCGATGGTAACCGCTTTCCATCAAGTGGGCCGTCTGCCTGTCTGCTGATCTCCTGCAATAAAAATAAAAAAAGTGGATCGGGAGAAATCGCGGTCGTGAATGTGGTTGTTGTGAGTCTCTAATGGAACGTATCCAAAATGGAGGTATATGGTAGACACTTTGGGCCGACCTCAAATAACTGAGAGAAAGAGATTGAAAGAAATTCTTTATTAAAACTACTCTTTTTTTCTATGTTTACAGGTAACAACAAAATACCACAATAAAGGAACATATATTACAGTAAAATAAATACACTGAAATATTTATGGAAAATGCTTTTTATTTAAACTTAGTACAGAAGTAGGGATGGGACGAAATTCGTTTTGACCGAATTTCGGTAGCTTGAGCCGAACTTCGGCATTCGGCCTAAATTCAATTTAAATGCCGAACATTCGGTGCAAGGCAAAAGTAAAATACCTACTTGCACTATTTTGACTGAAGTTCATAGAAATCATATCTACCATAACCGTAATACAAACATTGGCATCTATATACTCATGGTCATTTATTTTAGTCAGGAACATGTAAATCTTAACGTGCAATGTGATAAAAATAAATAGAATTAGTTCTTGATTGAGTCTTTGCCAAAACAATTATAAAATAAACTTATTATTCCTCTAAAAAACATCAGTAAGTAGTGCAACTGCTTAATTATAATACGTAACTTGAATTAAAAAAAAAAACTCGTCTAAGAGACATCGGCAATTATAACTCTAATTTTGATTTAAATCACTTTTTACGAATTAAACACTATGAATTTAGAATTATGAAATGGTGATTTTTTTTTCAATCAAAGGTCTAAAAATGTATTCTTTTATCCACCTACTCATACTTAAAATTTGCAAGAGGCAGGTTATGGTATAAAAAAGCCAAAAATTCGGTGTTATCAAGTTGAAGTTGTCAACAGGTCACGATGTTTTGCTCTTGAGAAAGCGTGGCGAAATTAAACCGAAGTTCGGTCGAGTTTTTTGTTTTAACCGAATGTTCGGCCGAAGTTCGTATTCGGTTCAAACCACATTCGGCCCATCCCTATACAGAAGTGCAATTTCAAAGCCTAGAAACTGACTTTGTTTGGCACTTTGACAGGCTTATAAAAAGGAAGAAGTTCTCATTGAAATAAGTCGTTAGTTGTGGGTATAGGGGTAACCCTGCGGAGAAGAATCACGCACGTCTGTGTAAGTCAATAAAAGCGTTTAGATCATTGAAATAAGTCGTTAGTTGTGGGTATAGGGGTAACCCTGCGGAGAAGAATCACGCACGTCTGTGTAAGTCAATAAAAGCGTTTAGATAAAAGAACTGATGTTTTCATCCAATCCTAAGTGCGTACCCCCGCTCGCACGTAACAATATATTTATCATATTTGTTAACGATGCCAAAACAGTTTGTAGATAGTTTTTAGAAAGTTGTTTCTCACGAAGGAAATGCAGATGCTGGGATATGGAATAATTTATGACGTCCCCCGTAATGTCCTCCATTGTTTTATATTTTCGATAATTTCGGTAATAGTTTAAAATAACGTCCTTTGTAAGACCATTTGAGTCAAAGAAAGATGATCCTGACATCTGCCATTGCCATTGTATGTACATATTTTAGAAAATAGTTGTGTAATTTAACTGCATGCTTTGTTTTAATTTAGCGAGGAAACAATTTATTAGTTTATGGACAGGGGTCGCTTCTTCCCAGAAGGGTTGGCTCCAGGCCGGAGAAATCGTGGGAAGCTGCCGCAAAATGCTAGTTTTTTTAATGAATTCGTTCGTATAAGTAGTAAGTGATCCGCCAAGACAAGTCAGTGTATTACGAGTGTGTGTTAAAATATTAGCTGGAGTGTATTAAAAGTAGTAGTCAGCGGGTTAGAGTCTATGCAACTTAGTTAACGTACGAATATACCGATTACGGCTTTAATATAGCCAATGGTTATTTTATTGTAATTACAACTCAGTAGCGTTCAAATAAACGACGTGAACCGTAAGAGTGACTGGTGTATTATTTCCACCGGCATATGCCGCCAGCACCTCCTACAGGCTTCCACCGAAAGCCCTGTTGGAGACCCGCTACAGTTCTTTATAATATTAGAGATGAGACCGCTTAATATGCCGTCGTAATGATTCCTTCGATGAAAATAAACTGCTACAAGTATTGCATGAGAACTTTTTGCCATCAACATGAGTGCCTTTGTGTCTACCTAAATCCGATCTAGAGTAAAAATAACTATGACAAAGATCACACTCATGCGATTTCTCTTTTAAATGCGCGTATTTAGTATGATTATTAACCAAGCTTTTCGTTATAAATGACTTGGAACAAAATTCACATTTAAACTCGGGCTTCTCAAAATCATGTTTTTGCACCAAATGCTGTACTTTGGCACTCTCTTGAAAGAATCTTTCATCACAGAACGGACACGGAAAACGCTTTTTCCTCTCGTGTTGTATATTATGAGCTTTTATTTCGTGATTTTTCCTATCAACCTTATTTTTAAAATCAAGCTTGCATCTCCCACATTTGAATGGCCGATGTAGCCTAGTACGGTGTAAATTGAGAAATATTAAACTAGAAAAACCTGCACCGCATTTATCGCAAATGTGTTTTTGGTAATGTTTATTCATGTGAATGTTTAAAACTCTGAACAGTTTGAAGTTTTCGTAACAAATTTGACATGTCAAGCCGCCATCTTGTATTTTAAAAGGTACGAACAAGTGTTCCAGTGACGGAAATTCAACATTGTGGGCATTGTGTAGATGATTTTTTAGGTTATCTAAATCAGACAGGTTCTTATCACAAATTTTACATTTTAATAATGAAATTTCGACTTTAACTAATAAATTTTGTTGCTTTATCATCTTCCTCTCGATATCCGTTAAGGAATGTTCGGTATATGTGTGCTCTTTGAGTAAATTCATATCGTCAAACGGCTCCGAGCAACAGAAACAACGATATCTGCTTTTGTTCCATTGAAAAACACATATGGATGAATTTGCCAATAATTTTAAGGAGTTTTCACGCAATATTCGAGTTTTGCTACTTCGATCCCATATCTTCGCGTTTGGATTTGATGAGTTACGACTAACTGGAATTTAAAAAAATATATGTTAATAGGTAGAGTATGGCCAAATAGAGTAGAAAATAATAGGGGCGCCACTTTCGCACTTGAGTTAAGACTATCTGAAATTTAAAAATGTAAAGTTAATAGGTAGACTATGGCCAAATGTAAAAATAATTAATAGACTAGAATTTAAGAGTATTAATAGCCAAATAGAGTAGAAAATAATAGGGGCGCCACTTTCGCACTTGAGTTAAGACTATCTGAAATTTAAAAATGTAAAGTTAATAGGTAGACTATGGCCAAATAGAGTAGAAAATAATAGGGGCGCCACTTTCGCACTTGAGTTACGACTATCTGGAATTTAAGAGTGTAAAGTTAATAGGTAGAGTATGGCCAAATAGAGTAGAAAATAATAGGGGCGTCACTTTCGCACTTGAGTTACGACTATCTGGAATTTAAAAAAGTAAAGTTAATAGGTAGAGTATGGCCAAATAGAGTAGAAAATAATAGGGGCGTCACTTTCGCACTTGAGTTACGACTATCTGGAATTTAAAACAGGAAAGTTAATAGGTAGAGTATGGCCAAATAGAGTAGAAAATAAGAGGGCCGCCACTTTCGCACTTGAGTTACGACTATCTGGAATTTAAGAGTGTAAAGTTAATAGGTAGAGTATGGCCAAATAGAGTAGAAAATAATAGGGGCGTCACTTTCGCACTTGAGTTACGACTATCTGGAATTTAAAAAAGTAAAGTTAATAGGTAGAGTATGGCCAAATAGAGTAGAAAATAATAGGGGCGCCACTTTCGCACTTGAGTTACGACTATCTGGAATTTAAAAAAGTAAAGTTAATAGGTATTGGCCAAATAGAGTAGAAAATAGGGGCGCCACTTTCGCACTTGAGTTACGACTGTGGCCAAATGCGTCTTATTTATAGCGAGTAGAAAATAATAGGGGCGCCACTTTCGCACTTGAGTTACGACTATCTGGAATTTAAAAACATACAAGTTAATATACAGAGTAGAAAATGGCAGCCCTAATCCGAGTAGAAAATAATAGTGGCGCCACTTTCAGTATTGCAGCTGTAGTTAAATTTTTTGCCATTTCACAGATAAATTCGGAGGGCTATATTAGTAGTTTTTAGTATAACATAAAACACTGTGCAAGTATCAAGTTTATTACTCCATACACACATTTTGTCAACACAAGCTATGATGTTTACTTTAATAATAATGACTATAATTTTATAAGCAAGAGCTTTAACACATTGTGATAGTTAACAGAACAATTATTTGATTAAAAGAAGCTAAATGAACCGTTCCATACCCGCCATGTCGACGGTTCTTTGTTAAATATAGTTAAAATATGACTATAAGATTAATCCGTTAGAAATCCTTGGTAAACTTTATCTGTATTTAGTTATTTTCAATAAATTTTAGACTAGGATCAACATAAATTAAAATTGATTGCTACTTACTTGCTACTACTTACTACAAAACAATAATATTACATCACTATTATGCTAATAACAGTAATTAAATCAGTGTTGCCAGGATTAAATAAATAGTTTTAACTATTACTCATACACAAAATAAGCTATACGATTAATCTAGTAGGCTTATAAAATAAACTAAAAGTTCAACAAATTAAATTATAAATTGAAGCATCTGATAAATTGACTAAAAATATTTTTTCAATACATTTGCTCTAAAAATGCATTTACGAAGTCTGTGTACATTGTTAGAAAGTTAAAAATTATGTACAACACAATGGAACGTGTGGTAAAATAGGTACTTAGGTGAAAAAAAGATAAGAATTCCACCAAGGAGTTCCATATTACGAGAATAAATACGCTGAACAATCGAACCTCCTTGGAAGCGTGTTTGATTAAAACGTTTGTCTCACTTTAACACTATAGAGAAAATGAGACGAAAGATGTAGTTCTAATTTTGCCATTTGCAAATGCCCGCCATTTTCATATTAGAAACGTCAACGATTGTTGCGACTTTCCGACTGATATATAATGTTTGTTTCGTTACCTATTGTATGTACTGTTCTCTCGCAAATGTGTTGAAAAAAGTTCTATGACACACATACTGTTGTTGGTTTTTACAGAGTCACGACATTGGTATGCCGTCGACGTCGTTATGGGCTTACAATCGTCTTGTCGTTTATTAAAACCAACCTACTGCACTAGTGTCATAAATAACTATTATCTATGATTACAATGTGGTATTGATGTACTTTATGGTTATTATGACTGTCTATGGTTGGTATGTCTATATTACAACACTTATTAATTAATACATTACCTTCATTACTATTTTCTACTGTACATTTTCTCCTAGTTTCACTCACTTTCCTTTTCTTCTTAATTTTGATATTTGTTTTTGTAGCTTCTTCTTTAATGTTTGCTAATACTTCTGAAATAAATCAATACTTATACTAGCTGTGTCAGCAAAACTTCATTCACATTGCCATGGTTTGGTTGGCACTAAACCACATGGCTGCAGCGCTACCTCATAGACTATTCCTCAACAATATCTGTTGTTGGGATAAAATGTATAGTAAACGTTGACCAGGGATATGATCTAGCTCTGAGTAGTTTTCTGGCAGATAGACAAAAATTCTAAAAGTGACAGCATTGCAATCTGCAGGTCCGAATTGGCTATTGGCTTCCCTGACTATTTTCATTTTGTAAATTCATTTACAAACTTAACTCAGTTTATAAACTATAGGTACTTATGTAAATAGGTCATGTAACACAGATGAATATATGAAACTTTTTAACCCGAAACATAGAATATGTTTCACAGATTCGGATAAAGTATTTACACGAGTGGGACTAAACATTTTTCGTACATGTATGTATGTAATTTAACATATATAAATACTACATAACAGATATGAACAATTGATATCAAATATGAGATACAATTTGTCCGTGCAGGAACAGAGAAAGAATGCAATTTCCTGTGGCTCGGCGGCCTGTCGTAAGAGGCGACAAAACAACCCACAGCCAGGTGGTAGGGCATTTGCCCAACTGGATGCAGCCATAACAACCTTGACTTGTGTTCTGGCATTAGTGACCAGGTTCCAGTGTCCCTTAAGAGATCAGCAGTGCATTTGTAGCACCTTTGGTGTTGCAAATGTCCATAGGCGATGGTAACCGCTTTCCATCAAGTGGGCCGTCTGCCTGTCTGCTGGACTCCTGCAATAAAATAAAATAAAAAATATATGAACATTCTATATCACATATAAATAGTTGATAATAGGTGTGAATTTTGATAACAGGTATTTTATCCTGAAAAAGGAAATACTGTCAATGTTTGTCAGTTCTAGATCCAGAGTAAGTTTACACGAGTATCATGTAAAACTAGTACTGCAAATAAATAACCAAAACTTACCATTGTCCTCGAAGCTGTCATCGGGATTGTACATTTCAAAATCGCTTGGCACCAGAGACTCAACTTTTACAATTTCTACATTGATATCAGAGGCAGTCAATTTCATATCTGTAACGATGGAAGTAAAATATTTAGAAAATAATGTAAGTCTGAAAAGGGCCTTAAATTATAAATGTACAAAAGAAAATATTTATTACTAAGATGACATACACAAAGTCCACACTTTAAGATTACAAATTCTATTGTGAGTCTATTAGTTTGTCACAAATTCACACCTTAATCACTCAACTGATTATTTTGCATACTATCCGACCAAGCCAACTAGACGAATGTCAAACGTGTGGCTGACCAAAAAAATCCAAAAATACAAAATCATCATTAATTTATTCTTTCATCTAAATATACTTGTGAGTCGGAAACTCGTTTTTGTAATATTTTTATTTTATTTTACTTTTTAAATGTAAGGAATTAGAAATGTCGATACGGAAAGTAGAAATAGGATAAAGAAGGAAAAAAAGGTAACAACTTCAAAACTACCAAAAAAATGATAACAAAACAAAAGTACAGATATGATGAGCGTAACAAGCGCGAATTTATTGAAACTACGAACGGTACTAGGAGGTAGTCTTGGGTTGTTTGCAAATGAGAGGTAAAAATGAGCTATATCTCTCATTCAGTCGGATAAGTATAAGCTCAACTGCTCAATCACCTCATCAGGTCAGTTGGCTCAGTTGCCAACACAGAGCAGAACGTTATCAATATGTACAGTGCAAACAGCTTAATGACTATAAAAATAAAGTTAAGAATACTTAAGCATATATTTATATGTTACTAGCAGCCCCAGCAGACATTGTACTGCTCTGAAAAAATAAAAATCTAGGACCCGATCCCAGCGCCACCTACCGGTTCCAATTGTGGATTTAAACCATCCGGGGACCCACTCAAACACACAAAAACAAAATTACCAAAATCGGTCCAGGTGATTAGGAGGATTCTAGAACCCGATCTCAGTGCCACCTACCGGTTCCAACGGGATAAAAGGTATCCTATGTCCGTCTCCTGGTTCTAAGCTACCTCCCCACCACTTTCCGCCAAATCGGTACAGCCGTTCCCGAGTTACAAATAGTGTAACTAACATGACTTTCTTTTATATATATAGATATACATTTACTGCTGCTCATAGGATATGCCTGGAATTGGGGAATATTTGGGATATATCTGGAAGAGACCGCTTTTTATTGATAAGACCACCCTTTGTGCATAGTTAGGTACAGTTTTACTCTGAAGTTCATTTTTTTGTATTGGTGTACAAGGTGTTATCTATCTATCCACAAAACAATAAAAAGTATTGCCTACTCATCTTTGTGTCCTTTGAAGTAAGATAAAAAAAAAAAATTTAAGTTCACCAAGCATCACAACACAGCTCACTCCAGCTCTTTCACCTCTTAAATGAGTAGTACATATTGTGAGGAATAAATTAAAGGACATTTTTCATCCTGTATAAATTGAATTTCAATTTTACACAAAAAGCATTAGCCAGTTAGTGAAGTGGTTGAAAACTTAGCTGTAGCTATTTTGTGAACAACAGCTAATTGGCTGGCATTTACAATAGCTGCCTACCTCTATTTCCATGGATTTACATATCATTATGAACTTTAAACTTACTTTCATCAAAACTCAACCCGTCTAAATACTGTTGAAATCTTGCCTCATTGTCCATAACCATTTTTTTGAAAGTATATGCCTCTCTTAGCTTTGAAATACAATCATCACATATTAGTCTTCTTGATGTGGCACCATTTCGAGTTTCGTGTTGGATCTGAAATAAGTTAACTAATTCTATAATTATAATCTTTATTAGCTGTGGTAGCTTAGTGGTTAGCCCTTAGGTCTCAAATTCAACGGACACAAGTTCGAATGTTGGCTGAAAAAGTATGCATCACTCAGGCAGTTTTCTGACCTAATATGCATAGTATTACAATTACCATGTGCTAACAGTGAAGAAAAAAATCATAATGAAACCGGCACATTGAAATAAACTGTATGAAGGCCATCGAACCTCCTTAGACAAGTATGATGAGTATATTGTCCATTCCACTAAAAATAAATAGGTCAGAGCTCAGCAGTGAAACCTTTTCAGGCAGATATAATTGTGACATACATGAGAAGCATATAGGCTGTTCCACTTGAGACTCACAATGACTACACTCACGACCGAAGAGTCCACCTTCATTATGCATACTGCAAAGGAGTGAGTCACTGCCAGAGTCTGCTTTTCTTGAAAACTACAACCTGGGTGTCTTCAAGTCCCGTGTGAATACGTACTTTCTAAGTAAGTGTGCTCGATCTTAGACCATATCTCCGCTTGAAATCACGTGAGATAATGGTCAAATGTGAACCTATACAGTAATTATTAAAAAAACAACCGCGATTTTTGCCGTTCCACTAGCTTGCGGGCGTTACGATGTAGACTCGAGTGGAACGGATTTTTCGACCCGCCTCTTGATATGGGTTGATTGACTGGGTCCGCAGTGGAATGGCTAAAGGAGCATTTTGGGCGTTGTGAGGTACAAGAGGAATGCATCGAATTTGACAACTAAATCCTCAATAAAACCTTACCTGAACATCAAAAGTGTCTTTTAACATATCTTCATAAACTTCTTTTTCACCGCATTGATAATATTCTGTGGAAATGTCTTTATAACAATGGTTTTTCAAACAACAGCGGCAAATATTTATATTTGTGATATCAACGACATTTGCAAACTGGGCTTCCATTCCATTTGTATTATAGTCAACTTCTAAAGTTCTGAATGTTTATTTTATGTTTTATATTAAGTAATAAATCTATTTCTATTAATAAATCATCGATTTCAAATAAATAAAACAATTTGTTTTGGAGAATTTGACATTTTTACTTTTGCTTTGATTTGACATTGACAGTAGTAGTAGTAGCAGAATTTGCCACAAAGGCAGGCAAAGGAATCTTAGTCCATACAGCCAATTCTGATGTACAAGTCTTCGTATAGTAGCGCAGTTGTATTGTAGGCTACAACCGACGCCATTCAACGAAGTTCTTGTAAAAACTCGAAAAGCCACATTTGACTATACAGTTCACATTTCTCACAAAAACACATAGTTACTACTCAAAAACTATCGGTATCCTACAACTATTGTTCATTTTAGAGTAATTTTACACATTTTTAGAAAATAAAACTGCACAACACAACGTCCCCTTCCAGTTCCCGCCAAAAACACTACAAATACATTATTATAATTGGAGAATAGAATGGCAGAATTTTTAGTTACAGATGGTAGCAATTATAAATACCCTTTTTATAAAATAGCCACGACATGTTGTCTGTCTCTCGCCAACTTGTTAGTGATTGTTGAATTACAGCAACAACTAACAAGTTTATGGCTTATGGCGGGTTCCTATATCTAGTATTCATTCGATTGGTCTACCATAGGTAAAATTTGACAGAGGACCTGCAATTAAAGTACAAAAACAACCATAAATCGATCAAATATAATCTGAAAAGATTCTATATTGATTCCCGAAGCGGACCATTAGGCTCACATGTGTAGACCTTGATCTGGAACAGAACCATACACTAGAATGATGATAAACCCGCTTTTATTATGAAATCAGAACTAAACACTATAATGATGATAACAATTACTCGCTTCTGCTCCTATTTTTGACTCTCTGCGGCACGAATAATCTCATGAGGTTTCTGTGCCACAGTCAAGTGTTTTTAATGTATATGAATGTAAGCATATTGCACAATAAATTAAAAAAAAGTGTAATATAGATTATTACTGTTACGACCGAGGTGCCGACAAAGGCAAATTCACACCTGCAGCCCTATAGAAACACATTTTATTACCTTTTCGGCATTTGGAGGTCTGTTGTTTACTTTGTGATTAGAAAAACAGCCCATTGTGTATTGTAATATTTTACAGCTGTCATTAGCCAGGTGTGATTCTAGGAAATTCAGTCACGCGGCCGAGAAGACATATTGCGTTCGTGCAGTATAAAACAATGCCTCGATTGATGGACGAGGCAGTCAAGCGATAACCACAAGCGGAGTAAGACTTGTGTACATTTGGTAATCTATTTAGTGACGGTCTTTGCGCGGGTTATTTAATCGTACATTACGTTCGGACTGGTTGTGTTCAGTTATATTTGTACATGTGTTATACGTGTTTGTATAGTTCTAATAAAGTCTATAATAATTCCAACGGCATTTTAATTCCAGTCCTGCCTACGAAAAAAGACGTCTAAAATAGAATAAAATGCGAAAATGTGTGTCTGCAGTTCATACTTGTCTACTAAGCGTTGTATATATAAATATATACGTTTGTATATTCTCTGAAGTTTTACTTCTACTGCGCGTGAACTACATACATAAATTTATTTATATTATTAAGCTTATTAATTCCTCGTTTAAAGTAACTTAAAAAAAAATACAATTATATATCAAAAATAAAACTAAGCAAATAAGTGCCGGTAGAACTTCACGGCATGCGGTAATCAATGATATCATCTCTTTCTCTCTTGTCACCGTCGGGGTACCAGCTGTTCTAGAACCGAACGGACTGTGCCGCGACAATGACAAGCGACCGGACGGAATGTCGTTGGTACCTTGGAAGATGGAACGCCCCTTAGTATGGGACGCAACTTGTTTCGCTACGTTAGCGGCTTCCAATCTTCCAAACACAGCCGTCAACTGCCGGAGAAGCTGCCACATTTCAAGAAGTCCTGCAACGCCGCAAATTGCATTCATCGGTGACTGTACAAACCGTTTCCTTTTATTAGTAGTTTAATATAAATTAGCATTAAATAAAATTAAATAGTTTAATTTCATTTGTTAAATTAGCGACAGTTTTCGTTCGGGTTAGATTAGTAAATTACTTTTTTTTGTCGCGTGAGCTAGTGAGGGTAGAGCTCGCTGCGTCCGTCGTGTACGGATGTTCGGCAAGTCTCGTTCGTTGAATTCTCATCAAAAGAGACTTTATTTCGTATTTTGTGGAAATATTCGCAACCTTCGCCATCCAGTGTGTCAGTGTTGCATCCTCGTCGCGAGTGTTGTGAAAACTACTCGTTTTGAATAAAAAATTGTGTCAAAAAAGAAGGAGTCGGCGCCGACCATTGGACTTGAAACCCGCTCTTCGCAAGTTGAGCTGACTACTCGTTGT
Organism: Dendrolimus kikuchii; assembly: GCA_019925095.2. Classification (NCBI taxonomy): domain Eukaryota; kingdom Metazoa; phylum Arthropoda; class Insecta; order Lepidoptera; family Lasiocampidae; genus Dendrolimus; species Dendrolimus kikuchii. The sequence goes on from CM034415.1 coordinate 8,421,316, forward strand.
AAGATCTGTTCTCACTGGCCAGCTCACCGTTTTTCGCATAGTTTCGCACACAATTCGCAATAATACAGTCCACATTTATCCGCAATCACGACATTGGGGATTGTACGGTTACATGTTTGTGGTTTTCGAGGTTGAGACTGGGCCCATGGGGACGTGAGGCTTACCAACTTTATCGAGACTTTTTAAGGCGAGTGAAAGAAGTCTCGCGTGACCAAAAGGCTGGCCTATATTAAGGGCAACGGATTATTGTTGCTATACAACGTGGGAATGCGGACTACATCTTTTACTTGTATATATGTTTATAATAGTATTTAATTTTTAAGTTTGGTTTGTAATGTAGTTTAATTTTTAACGATGGCTTAGTTTATAACAAACTAGCTGACCCGGCGAACTGCGTACCGCCGTATTTTCTGAATTCCTAAGACTGTTTCATGACACAAAAACAAAATCACCAAAATCGCTCCAGGTGATTAGGAGGATTCTAGAACCCGATCTAGAACCCGATCTCTAGCGCCACCTACCGGTCCAGGTGATTAGGAGGATTCTAGAACCGGATATGTTCTAATTGAATCTAAGCCATCCGGGAACCCACTCAAACACACAAAAATAAAATCACCAAAATCGGTCCAGGTGATTAGGAGGATTCTAGAACCGGATCGCAGCGCCACCTATCGGTTCTAATTGCGAATCTAAGCCATCCGGGAACCCACTCAAACACACAAAAACAAAATCATCAAAATCGGTAAAGTCGTTCTCAAGTTATGCGCATACATACATTTCATATAAAATACATATAAAAATACATACGTACATATAAAAATGAATCATAGATAAATAGATTATGTGAAAAATGCAAAAAAAGCAAATAAGTTAACATAAAGTATGTAACAACTCGCTGCTAGAAGGAACCGTGTCCAGAAGGCTGTTTGCATTGCCACGCTATATGGCGAAGCACAAAATACCCTGGTTGTGTTGATATTAATTATCACTTTTTTATTTTTTATTGCAAGAGTTCAGCAGACAAGCAGACGGCCCACTTGATGGAAAGCGGTTACTATCACCTATGGACATTTGCAATACCAAAGTTGCCACAAAGGCGCTGCTGCTCTGTTAAGGGAGGCTGGAACCTGGTCACTAATACCGGAACACAACTCAAGATTGTTATGGCGACATACTTTAGACCAGGGGTGGTGGCCATCCAGTCGGGCAATACCATCTGGCTGCTTTCGATGTTCTTATCTATTTGACCAGCTAGGCCGCTCCTTTCTATAAGGCGCTGACTATACATTACATAATGTTTCAATACGACTCAATGATATGTAATTTATTTATCAATCATAATACAATTATATATTTCATCGCCTACTTTATCAATTATCATAATCTTTAGATAGCGGTAGGTTTATTGCTTGTTTAAGACTACAATGCCTAAACGAGGGATTAAGCATGTACTTATGCAGATACCAAAAAACAACATTAGACAATTACTGACATGTAGGGTTGCCACAAAGTAAATTTTATTTCGCAGGTACAGTAGAATCCTTTTATAATGACATCGGACGTTATAAAAAGCAAAAAGCATATTGACATAGTTAAGAAAATTATTATTGTATAATTAAGGCTTGTAGCAACGCCAAGGTCCATGATGATTTTTCGGTAATGATTTTTTGGGCGATAGACGCGGTCGTTTTTAAGATGCATTATTATTTTATAAAATAAAGTAGTATTAAAAAAAATCAAATTATTCATCTTTGTTTCATAAATATGTAGATACTTTATTTAGTCTATTTTGGTAAAAAAATAAGTAATAAAACGATTCCGCGTGAATAATTTGGAGGTAAATTAATGATTTTTTCTAGACTTAAAATAACTATAGTAAAATTACGAAAAAAATACGTTATATCATACGGTGACGTATTATGATATATTTTTTGGTAAATTATTGATCTGTAATTACCAACGAAAAGTTGCTTCGTATGCACTCAACTTTCGACCTTTTGCGGCTGCAGTAGCCTTAATAAAGACAGACTCTGTGGTTAAGCGGGTTAAATCTTAGCCGGCCGAACTCGCTGGAATGCAGAGGCTCCGAGTTCGATTCCTGGCATGGTAAATAGTCTGGATGTTTGGGATCGGCCCCATGTTCCGATCCCGTCGCAATGTTCAGGGAACATGGAAAAAATGGGAAGACGGTGACTCGCCACTGCTAGCATGGGCCCCAAAAAATGCCGTTCAAGATTGGCGAGGAGCAACATGCGTGAGAGTGGCTGCAAGTTCACCGAAGCTACTTCATATTCGTGAATATAGTATTACTGTATTACTACTACAGTTTACTACACTATACTACAATCTCTTACACTAGGCGGCTTTCCAGATGTATAGGTTGAGCTAATAACTTATAACCCAATCGGGCACCGGTTTTGATTTTAAAATATGCCGTTTGATTGTAAACTAAAAATGCAAATTATAATAAAGAAATATATTTCAAATTAGACGTTTTTATAACAGCAGTCGGCGCTTGCAATTATGGTATGTTTTTTCAACCAGCTTGCTCTAGTCAAATTTCCGCCCAGCGCCACTGGTAAGAACCCCTCATTCAGTGAAGGCCGCCCCCAAAGATACCCATTAGTCTGCCCTGAGCTATTTGACACCAGACAGGGTCGGCTGTTTTTTAAAGATCCTGTTTAAAACTTATAGTTTAGCAGATTGTAAATTGCTTAGCTGGTGTATGCGCGTATATCTATATAAAATGGAAACTGCACTTCACTTGGACTATATTTTATATTAATTGAATAGCAGATAATGTTTCACATCAACAGTTCAATAGCAACTGACAATATTATTTGACACATGGTTTTATTATAAAATAATTAGGCTTCCATACAGCCAGTGTCTATGTTGGTTTCCTACATATTCCCAAGGAAGAAATAAGAAATTAAAAGAAACATGAATTAACTAATTAACTAATCAATAGGCAGTGAACAAACTTTTGTAATTGATCTTCTATGAATGTTCCCATTCTGTGCCCTCACCTCTACGGTTCTTACTAAACCGTCGGCTCCTGGAAATACATTGATTATCCGAGCCATAGGCCAGAACAACAGCCAGTCTCTATGTAGGTTTCCTACAGATCTTCTTCTCATCATAACAGTACTCTGCCTCTGCCTCTCTATCCTTATATTTCTCTCCACAGGATTGCTTTTGCGGTCGATCTCTGGACTGCTTTTTTGTGCATAGCTCAAGGCGTTAATGATTTTTATTAATGCTCTTATTTTTGTGTAGCTAATTTTTTTTGACAGATAATTACCCAAATATAATATAAAGAAATAACGACATAGTGACACGTATCTACATATAATATATCGGTGTAGACAGCATAAGAACTTATCAGATTATCAGATGCTTACTGCGTTAAGTATTTCTAATGCACAAAATTACGGTGGCATCTCATTTCCCTATTGGTATAGTACCAAGTTACACGCTCTTCGTATTAAACTACAGGTATGGCATTTTGATTTTAATAATATATATGTAAGCAAGTAATTTATATGTAATACTATTGCGTAATTGGGAACGCGACTTGGAGTTAAAAAATTTAATTATAGATTTTTGTTATTTTGTAGATATCTAGTAGTATACAGACTGAATTTTTCAAGTGGGCCTTCAGGGTCAAATCTTAAACTATAGTTTAGGATTAGGATTAGCGAAAAACGCTCAAAGGAGTGTTAAAACTGATTTTGATGAAAACTAAAGTGCATAGCTGGGCACCGTTAATTAAATAGTTAATTCGTTAATCACTAATCCGTTACTGAAAAAGTTAACTTTAAATTATTTATAAAGTCGCAAAAATTCTATAGCTATTATTATACCAAATCGTACTGTATACATTCCAAGGATCAATAAAATTTTGTAAAGGAATGTCCAACGACAAAACATGGGAAAAGGCAAATTTTTCATAAGTTTTTTTATATTTTTAAATATTCATAGACGTACCTTTCATGGCTTGTAGCCACGCCAAAGTCCTTGAGTATTTTATTCGGGCCATAGCGCGGATACCATGGACGTGGTTGTCATCCAGATGCATTATTATTTTATTGTGATTAAAATAAAGTAAAATTTAAAGGAATAATAGAACCATTTATTTCTCTTTTATAAATATGTAGATATTTTCTTATAAGGTGATAATTTCATGTCAATAATTTAGAGGTGATTTGGATTTTTTCTTAACTTAAAATAACCTTAGAAAAATTACAAAACCACCACGTTACATCTCATATCGTGAAAACTTATTATATTTTTTCTGCTATATTATTGATCAATAATTACCAACGCAAACTTATTTCGTTTGCATCCCATTTTCGACCTATCGCGACAGGACAGAATAGGAGCCTTAACTTAAAACACATATTTTTTGTTTTTTTATTTAATTATAAAGAAAAATAAAACAATATAATACTACTCGCTGAGTCGCTTTTAAGAGCGATTTTTTTTTATTGCAGGAGTTCAGCAGACAGGCAGACGGCCCACTTGATGGAAAGCGGTTACCATCGCCTATGGACATTTGCAACACCACAGGTGCTACAAATGCGCTGCTGCTCTCTTAAAGGAGATTGAGATTGCGCTCACAATCGTTTCACATTCCTTCACAGAAATTGATACTCACAAGCTACACTACGATTTGGTATATTAATATCTACAGAATACATTTATATTTCAAAATCAACTGTTAATTGATTATTCAGAAATGTAATGATACCACTTTTAACGCGTTTCATTAGTAGCTCACAACGCCCAAAATGCTCCGTTAGCCATTGCACAAGGCGACCGCGGTCGTTGTGGTCGTGGCGTAAACGTCGTAAATGACGTCATCATTTTCGATCACACAACGCTCACAACGACTTGTGTCAAGAGGTGGGTCGAATAACCGTTCCACTTGGGTTTGCGATTGTAACGCCGGCAAGCATGTGGAACGGGAAAAATCGCGGTCGTTGTGAGCCTCTAATGGAATGTAGGCCAAATAATAAATGTTACCTCCCACCCATTTTAATATTATATAAAATTATTAGAGTTAGGCATGATTGCTGAAGAGTGTCTTGTGCCACTTTTTCTCTTTAAGCGACAATATGTTGCGAAGCGGTGACAAATTAGATTAGGCTCCCTTAGAGTAAATAATAACCATAAACAAAATTAAAAATAAACAATTAAAATGAACAAGTTGACGGTAGGGTCAATAGAACTTTTTGCCAGGTGGTAGGGCATTTGTTATGTCGCCATAACAACCTTGAGTTGGGTCCCGGCATTAGTGACCAGGTTCCAGTGTCCCTTAAGAGACCAGCAGCGCATTTGTAGCAACTTTGGTGTTGCAAATGTCCATAGGCGATGGTAACCGCTTTTCATCAAGTGGGCCGTCAGCCTGTCTGCTGATCTCCTGCAATAAAAAAGAAAAGAACTTTAACAATACTTATTGGTACTTGACACCTTTGTCCTCCATGATCACGGCTACTGAAAAGTGGCTGTAGCGTCGGAATAATAAAAATCAAATCAATTACCGTGCTTAAAACCGTTAAAACGTAGTTTTATTATGTATAGCAGCAGCGAAAACTTCAGCGAAGTGTTTTTCGCTGTTTCGCAAAGTTTATGATTTGGCCCCAAAGGCCCACTTGAGAAATTCATTGTATTCCTTGTGTCGGATATAATTCCGGCACAGCAATATGCTGAGTGCGAACCTTGTTTGCTGAAAATCCGGCGTATAAATTCTCAAAATATGCTCTGTGTATAAAAATACATAAGGAATGTAATCACGTCGTCATTTCTGCAAATAAAGTATTTCCTTCTTTCTTTGTATATACAGTTCAAGTTCAAGGGGTGAAATGTACATAAGTGTTGAACTGGAACATAAGCTAGTTCTGTGCCGAGTTTCATTAAAGTCCGTTCAGTAGTTTTCATATATAACTAGCGGCGCCGGCAGACATTGTCCTGCTGTGAAAATATAAAAATCTAGGACCCGATCGCAGCACCACCTACCGGTTCCAATTGTGGATTTAAACCATCCGGGGACCCACTCAAACACACAAAAACAGAACCACCAAAATCGCTCCAGGTGATTAGGAGGATTCTAGAACCCGATCTCAGCGCCACCTATCGGTTCCAACGGGATAAAAAGTATCCTATGTCCGTCTCCTGGTTCTAAGCTACCTCCCCACCAATTTTCAGCCAAATCGGTAGAGCCATTCTTTAGTTATAAATAGTGTAACTAACACGATTTTCTTTTATATATATAGATATCAGCCCATAAATGTCTCACTGCTGGGCTAGGGCCTTCTATTATAGGGAAACGGGATTGTGTACCCGTCACGCCTGTCCAAGGCGGCTTGGCAGGTTTGACACGTCGGTTATCTCAATGTGCAGGTTGCATCACCATGGTTTTCTTCACCGTTGTTAGCATGTGGAAATTGTAACAACATGCACATTAGGTCAGAAAACTGAAGTGGTGCATGCGTTCCGGCCAGGATCGAACCCGCGCCCTTTGAGTTTGGGACGCGTGCGCTAGCCTATACGCTACCACGACAAGACCAGTAGTTTTCATGCGATCTTTGAACAAACAGACAGACAAAAATTGCATTTTCAATGACCGCAGATTTTTTCATCTTTTTAAATTCGTCGCAAAATCTTGAACTTAAACTATTCCTCGCGGACGAAGTCGCGGGCAGAAGCTAGTAAGTTAATAATCATGTAGTAATGTTATAAATCTTATCTTTATCTTTACTGCTTATTTATCTATAATATTATAAAATAATATCATAAAATAATATTATAAAATAATATCATAAAATAATATTATAAAATAATATCATAAAATAATATTATAAAATAATATAATAAAATCTTATACTAATATATAAAGCTGAAAAGTTTGTTTGTTTGAACGCGCTAATCTCAGGAACTACTGGTCTGATTTGAACAATTCTTTCAGTGTTGGATAGGCCATTTATCGAGGAGGGCTGTAGGCTATATATCATCACGCTAAGACCAATAGGAGCGGAGCACCAATGAAGAATGTTTCAAAATCGGGGGCTTGTTTTTACTTACTTTTTTTTAAACTATTCCACGCGGACGAAGTCGCGGGCAGAAGCTACTAATATTATAAAATAATAAACATGCCGTGTCTGTACATTGAAGCTATTTAAAAAACCGACTAGCATAAACTAAATAAACGATGGAGAACACGCCAATTTTTTTAAAAATTTCTTCTGTTTGTTCGGGATTCACGCAAACACTACTTGGCCGATTCCGATGTGGTTTCCGTTGTTCGATAGCAAATTTTTAGACTTAAAATCTACGCAGATTTTTTCTGGAAATTATTTAAGTTGGCTAGTCTGACAAATTTATTCGAATTCTGATGCGATTTTTTTCACTGGTCGATAGAAAACTTAGTATAATAAACTGTGCGACATTTTATCCCGGGAACGGTTATTTTCCCGCAAGTGATTTAAAGTGGTTAGCATGCATCACCCGATTTAGATACGACTTATACTAAAACAATAATTAACGTTATTTTTCAAAAATTTTCAAACCAATAAATCCGTTGTATTGCTTAAAAATACGATTTGATTTTAAACATTGGCAAAATAACTATAATCTTCGTTAACTGCCCGACGTGGATGAAGTCGCGGGCATATCCTAGTATATAGAACTGTAGCGGGTCTCCGACAGGGCTTTCGGTGGAAGCCTGTAGGAGGTGCTGGCGGGATATGTCGGGGGAAATAATACACCAGTCACTCTTACGGTTCACGTCGTTTATTTGAACACTACTGAGTTGTATTTACAATGAACTAACCATTGGATATATTAAAGCCGTAATCGGTATATCATTACACACTTAGTTCAGACACTACTATATACTTTAACCCGTTGACTACTACGTACGTTCCCACTCTCTCTAGTATACTTTTTTTTTTGACAAGGGGAAATCCTATTTGCGGAGATCGCGCCGCGTGGCGGACGGCGGCGCGGTACTGTGGGACTCGCCGGCCTGATGGGCTGCCGGAATATCCACTAAAACCCCCCGGTGTTCCTCCTATCGCTGTTTTGCAGGGGCCGCGGTACACAGCGTGAGCCTTACTCCGCGACCCCGACTGGCGCTGGCCACCCCTATTACCGGGGCGGCCTCTCCTTGGCCGGGGATATGTGGTCCCCTGCATCTCCCATTCCAATTTAGGTAGTGAGGCGGGTGGAGGCCGACAAGGTCCCTCTAATATACTCCAACTAACAGTGACTAACACTTTTAATACACTGACAACTTTGGCAGATCACCGTCTACTTATACGAACAAATACATTAAAAAACTAACATTTGAGAAAGCTTCCCACGATTTCTCTGACCTGGACCCAACCCTTCTGGGAAGATACGACCCCTGTCTATAAACTAATAAAACTGTCAAAAGGTATTATTTTTAACTACTACCAAAATTCTCGAATATCGATATCGATATAGATCGAATATCTCGATATTACGAGGGACTGCATTGTCTTCGTGGGAAACACCTTCTAAAAACCATGTACAAACTATTTTGGCATCGTTAACACCTAGTTTGTTATATTCTGTAGGTAAGGGCTTAGCGTCGCCTAAAGACGCTTGCTAGACTAAGGGCGTTACCAGTCCACCTGCTGGCCGCTGGCCGTCGCTTCGGCGAACGTTTGGTAGACCTCTTTAAAATATAAATTAAAAAAAAATGTATGGAACTAAAACTAATTACCGAACTGCAATCTCTTCCAGGCAACCTTTGGATGGACAAGATCTAATTGCGAACTAGATGCTAATAATAAGACACAATAATTATTATACTCTAGGATATGACTTGATTTGAAATTCCCGCGGGATTCCCGGGACACAGAGTACCACAGCTATAGTTATAGTGAAAACTATGTCGGAATATGCTAATTTTTACGCACCTGAACAACTACAAGCCGCTCCCGGGAAAATCCCGCGAGATTCCCGTGATAAAAAATATCGCACAACACTGAAAAATCTATTGAAATTCGATTTTTTTAAATCTGGCCCTTTGAAATCATTCCCACAAAAACTGCCGCGGGAATTACATGATAAAAAATAGCGCAGAGTTTAAGCCTAAGAATTCACTGTCGATCAGCGAAAACCGCATCGAAATCGGCTCAATAATTTTTACGTGAATTCCGTACAAACAAACAAAAAATGAATCGTGTTCTCCGTGTTTTATATAATCCAGTTGATATTTTTTTAAATAGCTTTAATGTACAGACACAGAATATGTAAAATTTTATAATATTATACATGTTGATATCTATATAAATATAAAATTCAATTGCTGTTCGTTAGTCTCGCTAAAACTCGAGAACGGCTGGACTGATTTTGCTAATTTTGGTTTTGAATTATTTGTGGAAGTCCAGGGAAGGTTTAAAAGGTGAGTAAATATGAAAAAAATGCTTGAAATATAGTAAAAACAATAATTTCGCTTTCCCTTAGAAACTATTCCTACCTGTCAAACTTTTGATGTTCGTCCCGTCGTTTAGAAATCAATTAAATTTAAAAGTCGTTCAGAAATCAAATTAAATATAAAAGTGAAGTTGTTTTTCATTTTTTTTGGTTTGAATGTCAAACGTTTGATGTTCGTCCCAAGATGTAAGCTTCTTGGTTCGTCCCGTCGCGTCGTTCAGAAATCAACGTTTTTTATTTATTGATTGTGAGGCGGTACGAAGTTTGCCGGGTCAGCTAGTATGGCTGTAAAAATTTATATGTGTAGAAATATAAAAAACATAATAAACCTTATACTGTTAGATACTGATTCCCGAATGCTTCTAGTACGTCAAAAGGCTTTTTTCTTTGTGATTGTTTCAGATAATTTATATATTTTGAAGCATTAGACGCCATATTAACAATAATATAAGAATATAAAAGCATCACACAGAATACAAAGATGTACAGAAATAAGTTGTACCTCTATGGAGACGATGACTTGGAGGTGCCAGTATCAATGAACTTAGCTCACGAAATGTTCAAAAAGATATTGTCCTATAAGGACAATGTTGCCATTGTAAGTATTATATTCTAATCGAGGGATCACCAATTAGTTTCGCTCGGGGTCCGTTTTAAGAAATAAAATGACTATGGCGGTCCGCACATTTTATAGAAAAAAATATTTATTAAACAAATGTAATTACGGAAATAGCAAAGGTATTTTTTTACATATCAATGAGAAAAATGTCATTTTTTGTTGCGGACTATCTGTCTGAAGTTTGGAGTAAATTTGGTGCAGTTAACGACATTAAATCCTGGAGATGTGCATCAGTAAGTCGAAATCGAAATTTATTCTTAATGAATTTCATCTTCATCTAAGTTTTATGAAATTACGTACTCTGTAGTGCCAGTTGCTGTGTTCTCACGGCCCGCACAAAATGGGTCGGCAGTCCGCCATATGTGCGTTCTAATCCCTCTGCACCAAGCCAGAGAGGCCTACTCTTAAGCGTCTTTCGCCGTTCGTTTTAGAACTCTTTTTACTTTTTTATTTTATTTAAATACATTCGCCATTCTGTGTTCCCTTTATCTTTGTGTTATATAGACCTGTACGGCTTAGAATTCGGAATTTGGAAAGCGACAAATGCACAACCACTTACCCTGTTTGCTGTGCTGCGGTATTATAACTAGTATTATATCTAGTATTATATCTAGTATTATAACTAATATTATAACTAGTATTATAACTAGTATTATAACTATTATTATAACTAGTAATATAACTAGTATTATAACTAGTATTATAACTAGTATTATAACTAGTAATATAACTAGTATTATAGTTAGTAATATAACTAGTATTATAACTAGTATTATAACTAGTAATATAACTAGTATTATAACTAGTATTATAACTAGTAATATAACTAGTATTATAACTAGTATTATAGCTAGTATAGGAGAGGTGAACATAAACATACAAGATCGACAAATTATTTTAATGAACAATGACGGTAGTATTCAATTTTAGGTTTCTATTTTATAGTGTAGTTTAATTTTTAAAATAATTTTGGTTGTTGCAATAAATGTATTACCCGATAATATATATTAATGAATAACATATTGTTAATAAAGATTTAACAATGACGGTTTGACTGATTTGATTTTATTTTAATGTTTTGATCGCTCTAATACAGGGGTTGTTTAAAAGAAAAAAAGAGAAACAACTTACGGTTTCTTGTTGTATTATTATGCTCCTCATCATATTTCCATACCTGACTTTATGTGAAGATGGATTGTAAGGAGTAAACTCCAGTAATAAGAATTTTAAAATTGCAGTTGAACGCAGAAACGAAGGAACAGGTAACCTACTCAGAATTGGCGCAACGAATCGCGAATGTCGCTATCGCGCTCACACGTATGGGCGTTGGGAAGGGAGATGTGATAAGCATATGTAGCGAAAAGTCTATGCAGTTTCTGCCAACACTACTCGGGATTATATGCACTGGTGCCACTTTTGCTGCGGCTGACATCACCTGTGGCAGTGGTAAGGTTTTTTTTTTCAAATTGGAAGTGCTGTCTATCTAAATAAATATATTATTCCTAAACATAACAACGTATATGAGACAAGGCTCGAGGAATATATGACACCAATCATTGTAAATGATCTCCCAGGGGGGCCAGCAATAAATGCACAAAAATAACCATAAATCGACCAAATATAATCTGTAAAGATTCTATGATGATTCCCAAAGCAATTCATCCACAAAACATCTATGGGTTCTTTTCTTTAACTTCTCCCAATTATTTGGGGTCGGCATCCGTCCACACTCCTCTATTCTGACATACATCTTCTGTCACACCACAAATCATCATCTATCATCTATCATCTTTCATGCAATCCATCCACAAAACATCTATGGATGATCTGCCATCCATTATAATATCCATAGAGTAAATTAATATAATAATATCTTATCAAATTGTTAGAGCTAGGTATGTTGAAGAAGAGTTTCTTGCGCCGCGTCTTCTTTTCAAGCCACAACTGCTACGTTCCATTAGGGACTCACAACGACCACGTTCACGACCGCTATTTTTCCCGTTCCACTTGCTTGCGGACGTTATAATCATAAACGCTAGTGGAACGGGTTATGGAGCGTTGATGTCATTAATGTCATACGCATTACGCAAATGTCATTGGTTGATATGAAAATCGCGCCTTTTTCAATGTGTTGACAAGAGAGAATTAATGCTCTGTGGTCAACGCCCACTTCGACCCACCTTTTGACATGGGTCGTTGTGGGCGTCGTGTGATCGAAAATGATGACGTCATTAGTGACGTTTTCGCCACGACCACAACGATCGCGGTCGCCTTGTGGAACGGCTAACTGAGCATTTTGGGCGTTGTGAGTTACTAATGGAACGCCCTAAACATGTTGCGAAAGCGTGGCGACTTAGATTAGGCCCCCATAGAGTAAATAATAACCATAAACAAAATTGAAAAGGAACAAGTTGGCGGTAGGCTAAATAAAAACTTTAACATTACTCATTTACACTTGACATTTTTGTCTTTCGCGATCACGGCTACTGAAACGTCTGAATAAAAATCAAATAAAATATCGCGCTTAAAACCGTTAAAACGTATTTTATTAAGAAAACTATAGTCATAGTTTATGAAACAGCTATTTTCTTTCCAGCAACTGTCCTCCATCGAGTGAACATAGTGAAACCTCGATTCATACTTTGCTCAGAGCTCGCGTATACACGCCATGGAAAACAGTTCGGGGACAAATGTATACGCCTGAGTGAGATGGAATTTAAGGACGTGCCGTTAGACCAATTTCAAGCAGTACCAGTCGAGGGGTTCAAGGATAATGTGATTATATTCTTCTCATCAGGAACTACTGGTCTACCCAAAGGCATACCGACGACCCACTTGAGTTTGTTGATCGGTTTCTTGGGAGCAATCAAAGCAAACAAGTATGTTTTTAAAATTACGTGATTGTATGGTAAGGACAGAACTATTGAAAATGACAATTGATCGTGGTAGAGACATGCTGGATTCATTATCTTGAATACAACTTTTACAGTTTGCACAATCGGTGTAATACCATGCTTACATCGTCCTGTCGGTGCAAGAACGGAGAAAGAATACAATTTCCTGCATTGGGGCGGTCTGTCGTAAAGGGCGACAAAACAACCCACAACCAGGTGGTAGGGCATTGCCCATCTGGATGGCTACTACTCTTAGTCTAGAGTATGCAACCATAACCTTCAGTTGTTTTCCGGCATTAGTGGCCAGGAGTATCCCTTAAGAGAGCAGCAGCGCATGTAGTACCTTTGTTGTTGCAAATATCCATGGGTAATTTGCTATCTGCCTGTCCGCTCAAAGTTCCGATCATCGGAATGTGATTTCTCTCTGCCCGTATCTCAGCCTCTCTATCCGATTCTGTCTCTCTTATCTCATTCTAAAGGCTAGCAATGTGTTGTTTTCACACCTGGTTTGCGTTTGGTTTGAGAGGTGAAAGTGACCTATATAGGCATAAGATGGTTTGATGCACGAGCGTAGCGAGAGCGTTAATAGTTCGAGTGCCTTTTACTCGAAATTAACACTCTGCTTGTGAATATGAGGAAAGTAAATAAAACTGATTAGTTAAACAAAAAATTATTTCTCTAAAAAAGGCGTTAAATCCGTTTTTAAATCTGATGAAGTCTTGAGAAGAAATCTTGACGTTTCATATGTGACGTTCAATACGTCACATATGAAATGTCAAGATTTTTTTTGCCTGTAGCATTTTACCAGCCAGTATTCTTTTGTTGATAGTAAATATTTAGCTCAGATTTATGTAAATTAAATAGTAGTAGTGAAAAATAATTTATAAGTATAAAATGATGTTACAAAATTGTTGATATTTTTTTATTACCGATTTAACAGAGGCTGTAAAAAAGTTGAGACATGAATCGCATATATTTATTATCTATGGTTCGCAGAGTTTCTTCATTTTTTAAAACAGGGAGAATCACTACCCAGAGACGAAAAGTGTTGTTTTCATCCTTGTGATTAGGCAACTCCATGCGTACTTTCAGAATATAAGAAATGAAATCTTGTAGAAGAGCATCTTGAAATTGGTGCCAATACCAGTTAAACATAAAAAATTGTATATTTTGCAGTTATTGTTTTTTGTTTTAGTTGGCACCGACTTCTAGATGTTGTAGATGATATTTATTCTTTGCTTTATTGTTACTTTTAGTAAAAAATGATTATATTTCACTTTCCAGTTTCGTTAATGCTATCCAAAGTACAATGACATTTATACGAAACTATTCGGAAGGTGTATTGAATCCAACGCTAAATGAATCATTAGAATCGGTTCAAAATAAAAACGCACGGCTGAACATACATAAAAAAAATACGCGAAGAATTGAAGACCACTTCCTTTCTTTGAAATTGGTTAAAAAGACATCAGTTATCGCTCCTCTAAGTTACTAGTATACACACGAAAAAAAAAGACGGATTCTAAGCCTTGTTAGCACCTTCGCTGTTTTTTTTTTGTTTTTGAGGCGAGGGTAAATGCTTAACCGATTTACGCACAAAGTGGGTCGTTGCTAGGGGAACGACATGCGTCGGTCGGGGGCGATAACACTGCAGCAATAGTATGCTCTTGGCAGCGCTCCGTCCGCGATCGACGTCACAGAATAGTGTGGAAGACTCCGAGCGTTGCTACACGAGCGAGCAACCCCAATACCCACTAAAAACCCCCTCCTCCCTGACGACCCTGCGCTTTGTATATGTTGGAAAGGCTGAGATTTAGAACATAGTTACGCCCAGCCGATCCAGCGCAATAAAGTGCCTGGTGTGTGCCCTGGGAGAACACACCCCACTTCGTTGTGCGGGGGTAGAAGGTCCTTTGCTCTCCTAGCAAGCTAAAGGCCCCGTGTCCGGTAAGTATCTGTGTCGTCCTGAAAGTCAGGGTGCCGCTGGTGCGGTTGACCCATTCCGTCAGCTGTGGCCTGATTGCATCCACCGTGTAGCCGCCATAGGCCGCAGGGTTGTCGAGCTCTTGAGACCAGACGGCGATCATGGAGGCGGTTTCCCGCTTCCTGATCGCCTCGATTTCGACCTGACAGAAGGTCAGGCCTCTAGCTAGGGCATCCTGCCGGGTGCGACGCACCTCTGCCAGGACGTTCGCCTGGAGATGCCAGGGCGGATCGCCTGCCAGGAGGGTGGCCGCCGTCCGCGACACTGTGCGATACCCCCGTATGGTCCTCACGGCCAGAACCCGCTGCGCCCGGTGCAGCAGGGTTCTGTTGTGGCGGTGAAGTGCAGTGGACCAGACGGGTGCACCGTACAGCGCCATACTCCTCAGGATGCCAGAGTAAAGTTTCCGCGTCGCACCCCCCGGGCCCCCCACGTTGGGAAGCAGCCTCGAGAGTGCGCCCGCGGATTTGACGAGTTTGGGAACTAGCTGCTCAAAGTGCGCTTTGAACAGCCATTTCCCATCGAGAACTAGCCCCAGATATTTCATCTGGGGCCCTACTCTAATCGCCACCCCTTGGACCGAAACGGTCAAGTCCGCGGGGGGATTGCGAAATTTCCTATGGAACATGACGGCCTCCGTTTTCGCGGGGGAGACCCTCAAGCCCAGCCTAGCTATTCGATCTACGACAATCGCCAACCCGGCGTTGGCGACGTCCACGGATTCCGCAAATGACGCAGCGCGTGCCGTGAGTAGGGTGTCGTCCGCAAAGCAGATCAGCCCTACCCCGGGCAGGACCGGAACCCGAAGGATCCAGTCATAACCTACGTTCCAAAGAATCGGCCCGAGGACCGACCCCTGTGGAACGCCGCACGCGACGCGTCGCCGACCTAACACGGGATTGCCGGACTCACCGCCCTCCCAAAGGATATGTCGATCCTGCAGGTACGCGCCCAACAGCCTCGTGAGGTACGAGGGGACTCCATGCGCGCGGAGCCCCTCCCTGATCGTCTCATGAGGGAGGCTGTTAAAGGCGTTCGCTATGTCTAGCGACACCGCAAGAACGACATCCTTCGCTTGGACGGCTTCGTCCGTCAACGTTCGCAGTGTCTCGAAGGCGTCCATCGTGGAGCGCCTCCGCCGAAACCCGAACTGCGTTTCTGAAAGCCCTGGCTCCACAGCGTCGAGATGCTTCACGAGCCGCTCCGCCAAGATCTTTTCGAAGACCTTAGCGACCTCGTTCAGCAGCACTATGGGCCTGAAGGCGGACGGATCGTTGGGAGGCCGACCTCCCTTGGGAATCAGGCACAAACGCCCCTCCTTCCATTGCGACGGGAACCGACCTGCGCGAATACAGGCTTCGAACAGTTCCCGCAGCTGGCCGCGTAGGTGTTTAGCGGCCAGGAAGAGGAGTCGACCTGGAACCCCGTCGGGTCCCGGTGCCGTCTTCCTGCCCCGGAGCCGGTCCAGGGCAACATCTAGTTCCCCCTCGGAGATGGAGTGAGGCTCCTCGTCCGTGGGGGTGTCGGGAACGGGTGGACCCATACTGGGGGGAGTGAAGTTTCCCGGATCCGGGAAGAGCCCATCGATAACCGACCGGAGCACCTCGGGTTCGAGCGTTTCCGTGACCGTGGATGTGCAAGGCCGCAACGTGTTGCGGGCCCCACGGTACGGACGCCCCCAAGGGTCCCGATCGAGCGTCTCGAGGAGCTCGGCACGAGCCCGGGCTTTCGCTTGCAATATTGCAATCGAAAGGGCCTTTCTGGCCTCCCTAAACTCGCCCACGAGTCCATTTTCCGCGACGTAGTCCGGAGGACGGCGCGCCCTGCAGCGTTTGAGTCTGTGGCTGATGATGCGAATTGCCTTTCGCATCTCGCCCAGCTCCTCGGTCCACCAGTGGACCTGCTTGCACGGAGGCTGCCGCTTGGAGACGCGAGGCATCGCCGCGTCGCAAACCCTCGTCAGGGTCTTGCGCATGTGCTCTGCCTGCGACTCCAGGTTCGCAAATTCGGCTGGGTAGGCCCAGCTTTCCGTGAGTGCCCACTCCTCGGCCTGCTCCGGATCGAGCTTGGTAAGGGCCCAACGCGGGAGGAGAGGGGGGCGATGAACAGGGCTCGGACCGGAGGAGGGGGTAAGCTCAAATCTGATGTACCGATGATCAGAGAGCGACTCCACCTCCTCCAGCACCCTCCATCCGACAACTCTGCGGGCGTCCGCATGAGTGGCGAATGACAGGTCGATGACCGATCCACCCCGCGCGCGCACGCAGGTCTGGACCGATCCCTGGTTCAATATGGTCAGGCCGGATTGAAGAGCCCATTCCTCAACCGTCCGGCCCCTAGGTTCCGTGAACGCATTTCCCCAGGAACAGTGCTTTGCGTTAAAGTCGCCCATCACGAAAATCGTTTTAGGCGACAGTCTGCCTATGGCAGCCCTGATGGCGTCCAAGCGAAGCTCGAACTCCGCCAGGGGGCGGTTGCGCGAAAAGTAAACGCCTATGACGACGATACTCCCGCTCTCCGCCACCGCATAGCCCTTTCCTCTTTCGAGACATATAAGCGGTGTGCCAGATCCAGCTCTGGCCACCACCGCTACCACGTCGTCAAGGTCGCCCACCCAATTGCCGCAAGGCGGCACGTAATAAGGTTCGCTTATTACGGCCAAGTTCGCTTGCCACTCCGCCATTGCCTGCAGGCACAAGTCCTGAGCGGTGGGGGAGTGGTTTACGTTCGCCTGAAATAGTGCTGTTACGGGCGTACTAGGCATTGGAGGTGTCCATTGCGCGTACTCCCGATGCACCCGTACGTTGTTTCGTCCTTGGATGGACGAATTTGCCCTTCACGCTAACTGCTAACGTGGGATGGGCAGCGTTGAGTCCCCCCGCCGCGCACGCCGCGCAGTGGGGGTTCCGAGCCGTGCAGTCCGGCATCTTGTGTCCGCTCTTACCGCAGCGGAGACACAAGTTAGTCCGGTCCGGGCACGTGTCCGGACAGGTTTGGGCGCCATGGCCGACGTTGTAACACCGGTAACAACGTATCGGTCTGGCCTCCAGTGCCTCCACCCTCGCCGAGGTGAAGCCTACCACGAGGTAGCCCAGCTCGACGATGGCTTTGGCAGCAGCGACGGGGCACATCACGTACGATGCGCCCAAACCGTCCGGTCCTGCACCGATGTGCTTCGCGCGCACGTCGTCGCGCCGGCAACTGGCGGCGCGCGCGATCGCGTCACGAAGCCCATCGACCGTGACCGATTCGTCCAGCCCAGAGACGTAAAGCTCCCCACGCTTTACGGGGCGGACGACCTCAGCCATCCCTACAAGGGCTCCGCGCAGAGCCTCGGCGACGCGGTCCGCCTTGGCCGCGCTCTCGGGTCCCGGCTGGAACTCGAGGAGACGCGCGTCCCTAACGGTCCGCACCACCTTCAGCCCCTCGCGGAGGCCCATGGCCGCGATGTCGACCACCGTCGAGGCCTTTGCGAAGACCTCGCGATAACCGACACCCTTCGCGGCCGCTGCCGGCAGCAGTTTAACGATAACTGCGGCCGACTTCGGCTCGCGGAATACGACCGCAGGCTTTGCAGCCTGTTTCCGCTGTTGCTGTCCCCGCCCCGTTGGTAGGGGAGCAGCTTGCGCCTGGGGGGGGAGGGGGCCCGTCGGCCCTCGCCCCCTTACCCTTTTTCCGCTTGACGACCGTCGTCCACGCCCCCTCCTCCGGGGCGGGGGCGGGGGCCATGGGCGCCGGCGGCGGCGCGTTGTGCGCGACGCGAGCGCGGACGACGGGCGCCGCGACGACCGGTGTCGCGGCCGCGGGCGCCGCCCGCTGCCTAGAGGCCGGCCTAGGAGTCGACACCACAGGCACGGGTGCCATGGCGGGGGCCGTTAAAGCAGCGACGGCGTCGCGTGCCGTTCTCCGCTGCATTCTTCGCTGTACCTTAAGAAATGGCGACCACACAAACTACTATGGATACTACCTATGGCGACCACAAACTACTATGGATACTACGTATATGACGACCACTTGCGATGTTTCGTTCGTTAACGAGAGTGTCCGAACATAACCGAGCGTTGCCGAACTCTCGCGTCGTTACAGGGTTTTGAAATGATGGCTAATACCAACCGCGCTCAATTTCAAACAAATCACTTTGAAATTAATAACGTTACAACAATTAGGCAAAGGACAATTGACTTCATATTCACGACGTCACACGTTTCCCATATTTTTTCAGTGCCTTTATCGCCCCCCTGTAAAGCACTAGCGTCAACATGGGGCCGCTATCGCCCATTTTGAGCAGCGCTGTTTTAATTCATGCCCATTTCCCTTGCAGCTATTACTTGGGAAGATCAGTCCTATGCACCCGTGAATGGTACTACTCGTACGGTTGCATGCATACACTTATATGTGTCTTCGCTGGTGCAACCATTGTATACTGCCCGAGTGACACCGAAGAAGAGTATATTAAAGCTATACAGGACCTCGAGGTATGTGGAAGCATGGAAGAGCCTAATAATTGTTGATTACATAGATACCTTATTCTTGCTCGTCCTTAGGACTGGATGACGAAATTTATGGGGTGCCGTAGCCCATAG
This sequence comes from Dendrolimus kikuchii, assembly GCA_019925095.2. Lineage (NCBI taxonomy): Eukaryota > Metazoa > Arthropoda > Insecta > Lepidoptera > Lasiocampidae > Dendrolimus > Dendrolimus kikuchii. The sequence goes on from CM034415.1 coordinate 8,440,864, forward strand.
CTAAGGGAACATAGCCATACTACATGACCCATGGAGCCCCCCTCAGCGAGTCACGTACTATGCGTATGGTTTGAGGGAGGTCTTCAAAATGCCACGCTTGATCACTGTGTCCTTGTTTAGGTTTTGTTTAATTTATTGCATGCATGATTTTGCAGACAGACAGACGGCCCACCTGATGGAAAGCGGTTACCGTCGCCTATGGACATTTGTAACACATAAAGAGCTGCCGCTCTCTAAAGGGAGACTGGTTCCGGAACACATCTCAAGGTTGTTATGACGGCATACTCTAGACCAGGGGTGGTAACCATCCAGACGGACAAATACTCTACAACCTGGCTGTGGGTTGTTTTGTCGCCTCTTACGATAGGCCGCCCCAACGCAGGAAATTGTACTCATTCTTTCTCCGTTCCTGCACGGATAAACCTGAACAAATTTGAGTTATGGTTTATATACAATTTTCATCAACTCTACGACACGCACTTGGTACACAATGGAGATTGCGTTCCGAATACCTAACTGAAGACCAATAATTTGTCCTTGAATGACGTCACTTATGTCTTTTATCTCTTTCTTTAGGGTGACAATACTTTCTTTTAAAAATATGGATAATAAATTACTTTTCGTTTTTGTATCGTTTGCCATGACTGATTTTGCTTAACAATTAACAAAAACCTGATAGCTGCCATTTTTTAACCCCCGACGAAAAAAGAGAAATTATAAGTTTGACCGCTGTCCGTCTGTGGCACCGTATCTCTTGAACGAGTCAACCAATTCGGATACAATTTTTGTATCCCGCAAACCCGCAGCAAACCTTATCGTGCCAATCTCTATCGAATTTGATGGCTCAACGATAGGTATTATTTTCGACTTTTTAAATGTTTACTTTTCTTTTTTGTTGGGTTTTTTTTATTTAATTTTGTAACAAACATGTCATCCCTCTATACTTTTTATACGAGGATATGGAATACATTGTTCAGTACCTCGTCATACTGTCTGATAGATATTCTTTAGAAAATATGGGGGATGATCACTACCCAAATGTCGATACCAAACATGATTGTCGAAACTTTAGGATTACTTATTTATTTAATACTTTATAATTTTTAAAACTTCTAATTATTTATAATAATCAACAATAGAGATTTTCGGTAAATAAAATTACAATTAGTTTTTGCTATTTCTAGATTTAATTGATAGAGTATGTGACGCTCACCCCCTGATTCAAAGGTCTAGGAATGACATACCAAAGCCGAAGCATTGAGCGGGATATGGAATAAAAGAATTTATATAGTGAAAATTAATAAAATTTATTAAATGAATAAAACATAAAATATTGCCCATAAATCGTAATCATCTAGTGTTAGGAACCCTTCGCTGCAAAACCGTTAACCCTATGTTCACAAGGTAGGTTATATAGAAGTGCTGATCAAGAAACAGGTAGACTTATTTTTCTTAAAAAGTTGTATATATCACTTCACTTTCGGCGAATAAAAGTGCAAAGTCAATGCAAAAGCTTTGATGTCAACACTATATGTATTTTTTTTTCTTGTTTACTCTACTAACTTTCTGAAAATTTTCACAAATATTAGCAGTTACTTCGCAAAATATTTTCAATTTCAGACTGTGATGTATAATCCTGGACCACATTTATGAGCGATATCATATCACTAATTTTTCGCTCTTGTCTCTTCACCTTTTGCTGCAATATTTTTCTACTCTTCTCTAAAGATTGTTCACGTGATGTCTTGAAGTTTACTTGAACATTAAAATCTTTCAAAGCACGCCGTTTGTATGGTGGTTAATTTTCAATATCCTGTCGAAAGTTAAAATTAATTTAGAGTCAAAAATGTCCAATGGAGATTTCACTTTCATTGTTTTTATTTTCATGAGTGGAAACTTATAAAAATGTAATTCACAGAATACTGTCTATCTAATAAGATAATTTGCTAATATAAAAGTTTGTTCACTTACAATATCTTGTTTTGGAAATAGCATTAGGGGAACATTATCATTGACAGCTGTATGTGATTGAGTCCATGAAGTTGATAGGACATTAACACAATCCTGAAATTAAAAATGATTTATAGAGGTATACATTTTTCATAAGAACATAATAATATATACTATAAAGGTCACAAATGTTCTTATCCAACACTTACCACCACATTGCAACATTTACACAATTGATATGAGTAGACTGGTACAGCATCTTTTAGCAGACAACCTGGCCTGCTAGTTATAGTCTGCATTCTTAAAATGAAGACTACAAATCTTCGCAGATTCATAAAATTTTCCCTTTAATGGTACTACAGATAACCAAGCATTCCTCTTGTTTGGATCTTTAGGGAAACTGTAAATAGAAATAAACAGAAAAATAGTGGAAATGTCCAAAATTAGGCTATAAACTGTTTTTAATAAATCATTTTGCTCATTTAATTCACAATGTTTTAAAATCTTGGATCTTCATTATGTAGATTAAAAGTTACGCCAAGACTACAAGCACTACATATCAGTAAATACTTTATACAGGAAGTTTTTATCATTAGACCAATTTTTAAGAATAAGAAGCTTGTCACCCTACTCCTCTTGTTTATGTATAGTTTACAATACAATAAATCGTATTTAACTGCATATTAGTAGAATAATTCGCTGTGGGAGATGATGCAAAGAAAGTGTCGTCAATTTCTGTATGTGTTATTATAAAATAGCAAGACTTTTAGTGTTAATTTCCCTAAAATGTTAATGTAACTCAAAAAGAATTTAATTCAACTTACTTGTGGAATTTCACGCCTGATGTTGGATGCCAAACACTTTTGCAACCACGAACTACACAACTCATTCTAGAATATCACTTAAACACACCATTTATCATATAAAATCTCAGTTATACGATCGAATTAGACGAAACTCATAAACTAAATTTTTGACAGGAAGCCATATCTAGTTTCAGTGTTGCCAAAGTAGATTTTTAATTTTTGACGAATGCTGGGGACAACTTTGTGAAATAATATTGTTATAATATTTTGAATCAAAGGAAAATTTCCTTCTTATTTAATAAAAGATTCCATTACATAAAACTAATCTCTGTCTATTGTTTGCAAATAAAATAAAATCTTACAAATTTTATAATAATTTCTTAGAACTGATGGAAATTGAAGATTTTTTTTACTTTTGTATATATGTCGGCGCGAATATGTCACTTAATTTATAGATGACGTAAGAATAAAGATAATCTAAGTTCTCTAATCTAAAATCAGCAAACGTATGACAGCATTGTGAATAGCAGAGTTGGTGTTGGTAGACCACGAAGTACACATCATGATCAAATAGAAGTGTTAAAAAAAGGTCAGGTAAAAAGCATCTCAAATAAACGTGCGTATATGAAGAGTTTAATGAAAGTAGATGAAGCGAAAGTTGATTGTCAAGATCGTCGCAAGTGGAGATCCATAGTCTCTGCCTGCCCCCATGGGAATAGGCGTGATAATATATATGTATGTATGAACAAATAATTGATTAACAATAATAAAAATATTTATTTTGTACAGCGCACGTGTGTTAGTTTGCTTTTATGTTAGTCGGTGCAAATTATCAAATGATAACATAAAAGTAATAACAGGTTCTTTAATTTTATATCGATTATTGAGCATTTGTTTAATAATTACCGACCTGGACCAGATGCATTGGACACTGTGCCTCGAGTCTTGGAGCAGAGAGCCCCGAATTCTAGTCAGTGTTCACTCATTTATTTACTTTGTCTACTTATAATTATTATTTGAAAATTATTTTTTAACAATTGTAATCTTTAATAGATTATTTGAAATGTTCTTGTGATTTATTATTTGGAAGGAGTAAACTACTCTACTATTACTATTTAAGAAATTACTGACTTTGGCTATAAAAGCCGACGTTCCTTATCTTTGAAAAAACCCAGTACCGCCCTTTCTATTATGACATCTAATTTTCTTGCAGAAAAGTAAACCTACAGCTTCTATATTATGCTAATTTATTCGATATTAATATTATATTTTGCTAATTTTTCGTCATTAATATATAACAAGATAAACGAAGAAAGTATTATTTGGGTGCAATTTACCGTATGTCTTGGTAACCCGAACGATAGAGCGAGTGAGATGGAAGACATAACAAAGGTCAATGGAGTTCATATTTTTGGTCTTCAAAAAAATGTTAGCATTGCAATCTCCATTGTGTGGCTGGGAGCGGCCAATTTCTGCGAGACTGTCATCTCTTAAAAGGAGGCCGCGGAACGAGAAAGGAAGAGAGGTGCGTATGCGTCTCGCGGGTACCGACGACAGGGGGTGTTCGGTCCTTGCCTAGTATAAAGTAGGTAGAACATCGCTCCATCAATTTTGCTGTCTACACTCCTTCTGTGTGAGGCGACGGCCACTACAGAACAGGGTAGGAGCAGCCTTTTTTTTGAACTCTTGCTGTCGAAGTCTTAACGAGACTACAACGCGCCGTGCGCTCATAATTTTTGAATAATATTCATTATACTCATTGTGATATCTGGCCGTGCCAAGAACTTATTATATGTACTTAGACTTGTTAAAAGTGTTAGCTCTAAGGTGGAGATTAGTGCCGTGTGCTGTTCCTGTGTGTAACCTGAAACGAGCCAGGAGAGGGCGGATCTCAAGGTTGGTGGAGCTTCTGCTTTTCTAGTGCAAGGATCTAGGTCATATTTCCCTCATACAGTCCATTACAAATTGAACCAGCATTTTTTCCGTAGGCTATAGCGCCCCACAGGGGGTCTCGGAGGAGCAGATATGTGCAAGATCTCCTGCCGTAATACCGCTGCAGGGGCCCTCCAGCATCTAGGGAGCGGAGGAGTCATCCCCCTGTTGACGAAGTGAGTTTGCCCTGATTCAGCACTAGGATCAGCGTGGGCGTAACTACGTTCTAAGTCTCACGCTTTTCCCACCATGAGCGCGGGGCACATAGGAGGAGGGTGGTTTTAGTGGAGTATTGAGTATTCGAGTCTCCACACAAGCCGGCGATTGACTCTGGTAGCTATTCGTGGCTCACCTCTCGTCACTCTGGTCTAATCCCTAGTAAAGGACATGGTACATACATACATACATACATAACTTCACGCCAGTTCCCTTGCGGGGTAGGCACGAACAACAGAGTGCCATTTAGGCTTATTCTTACACACCTCACTTGCCTAACCTCACGGGTCGTTGCAATAATAAATAACCCGTTCATTTTCAAAGTATATAATTTTGTATATGATATTTACATAGCCGAACGTATTAATGTAAAATATGTAATCGGATTTAAAGAGATTAAATTTTGTACATTTTCGTGACTAATTTTCTTTGTGTCAAATGTGACATCCCAGTTGGCAATTATAAAAACATTTAATCTTGCCTGCCAGGCAGTAGGCGAACAGGTTTGTTTCGCCACACCACCCCCCCACGGAGACAAAAAGAAGAACTTAAAAAAATACTAATTATTACAATAGTAAAAAACTTAATAACTAACAAGCACAGCAACAGATGAAGGGCCTACGAACCAAATGGTAACTTGAACGTGACTGTTCTACCAGACCGAGTTGTGTAGGGTTTCTTGTTGTCTGTGGTGTTCTGTTGTTGGGTGGGAGGTGAAGGTGGAGATGGAGATGCGACTGTGACCGAAAATGGAGAGTCGTCAACCACTTGGTACGCGGGTTTGACACGGTCCATGCTGACAACCGCATTCCTGTCTCCGATGGCGATTGTTAAAGTTTTGTCCTTCCGGCTAAGAACCCTGTATGGACCTTTATACGGAGGCTGGAGACTATGGCGAACTGTGTCGTCGCGCAACCAAACATGAGAAGCATTGTTTATGTCCTTGAAAATGAAAGTGGACTTCTGCCCATGACGTGAGCCAGGAACAGGCTTCAGCTGTGCCATGTGGCGGCGAAGCTGGGATACGAAGGCGGAAGCGTCCACAGTTGAGTTGGGAGTCTGCGAGGGAGCAAGAAATTCTCCGGGTAGGCACAGGGGTTCCCCGTACACTAACTCGGCGGAAGAAGCTTGTAGGTCCTCCTTTAGCGCAGAACGCATGCCGAGGAGCACTATGGGTAATGATAAAACCCAGGACTCTTGGCGGCACATGATTGCGGCTTTAAGTTGCCGATGCATGCGCTCAACAAGGCCATTCGCACACGGGTGATAACTCGTGGTACGAACGCGCTTGATAGAGCATAATTGCAGTAAAGCTCGAAAAAGAGCAGATTCGAACTGGCGGCCTTGATCGGTGGTAATAATTTGAGGCACGCCATAGCGAGCTATCCACTCCCTGAAGAAGGTCTCGGCCACTTCCTCAGCTGTGATTCCAACCATAGGCCAGGCTTCAGGCCACCTGGTGAACCTATCGACAGCAGTAAGGCAGTATTGAAAGCCCTTGCTATGTGGAAGGGGGCCAACTATGTCCACATGGACGTGGCGGAAACGCTGAGTGGGTGTGGTAAAATTGCCAACCGGAGTGGAAATATGCCGGGTAACCTTGCAGCGTTGGCAATCGAGGCAAGAACGCGTCCACTCTCGACAGTTCTTGTTTATCGACGGCCAAACATAGCGGTCAGTAACCAGTTTTGTGGTCGCTCGTATGCCCGGATGGCTTAAATTGTGAAGCCTATTAAAAATAGCACGACGCAAGTCACGAGGAATAAAAGGACGAGCCTTACCTCTTGAGGTGTCGCATATTATTGCGAACTTTGTACCAGGAATGCTAACTTTAGCTAACTTGAGACTGGAACCTTCAGTCAACAACTTGGCTAACTCTTCATCAGACTCCTGTGACTTGGCTAAAGTGTCATATTCCTCCTCCAATGTTATAGCTTCAACGCGAGACATTGCATCCGCAACCACATTATCCTGACCTTTAATATGTAAAATGTCAGTGGTAAATTGAGAGATGAATGAAAGTTGGTTTAGCTGTGGAGGAGGTAATTTTTCGCGCCTCTGAAGGAATGCATATATTAAGGGCTTATGATCAGTGTAGATCGTCACATGCTGTGCCTCCAAAACATGTCGAAAATGCTGAACAGCCTCGTACACCGCAAGAAGCTCACGGTAATACGCAGGCCACGTTGTCTGGCGAGGGGTAAGCTTCTTGCTAAAGAAAGCAAGAGGCTGCCAGACATCTCCAACACGTTGTTGGAGACAAGCACCGACATGGCTACAAGATGCGTCTGTGAATAAGCCTAATTTTGCAGTGGGATCTGGATGGGCTAAAAGAGTGATATTGACAAGATGGTCTTTGCAGTTCTGGAAAGCCTGAATAGTGTCAGTAGTCCAAGGAACTGGTTTGGGACCCTTTAACTGAGAATCAGCCAGCATGTTGATCAAAGGGGCTTGTAGCTCAGCAGCCTTCGGGATAAAACGGCGGTAAAAATTTAGCATGCCGAGGAACCTGCGCAAGCCCTCAACCGTCTTCGGTAGGGGAAACTCCCGCAAAGCTTGAATCCTTTCAGCTGGTGGTCGAATGCCATCTTTAGAAATCCAATGCCCAAGAAATTTAACTTCATCAGCGCCAAAAACACACTTAGATGAATTGATAACTACCCCATAATCTGACAGGCGTTTGAAGAGAACGCGAAGGTGTTCAGCGTGATCCTGGGGATTACGGGAGAACACCAAAATGTCATCAACGTATGGGAAACAAAAATTTAAACCACGCACAACCTCGTCTATAAACCTTTGGAAGGTCTGCCCAGCATTTCGAAGTCCAAATGTCATATACGGGAACTCAAATAACCCGAATGGAGTGGTGATGGCCGTTTTGCAGATGTCATCCGGATGAACGGGGATTTGCTGGTATGCCTTGACCAGGTCTAACACCGAAAAGATGGTAGAACCAGCCAAGTCTTGGCCAAAGTCACCTATGTGACGGACAGGATAAGAGTCTGGGATGGTGCGGGCGTTTAAAGCACGATAATCCCCACAGGGTCTTCACCCATTCTCACCCTTCTTTGCCAGGTGCAAAGGCGAGGACCAAGGGCTTTTGGACGGTCGTGCTGTACCGCAGGCCAGCATGTCCTCGAATTCCTTCTTCGCAACCTGAAGTTTTTGCGCCGCAAGGCGGCGAGGGCGGCATGCAAGAGGTGGACCATCTGTGGTGAGGATGTGGTGTACGGTTGTGTGTTTGACAACCCTATTAACACCAGGGGGTCGTGTAATATCCGGGAATTCTTTCAGGAGATCTAAATAGGTGGAATTGCCGCTTATTATAGTTTTAATACTTGTTTGAGAAGTGTCCGCGACGATAGCGGTGACAGACAAACGTGTGGTGCCATCTAACAGACGCTGGTTGCGGCAATCTGGCAGTAAATTAAAATATGCCAAAAAGTCAGAGCCGATTATTGGCGTGTTTACGTCGGCTACCACGAAATTCCACCTGAAATCCCGGCGTAACCCTAAATTTAAACAAAGAGATATAGAGCCGTATGTTTTTATGGGACTTCCGTTAGCCGCGGAAACATCAAAATTGGAAGAAGCTATGTGTCTTCCTTTGAGTAGAGTACGCGGGTAACAACTAATGTCGGAACCAGTGTCAATCAGAAATCGACTGTTGGTCCCAGACAAATCAGTCACAAATAAACGACGGCCAGGTGCAGCACAATCAGTCGCCGTCACTACTGATTGTGAATCGCGTTTAAATTTTGATTGTGATTATATTTGCAGGGCAGAACGCATTTATGAGCCTTGTCCTTAAACTTCTTATGATACCAGCATATGCGGTTACCAGAGTTGGAAGAAGAGCGCGGTCTGTTGTTCGTACAGGAACGAGAATTATGACGCGACTGGAGGACAATTTTGTCAAATATTTTGGTTAGGGTATCTACTTGTTTCTTCATTATCTCAAGATCCGATGGGTTTGTGTAAGAAACAGGCACTGCGATCGAAGGGGAAGAAACGATAGGCAGCGGTTCTGCGGTCGGAATGTACCCCGGAATGCGTGACGTGCTTTTTGACAATTGATCCTGTAGATCCTTCACCTGTTGCAGCAGACTTTCTATAGAAGACATAGTGAAGGATTATATGTACAACCGAAACACAAAACAGGATAAAAACAAAAAAATACACACTTGAGAATGAAACAAAAATAAGAATTATACAAACAAACACCCTAACTATTAACATAAAATATCATTAACACAATTATTAAAAATGAAATAAAATAAAAAAATTGAAACAAAATAGATGTGCAAAACCTTATACGTAAAAACGGTATGCGATCGCCCTTATTTTTGAACAATCGGAAAACCATTGAAATCACCGTCGAAATTATCCGCTGCGGGCCGTGGATGTTATGCTGGAGCAATTCCAATCCAGATGGCCTCGCCTGAAGATGGAGTCGGCGCTGCGGGTTGTGAGTGCCCGCTGAAGCAGTCCCAGACGTCCGCGCCCGGAGATTGCTCGGCTTGAAACTCCAGCCCAAACAGTTTGAGTAGTGGGCAACGACGAATGTACAATCCCAATTTATATATGTTGCAAATTTTGTGTTCAGATCACGTCGGGGTCACCATTAATGACGGGTCGTTGCAACAATAAACTGCCCGTTCATTTTCAAACTATGTAATTTTGTATATGATATTTACAGAGCCGAACGTATCAATATAAAATATATATTCGGATTTAAAGAGATTAAATTCTGTACATTTTCGTGACTAATTTTCTTTGTCTCTAATGTGACATCACAGTTGTCAATCATAAAAACATTTAATCTTGCCTGCCAGGCAGTAGGCGAACAGGTTTGTTTCGCCACAATTGATTAGATCAGTAGAATGTCACGTTTGCCAAGTAGTCAAATAACTTAATCCTATAAAATTTAAATGCAATACGTTTCCTATAAGGGGTAAATTATTATACATTTTTATTGACATCGCAAATATGCTCCGTGAAAATAATGTAGCAGTGGACGATTATTTGCTGATGACGTACCTACGTACGTACGTACGTGTACATAAGTGTACGTGCGTGTACGTACGTACGTTTGTCGTGTTACAATATATATTTATTTTCAGGTTCCCTGGCATCATTGACATCTACCAGTTCTACGGTATGTCCGAAGTTGGTTTTATTACCAGTGACATTCATGGCACCAAAGGGACTAAAGTGGGCAGTGCGGGAGTACCAACACCCTCTGTTATTATAAAGGTAAATTAATTTGAAATTTGTGTAAAAATGCAATAAATATATACAAGGCTTTTTTTGTGGGGGCACGATGTGCCCAAAAACTGAAAACGAATAAATTAAATAATTTGAAAAAAAAGAAAAGAAACAATTTTGGTAATCTTTGCAATTTTTTTTGAATATTTTTAATTGAAAATACGGGGCACAAAGTTATGGACATAAGTGTCAAAAAAAGGCCTGAATATGTACATAGGTTGATAAGTAAAATACTTGAATACTTACACACCTGCATACATAATAACTTAATAACAAATATGTAGGGTTTAGCAGCTTCTCCACGTATGTAAAGTATTGAGTTATATAATGATACAAGCTTGCAATTTGATGTATGACTCGAGAAATATTTCTTTAACAATATCACAGCAATTATTACAATAAAAACAGATTAGACGACAAGTACACGTTTTAGCGGCAAAAAAGGATGACATGACGAGAAAAAAAAAACGATTTGACGCTTAGCGTTGGTTTGGTGTTGCCAGTGTAGTTTTTATGGCCTGGCGCCAACAATCTCCCGGCCCTCGAAATTTGTGAATTTTGAGGATTGTTTGGTAACGGGCAGAGTGTTCTAATAGCCCGACGTACAACTCCCGCAGACGTTTTCACATCGGCCATTAGGCTCAACAAACCTGGTACAAATGTCGCTAAAAGCTGGTATTTGAAAAAGAAGTTGGTATTTTTACGCATCATTTCTCTGTATTATATATAGCTATAATATAATGTTATACGACAAATAGACATTTAATTATTACTATCACATCTCTCAATAAATTGTAGTACGTATATGAATAGATTGGTGCCATTTTTCTTTAATCGACGCTAAAATTTAGGTTTGATCTTAAACTATTCAAAATTGATACAAAATATTTAAAAAGTGTTATTACCGACTTAAGTTTTATATTATTAATAATTACTACATTTTAAGAGTCATTCCCTGCTATTGTACATTTATAAATTTCAAGTTCAAAATCAAGTCTCACTAGGAAAGTCAGTTTTATTATTAGATTTTTTTTTCAACAGTTAAAATGAGTCTCTTTATGTTGTAACAGATGACATCACCATCAATTTCTCTGGGTAGCGTGCCCAGTCAGAACTGGAACCACGCTATTGCCACTCCCCAGTTAGGGATACCCACTAAAACCCCTGGGTGTTCCGTCCTGCGCCTTATGTCAGGGCTACGGGAAATGGGCTGCCCGACTCCGCGGTGCCCTGGCAGGCGTGGGCCCCCCTCACTGGGCCTCTTCCTATGCCAGGGGACGTATCCCCCGTCTACAACTTGATCTATTCCATGCGTGGGGCGGTCTGTAACGCGCCCCACGGGAAGAGAGATGAGCGCGCGCGGAACACTCGCGCTCTCATCTCGACGGCATGTGAGTGAGAACCCCTATACCCCTAGGGGCCCCACCCGCGCCGCCCGCTTACGGTGGCCGAAGGTCGAACTCGGACCTCCGGCGTCGGCGCGTCCTCCTTTGGCGGGAGCGGAGCAAGGACGTATGCTCACGCTCCCGCTCCGCCTCCTCCTTCGCAAACATAACGTGCTCGCAGAAGGAGGAGACGGCGTCCCATCCGGTACGGCTCCCGACCATGGTGCGAACCACGGCCGGGAGCGATAGGTCGAATCCGGTGAAGGCGACGAGCTGTCGGCGCTGCTCCGTCCATGCAGGACATTGCTGTAGGGTATGCAGCGCCGTATCCTCGTCGCCTGTGTCGCAATGGTGGCACCCTGACGTCGGCTCGCGGCCGAGGCGACACAGGTACCTCCCGAAGCAGCCGTGCCCCGAGAGGACCTGCGTCAGCCTGAACGTCAGGGTGCCGTGAGTTCATCCAATCCAATCCGGCAGGACGGGCCTCACCGCCTCGATGGTGGCGGGGCCCGCGCTTGGGCGTCTGAGGCGATCTTCCCAGACTCCCACGGCGACCTGGCGGAGCTCCGACCTGCACGCCTCGATTTCGCAAGGCGCGGATCTGGTGCCCCTGGTCAGGGCCTCTTTGCGCCACACGTACAGTGACAGGGGAAATCCGTTTGAGGACTAAGCCCGATAAGGGTAGAACCTTGGGGAGATAATTCACGATCTAGTGTGGGATTCGCCAGATCGGGGGTGGCACTAGCATGCCCAGTCAAAACTGGTGCCATGCTATTGCCACTCCCCAGTTAGGGATACCCGCTAAAACCCCTGGGTGTTCCATCTTTCGCCTTATGCCAGGGTTACGGGTATATGACCTAGCCTCTCCGCAGCCCTGGCAGGCGTAGGCTTCGCGAGGCCATTTCCACTGTCGGGGAACTACTTCCATCCCCCGGCATCTTCAAGCTCTCTAGGCGTGGGGCGGTCTGTAACTCGCTCCACGGGAGGAGAGGTGAGCGCGCACGGAAAATGCCGCGCCCCCATCTCGACGGCATGTGCAGATGAGTGAGAACCCCTATACTCCAAGGGGTCTCACCCTAGCCGCCTGCTTATGGTGGCCGAAGGTCCTGGCTGGCACTCCGGCGCCAACGCGTCTTCCTTTAGCGGAAACGGAGCAGTGATGTGCGCTCACGCTCCCGCTCCGCCTCCTCCTTCGCAAGAATAACGCGCTCGTAGAAGGAGGAGACGGCGTTCCATCCGGTGGTGCTCCCGACCATGGTGTATACGACGGCCGGGAGTGAAAGGTCAGATCCGGTTACGGCGACGAGGTCTCGGCGGTGCTCTATCTAGGTTGGACACTCCTGGAGTGTATGCAGCGCCGTATCCTCTTTACCGGTGTCAATGATGGCACCCTGACGTCGACTCGCGGTCAAGGCCACACAGGTACCTTCCGAAGCAGCCGTGCTCCGAGAGCACCTGTGTCAACCGGAACGTCAGGGTGCCGTCTCCCCAAAACTACCTACACGAACAAAATGACCAAAATAAACAAAATGGCCAAACACATAAAAACTATCATATTTTTTGGGATAACCTTTACCATAAATCTATCCTATAACCCGGGATGAAAAGTATCCCTTGTCCACCCTCGGTATAAAATTTACATACATACCTAATTTTAGCCAAATCGGTCCAGTAGTTTTTCCGTGAAAAAGGAGAAGACAGACAGACATAGTTAATTTCGCATTTATAATATTAATAGGGATAACAATTAGTCAATATGACTGTCAATAATATTGATTTTTAAATACGTAACTTTGTAGAGGCGGTCGAAGGTCGCAACCAGCAACCAGAACAGTGAGTTTGTCTAGGTTATCTTTAGACCAAAGCGCCAGAATAGATTGGTAACCATTCATTGATAACTGCTAAACGTTGGTTATTAGTCGGTTGTGATACTCACCCGCCGCTGCCACACCACGCTCGTTTCCTGCTCTTGACTTGTGGGCTTTGGTCTGTTTTTTTTTACGTAAACTTCTGGCTTACTTCTGAATTTTGTTTGGATGTCTCATATTTGGACCTATGATAAAGTATGTTCACAAAATATCATTTCCTAGACACAGGGGTTGCACAAGGGGTAAGTATCGCACCCTCCACCCCATTCATATCGCATATCTATAGTTTAACCTAAATTGCAAACAGGTTACTTGAACGTGAGCAATGACGGAATCTTAGACGAGGAAGGCTTTCTTAAAACTGGCGACATCGGTTATTATGATGAAGATGGCTACTTCTTCATCGTCGACAGAATGAAAGACCTGATCAAATTCAATTCGTACCAAGTAAGTTCTTCGGACATTGTATGACCCGTACCTTTTTCTTTGGTTTTTTTTAACCAGGGGAAATCCGATTGAGGAATAAGCCGCGACAAGCGCAGAACCTTGAGGGGATAATTCGCGACTTAGTGTCGGATTCGCCAGATCGGGGGTGGCACTGACATGCCCAGTCAGAACTGGTGCCGTGCTATTGCCACTCCCCGGTTAGGGATACCCACTAAAACCCCTGGGTGTTCCGTCCTTCGCCTTATGCCAGGGCTACGGGTATATGACCTAGCCTCTGCGCAGCCCTGATGACCCGTTCCTGGACCATCCATTGTCCTTTCAGTATTGTACCTTTCAACCGAATTAATTCAATTAGATTGATCCGTCTAATGTCAGCATCGAATTTATATTATTGATGCGACATTGTTAACTCGAGGGCCTCCGCGGGCTTTGCGTTGGCTTCGTATTCGTAGTAGGTATGTGGCGATGGTTTAATGAGTTATTGTGATGCAATTTTGTCTTAATTATTAATGACGTTAAATATTGACAGATAACGTATGTATACTAATGTAGCTATTTTTTATAGTTGGAGTACAGCAGACAGGCAGACGGCCCACCTGATGCAAAGCGGTTACCGTCGCCTATGGACGTTTGCAACACCAGAGGTGTCAAAAACGCGCTGCCGGTCTCGAAGAAATTTTATGATTTCCGTATAATCCGGTCACAAGAATGTGCAGGCTATATAATGAGATTGCAAGTAAAAATATATCCATTGATATTTTTAATTCCTCCTTTTTTAAATTTAAACGTGAAATTCGGGCTATTATTTGCACCAATATTTCTGGCATAGTTGCATAATAATCTTGTTACCTAACCACTGTAAAACTCACTTTATAATAAGTCATACTAACCCCTAAACATCTTGTCAATGTATGGTACATTATGTGCTCACATGTTTAGAGTTACAGCTTAGATCTAATAATTTATACATAATATGAAATATGTAACTTTAGCTGTTTCTTGTTTTGTGTGCCAAATAAATAAATAGATTTAAAAAAACCCCATATTGTAGCACTGTGGGAAAACCCCGGCTGGGAGCTCATTCCAAATCCCCACGGTGCGCAAGAGAAATGTTCTAGAAAACCGTTGCGTACAAAAGCGAAGCGGCTCAAGGAACTGGGGATGAACGCCCAGCCGATGGCGTGCGATGCGATGGTATAAGGAAAATGAAGGCACCATTCTAAACAATTCCTCGGAACAATCCCGATTGTACAGTCGGTAGAATACGTAGAGAGACGCGAAGTCTCTCCGAAGGCCAACCGTATCTAAACCGTCTGTGAGTATAAACTTCTTTCGATTTTGCGCCATTTCACATATTTTTTCGTGTTCATTATCAAATTACAATATGGAATGGGGTGTTAAAGAAAATAGGATTGCAGTGATCGCCTTGCACAAAGTGGGTATGGAGCCGTCGGTCATATTCCAGACACTTCAAAAGCTTGGTATCAGCCGTATGTTCGTATATCGTACTATCAACAGATACAACAACACTTCGTCTGTCGAAGACCAGAAAAGATCGGGGCGGCCGCGTGCTGTTAGAACTACAAAGGCTGTTAATGCTGTTAAAGCCAGAATTCGTCGAAACCCCATTAGGAAGCAAAAAATCTTATCGCGAGAAATGAAGATTCCCGCTAGGACTCTGTCGCGTATTATAAAACAAGACCTGAAGCTCGGTGCTTATCGTCGATATACAGGACATGCCCTAAATCAATCTTTACAATTAAAGAGAGTGGATCGATCAAAACGCCTTCTGTCGCGATACGCAGGTGAAAGGCACAGAAATATCCTCTTTACCGATGAAAAAATTTTCACGATTGAAGAACACTACAATAAGCAAAATGATAAAGTGTACGCTCACAGTTCTAAAGAAGCTGCTCAAGTGGTCGGAAAGGTACAACGTGGTCATCATCCTGCGTCAGTGATGGTTTGGTGGGGCGTGTCTTATCAAGGAGTCACAAAACTACATTTTTGTGAAAAAGGAGTGAAAACTTCAGCCAAAGTGTATCAAGATACAGTCTTGGATCATGTTGTGAAACCTCTCAGCAATACACTTTTTAAAAATATACCGTGGACTTTCCAGCAGGACTCTGCACCTGGTCACAAGGCACGAACTACCCAAGCCTGGCTTGAAACCAACGTTCCGGACTTTATAAGAGCTGAAGACTGGCCCTCATCTAGCCCAGACCTCAACCCTTTAGACTTCAAATTATGGTCAGTTTTAGAGGACATGGCCTGCTCTAAACGACACGGCGACATTGAGTCTCTTAAAAAATCTTTGGAGCAAGCAGTGGCGAAATTTCCCTTGGAAACAGTGCGTAAATCCATAGATTCGTGGCCAAAGAGATTAAAGGCCTATATAAAAGCCAAAGGTGGCTTATGTATTTGTATAAAAGAAAGGTGGAATTTCGAATTTTTTATTTTTTGCTGAGACTTTAATAAATATGTAGGTATAAATTAAAATAATATTACATTACTTCATTTAAAAAAATGCATTTTCATTTGTAACAGAACTTTTCCCACAGGACTGGTGGTACGTCAACCAGGAGCCACCACGGAAGCGGCGGAGCTAGTTGAATTCGTGAACTCTCAGGTACTTTATTGATATTTATATTCTACCTTTAGATATTCTACTGTCTGTATCCTAGCAGGAACAGAAAAAGGATAATAATTTATGTCGCCAGGTGGTATGTCGTAAAAGGCATCAAAATAACCCACAGCCAGGCAGTCCGTCTACATGACTACCGACCCCGGTATATAGAACATGCCGCCATAAGAAATTCGAGTTGCGCTTCGGCATTAGGAGTCAATAAATTGCAATCCCCTTTTCAGGTTTCTCATCGAATGTGTCTTGCCGGTGGTCTCAAATTCGTAGACGCCCTCCCATACGGAGGTGGTGGAAAATTAGATCGTAAGGTTCTTAAGCAATTGCTGTGAATCGAAGACATGAGTGGATCAAGCGAACGTGTTGCAATTGGTAAACCTTAAGAAATAGCAAATGATGAAGAGCTTATGAACCTAGGCAATATAATGAAAAGAACTGTTCAAAAGATATTTACTACTTATATTTACTAGTTACCAAATTAAAGATTTTAAAACAAGTGTTATGTGCATTTTTATTTCAAGTCCTTTTCTAATAAGTTAACATTAGGTGCTTCGGTATTTTGCCATTTTATAATAGTGATGCCAATCATCAACATGGCTCCCTTACATTTCGTTTGTCGCAGATGCTTTCGGGACGTGTTCCAACACTACTCTACTATTGTCCTCAAGCGGGAGGGTCTATGATGAATTACAATAGTTACAACAATCAAATTACCTATAACACACATGGCACTAGTTAGGATAATATATATAGAGACAACGCAGACACTGCACATACACTTCCTCACAACACCAGCATGTAACAGATTGCTTGCAAGGTTCGACGCATTCGACAGGATGCCAGAGCTAGGGGTCTGGCTTACTGCCGGGCAGAGATTGAGACGATCAGGACGCGGGAAACCGCGACCATGATCCAAACCTGGCAGAGAGATTTAGAATCTCCTGAGGCCGGAATTGATACAGCGGAGGCGGTTCGCCCCTACCTACTGCGATGTGTCGAGCGGAGACGCGGGACTCTCACCTTAAGGATGCCGCAGATACTTACCGGGCACAGGAGCTTTGATAAGTATCTGCATCAGATTGTAGGCTGTCTGCCTTCTCCTCAGTGCCGCGAGTGCGGCGTGCTAGACGCTGCGTTTGACACTCTGGTCGAATGCGCTGCATGCCACCCTCAGAGGTTCGAGCTCGAGGCCATTGTAGGGCCGATCGATTCGCTGCGGGACTGGTTGCGGCCATGCTCCACAGCGATGATCACTGGTCAACGATTTCTTCCTTTGGCTGCTGAGAGAGTAAGAGAGAGAGCTGCGCACACGCTCCTCGGACGCCGTCGTCAGACTGGCCTCCGGAGACATGGGCATGCGCAAAATCTCCTCCCATGATTCCATCTCATGGGTCCGCGCATTGTGGGGATGCGACGGGTCCAGCCTCTGTTGGTGAAGTGGGTTACTCTGCATCCCGGGGTGACCTAAGCTTGTTGCGCGGTTGAACAATAAGTGTAGCTTCGCTCGTCATCTCATGTTCTTCCACACAAGCGCCGGGTATGGGACGCAGGTTTAGGTATAGCGGAGTAGTTGGTTCCGCGGTGTTTACCGCTGCGGTCCGGTCCCACCCCCACAGTCGACAGGGACTCAGTATGGTACGAAATGTATTCCCCCTGCGCATCAAAAAAAAAGCATGTAACAGATACACTCTACATTAGTATAAGTTTAGTATTAAAATTAGAATAAATTAATAAGTTAATCGTAAGGTACACCACAACATAAATATCATTGAATAAATGTCACACGCATAAACAAAAATAACCAAGAAACGTGTATAAATTCCAAAAATTCTTCGAAATTAAGTTGTAAAAAAGGGTACGGAACTCGAGTCCGTAGACTTGTTAATAAAAAAATAAAAAAAACAATCAAATTATTACACTTAAACCTATTAACATTTGTTTTGATGCACTCGGTTTTATGTCTGACAGAATACTATCAAATATGCTTATGTCAAACCTACAAATATTAATGATCTTCGTTAACTTCCTCCTATGGAAGTAATAAGTAATACATACAACCGTAGTACTTATTACTTCCATTGCTTCCTCCTCATTTCTTTAGTCCTGACACAAATACATTATTTGTCAATGATATTATAACTTTATGATTTGTGTACTATCGTCCTACTACTACAGGTCACTTTACCGCAATTTGTTGATTGTGAACTAGGGAATTGACTTGCTTATTTCTGCCGTAGCTAAATGCGAATTTGTGATTATTTACGAATGAAAAAGAAAATTATTGCTGTGGGTTGAATAAGCCATAGAAATGGGTTAAGTTAAGAAGTCTTTATGTGGAATGTGATATAAATTTTAAATTTCTGTAAGAAATAAAGAAAATTTTGTTTTGAGCCATATACTCACTCAGCCTGTTAGTAAATCCACTACTGGCCAGGAGTTACTATCATTGGCGCTGCCAGGATTACTTTCAGGGAGGTGTATCTGTATCTACATAATAAAATATTAACTAATATAAAACCGAATTATACATGTATATTATATTAGCGGCCCAGCGCGGTTTCACCCGCGCTCTGTCCCGCTCCCGTGATATATAGCGTCATATTATATAGCCTATGACACTCCATGTTAACGTAGCTTTCGAACAGTACAATCATTTTTAAAATCGGTTTAGTAGATCCAGAGATTACCCCCTACAACGTCACAAACTCACAAACTTTACCTCTTTATAATATTAAGTATAAATAGATAAATGTAATATCAAATTTAAATGGGATGCGAGAAGCGAGGCTAACCGACTTAGACATAGACAACACTTTATTGTTCACCAAAACAAAAATTCAATAGTACAACAAGACAAGTTACTTGGTAAAACATAAGGCGGCCTTATCGCTAAAAGCGATCTCTTCCAGGCAACCTGACTCAAAGGAAATTCTTAAATTATCTATAATTATTATGCAACAAAGAAAAGGAAAAAAAATGACATACATGGACAGCAGATTAGAATCTATTGTAAACTAGCACATACATTATTGCGTAAGACTTACATAATGATTCCTAAGAGAATTTTTAAATATGGCAAAAGATTTAGCTTTTCTGACATCAGTGGGCAAAGAGTTCCAAAGTAAGACAGCCTGCATGGCGAAGGAGTTGGAATAAAATGTTGAAGAGTGTGCAGGTGCCATTAACAGGAAAATATTAGTGGAGCGCAAATTGAGTGTATGTGACGTATGAAGGAAGTTGAAACATTCCTTAAGATAAGGAGGGGTATAAGATATAAACAGTTTACGATATAGTAAGTTAAGAAGATGAGCATTCCGGCGACGTGAGATAGACAACCACTCGAGCTTTTTGCGATATTCAGAAACGTGGTCATATTTTTTTAAACCAAATATGCAAACATTTTGAAGACGCTCGAGCTTAATAAGTGGCTCTTGAGTGAGATTCAGATAGCAAACATCAGCATAGTCGAGGATGGGTAGTAGAATTGAGCAAGCGAAATCCTAGTGGCAGTCGGAAGGAAATTTTTCAGTCTCCTAAGCGATGCATAGGATGCAAAAATCTTGCGGCTTAATTCAGTAATGTGGGGACGCCAACACAATTCCTTGTCCATTATTACGCCAAGATTCTTGACTTGATCACTGATAAGAATAGGCGTATCAGGAAGATCACATCGGGAAGCAGTGAAAAATCTATTTTAGCTATGACTCGCGAGCTACCAATGATGATGGCCTGAGTTTTATTGGGATTGACTCTAAGTCCATGGGAGGTACTCCAGTTGTATATGCGGTTAGTGCATGCTCAGTGTTCACAGGAAAACAGTACAGGCTAAGTACTGTATTTATTGACCAGTTGATGAACAAATTTGACTAATAACCTAAACGCTTTCAGTTTTTAATCAAACAGTACAGGGTGGCAAAATAAAGTAGAAAATAATAGGGGCGCCACTTTCGCAGTCTTAACTCTAGCAACTTCAATATTAGGTTAAAAGTAGTTTTGATACTTACTAGTGATTTTTAATAGGACATCAGATCTCGTGCAAATATCAGGTTGCTTTAGTTACGCCGTACATTTTGTCAACTAGCCTATGAACTTTACTGTAATAATAATGTCTATAATTTTGTAAGCAAGATCTTTAATTCCTTGTGATAATTGACAGAACAATTATTGGTTTAAAAGAAGATAAACTAACCATTATAAACGTATCATGTTGGCTGTTCTTTGATAAATATCGTCGAATTATAACGAAAAGTCTTTATGCTTCAAATTCTACTAGAAATCCAGGATAAACTTTAAAAATCACTGCTCACGTGAAACTCGGTATTGTTACATGCGTATTTAGTTATTTTTTAGCGGTATTAGACTCTGACCAACAATAAAATTAAAATAACATGGATAAATTCACTTTTTTTTATGATTCATTGACCTTGACTACAAATTAAATAGAATATTGCCAGAAGGCAAAAAAAAATGTTCTCATTCTAGACGTTATTATATATTATCGGCGAACCTTTTTAAATTCCGGCTGTGCGAGCGCAGGTGAGTAGCGAAACCAAATTTGGTTTTAAAAAGAAGTTAAGTAAAGTTCTTTTGCAATGAGCGCAATACAGCCGTCCTGATGAGTCGTATGTATAGTTGTAGGAGATTCTAGGGCGGTTCTTTTTGATAAGGCGTTGCTCGTGGCATTTGTCTGCATGTGACATCCCAAGTGACGGCTGGGAAGACCTTGCTCAACAAAGAAGGGAGTGGCGTAATTCTATTGATAAGGCTGTTGCTGCCTTCGAAACGCAGCGCGTAGAACACTCTAGACGTTATGGTAAGGTTATAACTTAATGTAAAAAATATATTTTCTTTTCTGACAGGGGGGTGCAAGTGCGCTCCTTTGTACCCTGCTGCCATGGCTTCTACAACAGCTGTACGTTACGTAACGTTTCAATGAGTATGTAAATTACTTATCAGTCCTAATGCTACCTATATGTTTCATTGCCTACTCTATCAATTATCACAATCTTTAGATAGCGAATTTTTTTTATTGCTTGTTTAAGATTACAATACCTAAACGAGGAATTAAGCACTTCGTTATGCAGATACCAAAAGACAACAGTAGATAAAGACCGAAATGTCGGGTTGCCAGAAAGTAAACTTTATTCCACAGGTATAGTAGAATACTTTTATAATGACATCGGATGTTATAAAAAGAAAAATCATATATATACTTAAGAAAATTATTATTGTCTTATTAAGGCTTGTAGCAACGCCTACGTCCTTGAGGATTTTTCGGGGGACTGCGGGGTTTCTATAGACGCGGTCGTTTTTTAGATGCATTATTATTTTATACGTTAGAGTTATGAATGTTAAAGAAGCAAGTGAGGTGTGCAAGAATAAGCCTAAATGGCGCTCTGTTGTTCGTGCCTACCCCGCAAGGGAACTGGCGTGAAGTTATGTATGTATTATTTTATAAAATAAAGTACACATACATACATTAAGTAGTATTTTAAAAAATCGAATTATTCATCTCTGTTTTATAAATATGTTGATTTATTTATTTCTTTATTATCTTACAAACATCGCTATCATTACAGTTGTCACATAATCTATATATATAAAAATCAATGCCACTTTTCGTTGTAATTTTATAACTTGAGAACGACTTTACCGATTTTGATGAAATTTTGTGTGTGTGTTTGAGTGGGTCCCGGGATGGTTTAGATCCACAATTGGAACCGGTAGGTGGCGCTGAGATCGGGTTCTACAATTCTCTGAAATGAGGACAAAAAGTACCGAGCTATTGGGGTGAACTGCTAGTGGTACTAGGGGTCTGGGTATATGGGGACTATGGCGTCTGCGCGTCGCAATGTTCGGAGAACATGGAAAAATGGGCAGACGGTGACTCGCCACTCCCTGCATGGGCCCCAAAAAATGTCATAGAAGACAGGGGCAACATGGGTGGAGTGGCTAAGGGGTGTAGAGAGGTGGGCTGCAGGTTCACCGAAGCTACTTCTGACGTGATGCCATTTATCACTTCCACCCCTGGAGCTTGAGTCTTAGCTCTAGCGATCTCCACTCCGAGTCGGCTGGTTAAGGTAAGCACGGAGGCGGGGGCCTTACCCTGGCCCCCGGAGTCAGGTACGAGGTGTCGCTACTCACTTAAGGCTTCGCTACAAAGTCCCCCTGCGGGTTATTATTATTATACATATATAAAGAAATCACAATGCAGTGACACGTATCAACAGATATTAATATATCAGTGTACACAGCATTAGAACTTATCAGATACTTACTGGGGTATTTAAGTATCTGCTTTTATTGATATCGCAAAATTACCGTGGCTTTTCATTTCCCTATTGGTATAGTACCAAGTTACACGCTCTTCTTCGTATTAAACTACAGGTATGATGTTTTGATTTTAATAATGTCCTGTGTAAACTCTATATAACGACACCGAAGGGAATGTGTATTTTAAGGCGTTATAGAGAGTTGTCGTTAAATGGAGAGAAGGTTATTATTTTTAATACGCTTTTATTAGCTTCATACGTATGTTAGTATGTAACGGAATCTTTCAAGTTAAATTTGATCGACTTCCCGGTTTGCGATTGAGCTGAAATTTTGCACGTATGTGTATATCGCGTGACAATGCAATAATATGGTACAATAGAGCTGATCTGATGATGGAGTCGGAAGGTGGCCACTCCTATACTAAACAAGATAGACCCGTTGTGTTTGGGCTCGTTTTACTTGTCTTGGCTAGCACTCTGCTGCTACATGATATGCAGGATCTCAAAAACTTGTATTTAAAAACCTTTTTAAAAAAGCTTATTTTTACATAACGTTCCATTTTATCATAAGAGTGTATTTAATTATTTTTTCAAAGTTTCCACGGAGAAGGGAATTAAATTACTAAATAATCACTGGAAAATGAAAAATAAACAATAGTTTTAAAAAAACAAAAAATACGCTTTTATAGAAAATCCAACTAAAAAATAGAAAATAAATTTGAATTTAAAATAGTGTAAGAAAAAATGATTTTATTGTAAAAAAAACCGTGGGGTGCATGGTATTAATAGTTTGAAAAGCAGCCCACGCTTTTTTTTACAATGAAATCATTTTTTCTTACACTATTTTTAATTCAAATTTATTTTCTTTTTAGTTGGATTTTTTATAAAAACGTATTTAAAAAAAAATAAATTTAACTATTATTTTGCCTGACGTCTTTTGCTGCACCAGTAATTTTGTTGTATTTTTTACCTATTTTATTCATATCTTGCGATATTGAGGCATCTTGGTGATAAAGAAAGTATTTAGAAATTTTGATATTTCGGAATTTTTTAGAAATTCCGTTATGCATGATGCCGACAATTGAGTTTATTAAGGGCTAGGATAATAAAGCGATAAAAGAAAGAATGTTGGCAACTTGAACGGTACTTTTATTACTTAATTGTTGTCATTATTGAATGGGTGTAATGCTATATAGAGTGTATTGTCATATGGAAGACAAGCTAACCCAACCAAAGCCAAGAGATTTTGATGCTTAATGGAGTTTGTCGTTATATCGAGTATCGTTACATGGAGTTTACGTTTAAGCCTAAGAATTAGCAGCCGATCAGCGAAAACCACATCGAAATCGGCTCAGTAATTTTTACGTGAATCCCGAACAAACAGACAAGAAATCTAATAAAAAATGCATCGTGTTCTCCATCGTTTATATATATTTCAGTTGATTATTTTTAAATAGCTTTAATGTATTTAATAGCAGACACGACATATTTAAAATTTTATAATATCATACATATAGATATATAGCTATAAAAATATATACTTACAGACATATAAAACAAATAATAAGCCTTATACAGTTAGATATTGATTCCAGCATAATTCTAGTACATCAAAATAGGTCTTCTCATTACATGACAGCTATAACAAAAGATTGTGTTAAGTTACGTTATCCTGGTTGTCACGTTCTGAGCGAGACATGGCTCCTAAAGAACCCTGCACTAGGCAAAGCCTGTAACGCAGGGATAATATAATTTATATATACATAAAATGAAACGTTATTCAATACATATTTACAGTATGGAAGTGTGAGCGCTTCCATAGACGCATTCGTTTTGCAGATGCGTTATTATTTTATTGTGAATAAAGTAAAGTAATATTTAAATAAATATAAAGAAATACAACCAAATTATTTATCTCTCTTTTATAAAAACGCAGATTTTTTTTAAACCTGTTTTGATAACAGATAAATGAGTAAAAGAGTTTCATGACAATAACTTGGAGGTGATTTGGTGAATGTTTTTCTTTACTTAAAATAACTTTAAAAAAATTACTGAAACGTCTCATATCGTGAAGATTTATGATATTGTTTCTCGTAAATTATTGAACAGTAAATAACACCCAAAACACCAAGAAAAACATACAGACATATAACTATTTACCCAGTAGAAAAGACACCTATAAACACAAAACACACAAACAAATTAATTAAACATTAAAAATATATCAGTAATATTAGAGCGCCTTTTCATTAAAACTTATGGGACCTGCATACGTCTAGTCATCGCAGCGGACAACGAACTACTGACTAGCGTTTTTTTATTTATTTATTGGACTTGACTTTATGTTGTTGGTCCGAAGACCTTACAACTTTACCGGGGTCTTTGGGGCGAGCGAGCCCGGGGGGGCAACTTGCTCGAGGGAGCTCCCTAAGGAGTTGGTTCGCGGTGGCCTACGCTATCTTACTGCCGTTTCGCAACGTGTTATGGCTGGGAGAGAAGAAACGGCGAAAGAAACTTCCCAGCAACACGCCTAGTCTATCCTGTGGGGTGAGCTATGTCTCCTAGCGTCCCTCGCGGGGACGTGGAGAGGTCTTGATTGGCGGCGTCTGAGACGCCGCCGTCTGTGTCTGTCTGTCGGTGCCTGCCAGCCTACCGTCCTAACCGTGGGCGGACTGATCCGGGCCAGCCGTTTCGTAATAACGTCGACTCTGTCCGTCAGGACGTTACGCGGTCGTCGAACAAGAGCCTTTCGACGAGGCTTATAATCGGACGCGGACACGACGAGCGGATTTCGATGGTGCGGCGCGAGATCGAAATACTTACGCGAGAGCGACGTAATGTAGTTTTTGATGGAGGGAAGCTCCAGATCGCGGTGGAGGTCGACGTTACGCATATAGAGGGGAGCACCGACTGCTCTGCGCATGAATTTATTCTGCACGATTTGCAGTTTATCTAAAAGGGCAGGCTTGGCATGGCCGAATACCACACTCGCGTATGTCATGATCGGGAGGCTGACTAGCGTAGCGCGGGAGCGCACATATTAATAGTTGCTCTATCTCGCTCGCACATCATCCGTCCCGCTCGCACACTGCTATACATTGTACTAGCAGTATGACTTGTTAATATTTGTACTTAAGGTTACCGTTTCCAAAATAAATCAGTTCACTTCAGTTCACATCAGCACTCGACAGTAAATACTACTCTCTGCCATCTGAAGTATTATTTTACGTCTACCTCTCGCTGCTATAAACTCATCTTGATAAGCAAACTAGTATAGGAGAGGTGAACATAAATAAATAAGATTAACAAATTATTATAAATAACAATAATGGTTTGACTGATTTGAATATGTTTTTAAATGTTTTGGTCGCTCTAATACAGGGGCCGTTTAAAAGAAAAGAAAAAGAAACATGTAACGGTTTTACTTTTCATAATATTTCCATACCTTATATGAAAATGGATTATAAGGAACACCAAAGGTGCTACAAATGCGCTGCTACTCTCTTAACAACGAGACAACAGACAAAAAGCGTTTTTTGATCGATTTCTCAGCCGTTGTTACAGTAATTATACACACTTTATTGCGGCGAAAAAAATATATGTAAATCTTGATCATATTTTTGAGGTAACCCCTGTAGTCAAAACGCATTTTCGATAAATTTTCTCGATAGAAAATAATTGCAAAGTAACCTCTAAACGTGTTCTTCAATCCTTAATATTGTTATTACTGTTAGTCGTACATCGCTAAAATAAATAACAGTAACATATCATATTATAAGAAATATAATCATTATAGTTCTTTCATTCGGTTACTTAGCTTAATATAAAAAAAAAAATAAGTTGGCGATAGACTAAATAAAACTTTAACAATACTCGTTGACACTTGTCATCTTTGTCTTCCGTGATCACGGCCACGGAAAAGTATCCGAAACGTCGGAAAAAACAAAATCAAATAAAATTACCGCGCTTAAAACCGTTAAAACGTAGTTTTATTATGTATACAAGTCGCGAAAACTTAAGAAAATATTAAGAATTTTAAAATTGCAGTTGAACGCAGAAACGAAGGAACAGCTAACCTACTCAGAATTGGCGCAACAAATCGCGAATGTCGCTATCGCGCTCACACGTATGGGCGTTGGAAAGGGAGATGTGATAAGCATATGTAGCGAAAAGACTATACAGTTTCTGCCAACACTACTCGGGATTATATGCACTGGTGCCACTTTTGCTGCGGCTGACATCACCTGTGGCAGTGGTAAGATTTTTTTTTCAAATTCGAACTACTGTCTATAGAAATAAATATATTATTCCTGATAATGTATTTCCTAATAATAAAGAATATTATTTCTAAATATAACAACGTATATAGGACAAGGCTCGAGGAATATGTGACACCAATCATTGTAAATGATCTCCCAGAGGACCTGCAATCAATGCAAAAAATAATCATAAATCGACCAAATATGATCTGAAAAGATTATATATTGATTCCCAAAGTGGAGGATCATCAGGCTCACATTTGAAGACCTGTGACTAAAACAGAACCATATACTAGAATGATACATACATACATACATAACTTCACGCCAGTTCCCTTCCGGGTAGGCACGAACAACAGAGCACCATTCAGGCTTATTCTTACACACCTCACTTGCTTCTTTGACATTCATAGTTCTTGTCATGCACGCTCGTCTGTTCTTAAGGCTCCTGACATCACCTTCTGCTAATACACGATCAATTTGATCATGGAAGGTATGTCGTGGCCTTCCACAACTTCTGTATCCATCCACTTTTGCATTGTATATCTGTTTAGTCATTCTTTCATCATGCATTCTTTCCACATGCCCGAACCACCGGAGCATTCCTTTTCTTACCTTCACCCCGACACTCTCTTTCAGACCAACTCTCTTTCTTACTTCGGATTACAAACGCGGTCCGCGAGCGTCACTCCGCAGATCACTAGAATGATGATTTAGTACAAAGTACATATATTAGTGATAAAACCGAAACTAAGAAAGGATTTTATATCTTCGGCCTCAGCACCATCCCGTTAAATTTGACCACACTATAATGCATCTAAAGCATAGGTCCCCAAAGTGGCCCATATGGACCACTAGGGGTCCACGTCAGCGAAAATAAAATCTAAATTTAATGAATCCGTAAAAAACCAAAGTTCAAAAGATAGGGGGGGCCACCGAATACACTAAGGATTGTTAAGGGGTTCACGAGACGAATATGTTTGGGGATCCTTGATCTCAAGCTATAAAAACTTGAGAGGCATGCAGTAGTTTAATGGTTGGCGCATGCGTCCCAAACCCAAAGGGTGCAGGTTCGATCCTGGTTGGAACACGTGCACCAGTTAGACAATTATCTGACCTAAGGTGCATATTAATAGTGCTGATGCTGAAGGAAAATGTCTGCGATAAACAGAACTTTTTCAATCATTTCAACCTCATTTCATTACTTCATAATATTATTATAAATCACACATGTCACTCGCCTTACATACGTCTATCATAAATACTGCTAATAAATAATATATATATATTATAAACATAAAAAGCTGTAAAAGATAAAATATACAAGTGAAATCGACACAGCCTTTTAAATTTACTATATTAACAAAACATTTGGTCCTTCGAGCCGGATTAAACCAGCAGTTACAGATTACTATATTTTCGAAAAAATCAATATTCAAAATGTCGATTTCACAACTCAAATCAAAACGTACTACAATAAAAGGAAAACTTACTCGACTCAATAACTACATTTTACAAGAAACCTACGACATATCACAAATTCAAAATAGATACAACGATTTGGAAAAAATATTCGATCAATATGACAAAATTCAATCATCGATAGAAGAGTTAGAGGACGACGAACAAGCGCATCAGCAGGATCGACAATCAATAGAAGACATATACTACGCCAGCAGGGCAGCTTATAGCCGCATTCTTGACTCCCAGGCGACTTCGCAACCGCGCATAGCCTACTACAATAAGGAAAGTATACCTAACATTAAACTACCACAACTCGAACTACCATCATTTGACGGCAAGCTGCAGGAATGGC
The DNA here is from genome assembly GCA_019925095.2 of Dendrolimus kikuchii. Lineage (NCBI taxonomy): Eukaryota > Metazoa > Arthropoda > Insecta > Lepidoptera > Lasiocampidae > Dendrolimus > Dendrolimus kikuchii. The sequence goes on from CM034415.1 coordinate 8,469,724, forward strand.
CTAACTTCAAAAACATATTTTTATCTACCATTGATGAGGCCAACATCCCTATAATCCAGAAGCTAATATACCTCAAATCATCCTTAAAGGGTGAAGCAGCATCACTGGTAAGTTCTCTACTTATCACCGAAGAAAACTATATCAAAGCTTTAAATATATTGTCAAACAGGTACGAAAACAAAGTAATTATAGTAAACCATCATTTAAAAACGTTTCTAAATTATCAACAAATAACTCGCAACAACCTCAAGGAGTTTCTTATGACCATACAACAGAGCTTAGATTCACTCAACGCACTGGATATAAACACAGACAACTGGGATGCCTCTTGGTTTACCTTGTTACTCAAAAACTGGACAATTCACTCAGAGCTGCATGGGAACTAGGCCGGAAGGAAACTTCTCTGCCTACATTCAAAGAATTGATGCAGTTTCTTAGCATGAGAATGACAGCCTTTGATTTAATCAATGATATAAACTCCGAGAACAAGATTTCATCTTCTTACAAACCAAATGTAACAAACACAGTAACGGTAATTCAAAATGATTTTTTGGAACTGGACCCAGCTGAATAGCCGCAGATGGCTGTTTCAGCGATACCGGACTTTGGGGGCTTCACGACTCCGTGGGAGCGGAGGCGTTCGGCCCGGGAGCAGCACGCTCGAGGAGGCACCTCCTGTGAGGTTCGACCTCGGCTCGACCGCTGCGGGGGATTGACTCTATATTGGGAATTAGCCGTTAAAGGCTGAAAGAGCTAAGCCAACAGGCTGAAATGATTGTTTTTTGGGGACCAATTATCGACTCCGCCGGCGGAGCCGATCCTAGTCTATCGTTACTACCGCTTCGCAACGTGTTATAGCTGGAGGAGAAGAAGCGGCGGAAGAAACTCTCCAGCAACACGCCTATGCTAATCGTGTATGGCTACTTGTGTCTGTATTGAGTGTGTGAGATTGGTGGGGTCTTACCTTTGTGTAAGAGGATCCGAGCCGGGGGCTCTCCGGCGTCTGTTCTGTCTGCGTCTGTTATGCCAGGCTGATGTTCTGAGCCTCGGGGGGTTCATGATTGCGAGGAGACGGGTGATTTTATCGGGCTCGTCAATGAGTACATTGCGAGGGCGACGATTTCTCATGGGAGCGTTCGGTGTGGGTTTATAGTTGACCGTTTCCGTCACCAGAGGGTTCGGGTGATGGGGGGCGAGGTCAAAGAATCTGCGCGATAGAGTGACTATATAATCTTTGATGGAGGGAAGCTCCAGATCGCGATGCAGGTCGGCGAGCCGCATATAGCGCGGGGCGTCGACTGCAGCACGCATAAAATGATTCTGGATTCTTTGCAGTCTCCAGATGTTTGTTTCGCTGGCGTGGCCGAAGACCACACTCGCATAGGTCATGATGGGGCGGATGCAAGTTTTGTATAGAGTCACCTTATTTCTAAGGCTCATCTTACTCTTCTTGCATATCAACGGATAGAGTCGGCCTAGGATCCAGTATGCTCTGTTCCCGGCCGCTCTGGTGTGCTTGTGGAAGTACAAGCCTTTATCGAGAGTCACACCAAGATATTTGACTTCGTTAACCCAGGGGATAACTCCGTCGTATAGCTTGATGGGCATAAGTTGGTTGGTGGGGCGAGTATTGGGTGAGAGAGAGCGACGAGAGAACATGATGGCTGCGCTCTTCTCGGGGTTCACTTCAATCCTCCATCTACGGAACCAGTCGCCTAGTTCCTTGATGGCGGCGTTGAGGTGACTGCAGATTCTGTATCTGCTGGGGTCGCTAATGAATATGGCGGTGTCATCCGCATATAGGGCTAGCTCGGTATGGGGGTGCCGTGGCATGTCGCTGGTGTACAGCGAGAAAAGTAAGGGGGAGAGCGCGGAGCCCTGAGGGACTCCCGCTGAGATGGAATGAGAGGAGGATCTAGTGCCCTCCACTCGGAATCTGAATCTACGGTCTTTGAGGAAGTCCCGTAGAATGAGCACGAGTCGGTCCGGCACACCGAGTTGATACAGCTTGTATATCAGCCCGTTGTGCCAGACCTTATCGAAGGCTTTGGCGACGTCGAAGAATACTGCGCCTGTCGGCCAGAATCTTTGTCCGCTGCGTTGAAAGTGGGAGAGGACGTGCTCCGTGATGCGGAGCACTTGTTGTGGACAAGAGTGTCTAGCTCTAAAGCCAAACTGCTCAGGGGGGATGAGATTATTGCTGAAGGCAAAATCTCTCAGTCTTGTGAGAAGGACTCGCTCATACAGTTTACCCAGCGAGCTGAGTAGACTGATGGGGCGGTAACTAGAGGGCTTTGAGGCCGGTTTGCCTGGTTTGCGGATACCGATGACCTCCGCTTCTTTCCAGGTCTTTGGAAATTGGCAATTATTTATGGCAGCATTGAAGATGCTTACCATAATTAAGATAAGTTGGGCGGGGAGGATTTTTAAAAGTTTATGGCTGATTCCATCATTGCCTGGGGCCTTGCGGGGCTTTAGGGCTTTGATGAAATCCTGTACTTCCTCAACCGTGACCGGTTCGAGTGTGGTTTCGGCCGGGAGGGAGGACCGATATTCGACCTCGGCGTCTACCTCCGATAGGTGAGACGGGTCGTTATTGGCAATATTGGGGGAGCATTGGAGCTCGAGACTTTCGGCGAGACATTCTGCCTTTTCGTCGTCATCAAACGCTTTGGTGTTATCGGGTCTCTCGAGGGGTGGCATGCTCGAGAGGGTTTCTGCTTTCAGAGATCTCGCCAGCTGCCAGTAAGCCTGGTGAGTTGGGGAGATCTCCTCCAGCAGTCGGTCCCAACGTTGGTTCCTGACCTCCTGGACACGGAGTCTGACCTGGCGTTGGAGTGCCCTGTATTGGGCTTTATTATCTGGGGAGGGGAAGCTGCCGTAGGCTCTGAATGCTGCCCTCTTGTCCCTCATCAGATCTCTGACGTCGTCCGGGAGTGGCAGTCGGTGGTCCTCGAGAGGTACCTGCCGAGTGGACTCCCGTACCACGCTCTGGAGGTGGCTGGTGAGGGCTTCGATGGCAACATCGTTGTCCTGGGCTGAGTTAATCGGGTCCGGGATCCGGTCCAAGTCCGGGGAGCTTGTCGTTGCGAGCAAGTCCCGGACTTTGGCCCAATCTATGATGGGTTTCGTCGGTGGCGTCGAGTCAGTCGGGGGGCCTAACTGAAGTACGACCGGCAAGTGGTCGGAGTCAATGTCATCCCGTGTTTCGATAGAGCGGAACTGAAGGGAGACTCCCTTCAGCAGCGCTATGTCGAGAACGCTCGGGTGTTGTACGTCCGGTCTGTCAGGGTATCTGGTGGGGGTCAAGGGGGCTAAAATGCCAAAGAGGAGCCTGTCCGAGAGGCGGAGAAGCTCCCTTCCTTTGGGATTTTCAATTGGACAATTCCAAGAGGGATGTTTACAGTTTAGGTCCCCGGCTATTATAACCGCGGGACCCAGACTAAATAGGGCGTTGAGATCGTCTTCCAGGATGGGCTTCTGACATTTTAAGTATGCTGAAACTATGATGATGGGCTGATGGCCTGTCATCGATAGTTTGCATGCGGAGACTTCTAGTTCCTCTAGAGGGGGGGTATCGATGGGGATGCAGTGCAAGGACCGCTTGTAGTAGATAAGTGTCCCTCCGCCATGGGAGGTTAACCTATCGTGCCTGATCAGGTTGTAATTAGCGATTCGGGGATCTCTAATACTCGGCTTTAAGAAAGTCTCTTGCACTAAGAGAATGTCTATGTTATCGGTGACCAGGAAGTCGTGAACCAAGTCGCGCTGATTTCTAAGTCCGTTGGCGTTATATGTAGCCAAAGTCAATGAGCGGGGTTTTTCCCTACTTGTGGTAGCCATTGGGAGGTTAAATTAGGGAGTGTCGTCATAAAGGATCTTCATCAGCGTTCCGTGCTCCATGAAGAGCCGCAGACGAGCCTTTAAGGTAGTGGCGGTTTCGAGTTTCCTCGCTAAGGTTGTTACCTCATCCAGGTTGAAGGGCAGCGACCTGGCAAACTGTGTTACCAGGGCGAGGTCCCTCGAGATGGAGGAGGGAGCACCTGTGGGAGCCGGCAGTGTGGCGGGTTGAGGTTGAGGTTGAGGTTGGGGCCTCATAAGGGGCATCGGGGCTCTGGCCTGGGTAGGCAGGGCGGGAAAACCTGTCCAAGCGTTGAACGCCGGGAGAGGTGCAGGCACGAATGCCCGACGTTTGGGGGCGGCCTTGGGGGCTGGGGGAGAACGCTTGGCGTTCTTTTTGAATTTGGGGGCGGCCGGGCACCCGCGGTAGTTAGCGGGGTGTCCGGTTTGTCCGCAGAGAATGCAGGCCGGAGGGTCGGGGGAGTCCCGAGTTCGCGCGCAGTCACTGGTCCCGTGATCCCCGAGGCACTTGACGCATCTCGGGCGGGAGTGGCAGTGATTTGCCGAATGGCCATATAGCTGGCAGCGGTGGCATTGCCGGGGGGTCTGATTATTATAAGGCCGCTCGAAGCGGAGATTGGTAAGACCGCAGACGCTCTTCAGGTTGAAGATTGCCTTACCTCGGTCCGAACGGTCAAGGATAACGAGCACCATGTTGTATGGTGTCCGGTCTGAGTTACCTTTGTGCATGCGGTGAACCTCATGCACAGGGAGGTTTTGGGCTTGGAGGTCCTCCAAGATGTAGGAGGTTTCAAGCTCCTGGGACAGGCCGCGTACGACAACGCGGAGGCGCTTCTCTTCCTCGAGAGCGTAAGTGTAGTAATTGACATTTCTGTCAATTAAGATGCGGGTAAGGGCGCGATGGTCGGCCGGGGTCTGAAGGACGACTTTAATGCCGTGCTGGATGTCACGTGCCTCTTTCAGCACGATGTTATGGGCGGGGAGAGAGGAGAGTACATCTCTCCAGAGATGTTTATCTCTGATTATCAGAGGGGGCGGTAGCCGTTCGCGGCGGGGCTGGCTGTCGGCCTTGGTTTTGGCCTGTTTGGGCTCCTTGTCAACGTGGCCTTGAGGCGAGCTGTTAAGCAGTCGCTTCTTGGCCTTCCGGTTCGTGACGACTTGGAAGCCGTCATCATCGTCACCGGTTTGGGTGGAGGGGTCGATCTCCATGTCGCTTTCAGACGCGGCTGAAGCGACAGTGGGAGATTCGGTAATGGCGGGGGCGGGGGTGGGTGCGGGCGCGGCCGCGGTAGGGGTGGCCGAGGTGGCCGTTGGGGTTTTAGCCTGAGTGGCTATTGGGGTCGCGGGGGCGTTAGGGGCCACGGGGGCAGCGGCTTTAGGAGCCTTGGACGATCCGGCCTTAGGGGCCTTGGGGGGTGGCGCGGAAGACGCGGCTTTCGCGGGGGTCGCGGTGGCTGTCGGAGATGGAGGGATTATCTCCATCATGGGGAGAAATTCCTTCATCTCCTGGCAGTACCATGTTTTGAGAGTCGGGTCGCGGCTCTCAAGCAAGCGGAGGGTCTGAACCCACCAATCCTTTGGGGTAGCCATCCCTCAGGCGGGAGCAGCCTGAGGGATATGTGTAAATTGTGAAGACCTAGTCCCCCTGCCGGGTGAAGGCAGGGGGGTGCGCCCTATGGTGAGCCCTAAGCTTGTAGCCCCTTTGCCGATCTTATTGTGCAAAGGGGTCCCTAACTGTTTTGTGGGTAGGCAGAACCACAAAAGATAGGAAAAAAGGAGGAGGTCACCTAGGACGGATTTGGAGATGCCTGGGGTCGGCAAGGGTACTCCCCCTGTGCCGGTGGTTCCACGCCCGTCCGGGTTTGCCGTTTCCCTGAAGGGGAACCGGCGGGCGCCCGGGTCACGCCCCAGCTAGGTTCGTTAACACCGTTAGGTATCCCCTAGCTGACCTAGTGGTAATTAAAATTGAGTAAACAATTAAAATTACCACGAGGGTTCGCGCAAACGAACTACGCGGGTGTGGGGTGGAAACAACCCCGCGTCAGAGCGCAATGAAAATTGCGATGACGCAACCTTGTGTGTATATACCTAGTGTGTATATATTGACCAGCCTACTAATAGTGTGCGATACTTGATCGACCGAAAAAACCGAATATCGGGTGGGCGAGCCAGAATGACGTCACAGAGTGCGGACACGTCCGCACGGTGCGAGCGCCGAAGCCGGAACTGGTCAGTGGCATACTGCTCGAGCTCTCTTGGATTCTGGCAGCGAGGTTAACCTAATCAGTAATAGGCTAGCGCTCAAATTGAAATACAAATTGGACAGTAACCAATGTTCAATCAAAGGTATAGGATCTTCCACACTTCACATAAGCAATAATACATTTACTACAGTCATATCGTCACGCACAAGTATTTTTAAAGCCAACATCACCTGCCAAGTTCTGGATAACATCACAGTCAACTCACCTCACGCCTACATACAGACTGAAAATTGGAACATACCCATTCAAACTCACTCACTTGCAGATCCTTCGTTTAATATTCCTAGTGAAATTGATATACTCATAGGCGCAGAATTATTTTATAACATTATTACAGAAGGCCACATAAGCCTAGGTCATAACTTACCACTACTAATTAACTCAGTATTTGGTTGGATCATCTCTGGTACTGTATTCCAAAATCATCAAGATATAATTAATAGAGCTCATACTGCTATGGTCAATTTCAATAATCGAATACAACAAGGAGCTACAAATTCCTTATATAAAAATATAGCTACACTGTAATATTAATTTGCCAATTAACATAAAATTGTTTGTATAGCCAACTCCTTTGTCGTGTCGGAGGAAGGGTTGTATATTGAATATATTCATCCATATCCAATCACACACATACATAGTGAGACTCACACTACCGTATACACACACACTAATCACTACTCTCACTACACATATCCTCGGTACTCTCACTTATCAATAATATTACAGTATTTTATTACTCTTCTTCAATTAGGCACTAAAGGTAACATCAAGATCAACATTAGGCAGCACTGCCGAAGAATACAAGAGAGTCTCTAGTGCGCCTTTATGCATGTTGCCAAAGATTTTAGTGGTGCAATTAATAATTTTTCATTTGTAAATATTACATTTTCGTGAATTAATTATTATTCATTTAATATTGTCTGTTACATTAAGGGTATGTAATTGTCATCCTATCAACGGTTTCTAAGTTTAGGCACAAGTCTAATATTAGTACCTACGCAAGTTAATTTTACTACATTTACTATAAATATCCACATCTTATCTACATTAATTTATATTATTATAATGGTCCTTTGAGTTGTTTTTATTTTATTTTTCGCCACTAAGTGCGTTTCTAATTATCTCTTCTTTTCCTTATTTATTCCTTTGTCATAATATGTGGATGTACCAACTAAGTATTTTAATTTTCTACTAGTGTTAAGTTGTTTTTGTACACATTTCCTTGGGTCTGGGAATATGTCTGCGATAAACAGAACTTTTTCAATCATTTCAACCTCATTTCATTACTTCATAATATTATTATAAATCACACATGTCACTCGCCTTACATACGTCTATCATAAATACTGCTAATAAATAATATATATATATTATAAACATAAAAAGCTGTAAAAGATAAAATATACAAGTGAAATCGACACAGCCTTTTAAATTTACTATATTAACAAAACAGAAAACATCATGATGTAACCTGTACGTCAAGATAAGCGATGCGTCAAACCTGCCAAGCTGTCTTGGAGAAGCGTGACAGGTGTACTATATCCATTTCCATATAATGATGTTATCTATAATAATATAAAATTCTAAAAATTCCGTGTCTATACATTGAAGCTATTTAAAAAAAAAACAACGGTAAAACGATATAAATGATGGAGGAGAACAAATTGAATTTTCTTTTTAGATTTCTTCACTTCAAGCCACAAGATGTTGCGAAACGGTGGTATATTAGATTAGGCTCCCATAGAGTAAATAACAACCGTTAACAAAAATTAAAACTAAATAATTAAAAGGGACAAGTTGGCGGTAGGCTTAATAAAAAGTTTAACATTATTCATTGACACTTGACATCTTTGTCTTCCGCGGTCACGACTACTGAAACGTCGGAATAAAAATCAAATAAAATACCGCGCTGAAAACCGTTAAAACGTAAATTTATTTAGAAAAATATAGTAATAGTTTCTGAAACAGGTATTTTCTTTCCAGCGACTGTCCTCCATCGAGTGAACATAGTGAAACCTCGATTCATACTTTGCTCAGAGCTCGCGTATACACGCCATGGAAAACGGTTCGGAGACAAATGTATACGCCTGAGCGAGATGAAAATTGAGGATGTACCATTAGACCAATTTCAAGCAGTACCAGTCGAGGGGTTCAAGGATAATGTGCTGATATTCTTTTCATCGGGAACTACTGGTCTACCCAAAGGCATACCAACGACCCACTTGAGTTTGTTGATTGCTTTCTTGGGCGCAATCAAAGCAAGCAAGTATGTTTTTAAAATCATGTGATTGTATGGTAAGAACAGAACTATTGAAAATGACAATCGGTCGTAGTAGAGCCATGCTGGAATCTTTTGATTATTTAAAAAATGGGCGGAATGTTGGAATAATAAATATCAAATAAATTACCGCGCTTAAACCCGTTAAAACGTAGTTTTATTAGAGAAGTATTTGTTTGTCTATCTAATCAGTTTTTATTTACTTTCCTCATATTCGAAATAAAAAGCAGAGTGTTAACCTCTGATGAATGGCCGATTTAACCACTCAAATAATTAGCGCCCTCGCTACGCTCGTACGCCAAACCATCTCGTGCCTAAATATGTCACTTTCACCTCTCGTGCATCAATATATAATATTCCACTGTAGCAATAGATACAGGTAGACAAGCAAATATTTTATACAGCGTGTGCAAAGAAGGATATTCAGATCTAGGACAAATAGACAACGCTTGCATAACAGAATCAACAGTCAACATACAAAATGACAGGGTGGCATTTCACGCATATGTATCCGCCTCTGAGTGGATGAGATAAATGAATCAAAAATTAGATATAAATTCTTGCAGTAGTGTTCTAACGACAAGGAAACCGGCTTAAAGAGTAACTAAAAAACAATAAATTAATACTTTCTACATCAGGAAATCCATACCAATAAAAGTAGAACATAAAAAATTCGTATATTTTGCAGTTGCTTTTTTTTTCACTTTGCACCGACTTCTAAATGTTGTAGATGATATTTATTATTTTGCTTTATAGTTACTCTTAATAAAAAATGTTTATTTTTCATTTTCAAGTTTCGTTAATGGTATCCAATATTGAGTCCAACGCAAAATGAATCATTAGAATCAAATTCAAAAACCAAAACGCACGGCTGTATATACATAAAAAAATACGCGGAGAATTGAGAACTTCCTTTTTATGAAGTCGGTTAAAAAGACATGAGCTATCGCTCCTCTAAGTTACTAGAACGTTTCCCAATTTTTTCAGGGCCTTTACCGCCCCCTGTAGGGCACTAGCGTCATCACGGGGGCGCTATCGTCCACTTTGAGAAGCGCTGTTTTAATACATGTTCCTTTTATCTTGCAGATATTTCTTTGGTAGTTCAGTCCTATGCACCCGTGAATGGTACTACTCGTACGGTTGCATGCATTCACTTATGTGCATATACGCTGGTGCAACCATTGTGTACTGCCCGACTGAAACCGAAGAAGAGTATATTAAAGCTATACAGGAACTCGAGGTATGTGGAAGCATGGAAGAAATTGGCGGCATAGGATACGGACATTGGGATAGAGGGATGGACAAGGAAGTAGTCAGATAGCCTGACGCATAGGTCAGGCTGCAATCAAAATTCGTCAAATCTATAGGGTTCAACAGCAGACCCAGGGCTGCGAACGCTCCGAATGCAACCGCGATATAACGCTCGGTTGATGTTGGTAATGGTGGCCAGTATCAAAACGTCAAATATGTTAGAAAGACATATATGATCAGAGATTGCAATCCTTGTAATTTTTACACTGTAACGTGGGAAAATTTTCAAAATTCAATGTCTGAAAGCTGAAAAAATATTTTGAACAAAAATTTGTTTTGAGTTATGAGTATTATAGGATTATATACAATTTTCATCAACTCTACGACACGCACTTGGTCTGATAAATATGTTGCAGTACAGTCTTTTAGTATGTCTCGTCATTATTATAACAATAACAATATTCTTCATTCCTTTTATTGTGTCTTTGTCTTACTGCGTATGCACTGTTTGCTATAACGCCTTTAATTCTTCGAAAAGTAATTACATACATACATAACTTCACGCCAGTTCCCTTGCGGGGTAGGCACGAACAACAGAGCGCCATTCAGGCTTATCCTTACACACCTCACTTGCCTCTTTGACATTCATAACTCTTGTCATGCAAGCTCGTCTGTTCTTAAGGCTCCTGACATCACCTTCTGCTAGTACACGATCAATTTGATCGAAAAGTAATTGAGTAACATATTTCTGTATAAAACTGAATAAAAAACAAAGTTTGAACTAGACAAATAAGAAAAACAACTTTGAGCTAGCAAGCTAGACGTGTTGCTGGGGAGTTTCTTGCCGCTTCTTCTCCTTAACAGCAATAATACGTTGCGAAGCGGTGTACATAGACTAGAAAGTAAAATTCAATTTTAACTTATATGTATGACCTTCAAAAAGTGTTCTCGAGTGGAACTTATTTTGAATAAAAACGTTTGAATTTGAATAAAAGAATACATAAATGTAATTACAGATCTCAGTTCTGCAACTGGTCCCTTCAACAGTGGCGAGACTTGTCAAGTCGTCGCTTTTGGAGAAATACAATGTATCTTCCGTCAAATATGTGAATTCCGCAAGCACACCTTTAGACGCCGATCTTATGAAAGTTTTTAAACAAAAGTGAGTAACTAAGTTAAAAATACTAAGCATACGAAATTAATATATTTTAATTAAAATTTGGTATTTTAAAGAAACACTTTAAACTCACAATCATTTTTAATATTTACTTTGTTGTGTATGGTTGCCGGTTTGTGTAATGAAACTACTATTTGTAGCACATTGCATATTGAAAAAGTTTACATTATACAATACAAGCACTGGGAATAAATGTTTTCGAGTGCATGATAACCGCGACAGGACTGTACTCACGCGCAGACCGAAACAGACTGATGACGTTTATCTGTTTAGGGAAGAATGGCGGCCAGTGGCGCCGTAAGCGCCTAAGCGCGGCGCGGGTGGCGAATAACCCGAAGGCGGCTTGCCACGATTACATCGCTTAGGCAGTCTGCTGGTCGCTACTTACAAGTTGTATTTTGTTAAGTCACTTTACTATATTTTTCTGTACAATTTCTGCATAAGGTTCTGTTGGGTTGTGAGCTGGCAGAGTGAAAAAAGTTCTTGTAATGCACAGTGGATATTTATTACTGGATTTATACATTTATTTGTGTAAGTAGGTACTTTTTGATATGGACACAGCGAGACAGCGGTAACTTCATAACAAAAGACATAAAACATAGACCGACCATTGACAAATTGACACTGTCTTTTACCTTTTTAATTTATGGCATGGTTGCCAGATTAATATCTAACAGGTTTATATTTGTATTACGTAAATATGACCATGTCTCCGAACTCCGTAAAAAACTCAAGTGGTTGCCCATCAATTTTCACCGGTATACTCACATTCTCACTCTTCTTTATAGTATATTTCTACCCACTACTCTTCGTTACCTCAAGGAACGTTTCGAATTACTCGATGTATCTAGTTCCCATAATTTACGCCCCTGCACTAAATACACCAGCACGAACGTCCTGTTTTTATAATAACTCTTTCACAGTCCAAGTTACGCCTCTCTGGAACGAGTTACCTATTGCTATAAGACAAGCAAATTTTTTTATTTTTTTATTGCAGGAGTGCAACAGACAGGCAGATGGCCCACTTGATGGAAAGCGGTTACCATCGCCTATGGACATTTGCAACACCAAAGGCGATACAAATGCGCTGCTGCTCTCTTAAGGGAGACTGGAACCTGGTCACTAATGCCGGAACACAACTCAAGGTTGTTATGGCGACATACTCTAGACTAGGGGTGGTCGCCATCCAGTCGGGTTAATGCCCTACCACCTGGCAACTAAATAAGCTAAAACCTTACCGTGCTTTAAAAATCAAGTTCAAAAGCATTACTTTTCTATTGTGTATAATAATTCCTACAGCTTATAAGTATATGTATGTATGTTTGTATTGTTATATGCATATTTATTTATACTAGAGTTTACCCCACGGCAGTGCCGCGGGTCAGTCAGTCAAGCGTTAATACAGGTTACATTGAATTATATTTTTATGCCGGTGCTATTTGGCCTCGGAAGATTTACTTCATTTTATATGGCAAACTATCCCATCACCCAGGATGAAAAGTATCTATGTCCATTTTCGATATTCAGACAGACAGATTGAGTTACTATCGCATTTTTTTTAATATTTATAAACTTAAGTAATGATTGGTCTCCTCATTGACCCCCTATATCAACCCGTTCTAGTTTTATTAATATAAAACGAAACTACCAAAACCACCAGCCAAAACTACCGAAACTACCACAACTACCAAAACCACCACAACCACTAAAACTACCAAAACAACCGAAATTACCGAAACTACCAAAAATACCAACCAAAACTACCGAAATTACCGAAACAACCAAAACTACCACAACTATCAAAACAACCATAAGTACCAAAACTACCACAACTACCAAAACAACCATGGTTACCAAAACTACCAGCCTGAACTACTAAAACTACCGAAATTACCAAAACTATCGAAATTACCAAAACTACCACAACAATAAAAACTAACACACCTATAAAACAATTATAACTACCAAAACTGCCGAAACTACCAATCAAAACTACCACAACTACCAAAACTACCAACTAAAACTACAACAACTACCAAAACTACCACAGCTACCAAAATTACCAACCAAAACTACCACAACTCCCAAAACTACCTAAACGACTAAAACGACCAAAATAAACAAAATGACGAATATGGCAAACCACAAATAAAAAACCTATCTTAGTTTCCGGGATAAACTTTACATAAATCTATCTCAAAATCTATCCCAGTATCCGGGATGAAAGTATCCCTTGGCCACCCTCGGTATTAAAGTTACATATATTATATACCGATTTTCAGCCAGATCGGTCCATTAGTTCTTCCGTAAGAGCATAACAAATAAAAAACCAAATATATTTTTATCCCGGAAACTGTCCCATTTTTCGGGATAAAAAGTATCCTATGTTCAATCTCGGCATCGAAAATATATATACTGAGTTTCAGCCAAATCGGTCCAGTAGTTTTCCCGTGAAAACGGAACAGACAGCCAGAGTTACTTTCGCATTTAAGATATTAACAAGAATTATTTTTGTACTTATATGTACTTTGTTTATATTTATTTATCATTAGTCAGTATTTTTTAATTGCACCTACGTCATTATTAAAATCCTATTAATCCCTGCCAAGGTCTTGATAAGGCCGCCCGTTGTACTTTGCCCTGTTGTACTTTGATCGTTTATCATTTTCTACTGTACAATAAATAATTATCTATCTATATTTTATAGTGTAGATTTAGTTAAATAAGCCATTTTTGTAATAAATCAAACAAATGTATTAACAATTAAATAAATTATTGACTAACATAATCGATTTATGCGAATTGCAACTATTAATGATATGCAAACACTAACACCACAATAAATTAATTAGTTTCAAATGTCTGCAACACCAATACCTATTATTATTTAAATCACAAACTCTCAATTGTACTTAATGGTATATAGAAGCTTAGGTCTTGTTAATAATAGTATATTTAATAAGAATTTTGTTTACAAGGGCCTTGTTAAAAATAGTTTTATTAATAACAGCCTTGCTAACAAAGTGGGTGCGGCGGTAATCGACTGTAACTTGAATTTGCGATAGACGTCTAGGAATTGGATAAAAGTTGATATTGGACAGTTGCTTCTAATCTTGTAAATTATATGAATTTCATCAATTAATGATATCGAAACACTTACACCACAATAAATTAATTAGTTTCAAATGTCTGCAACACCATAACAATGTCTACTATTATTTAAATCACAAACTCTCTAATGGTATATAGAAGCTAAGGTCTTGTTAATAATAGTGTATTTAATAAGAATTTTGTTAATAAGGGCCTTGTTAAAAATAGTTTTATTAGTAACAGCCTTGTTAACAAAGTGGGTGCGGCGGTAATCGACTGTAACTTAAATTTGCGATAGACAGACGTCTAGGAATTGGATACAAGACTAGACAGTTGCTTCTAATCTTGTAAATTATATGAATTTCAACAATTATTGATATCGAAATACATACATACATACATACATAACTTCACGCCAGTTCCCTTGCGGGGTAGGCACGAACAACACAGTGGCATTTAGGCTTATTCTTACACACCTCACTTGCCTCTTTGACATTCATAACTCTTGTCATGCAAGCTCGTCTCTTCTTAAGGCTCCTGACATCACCTTCTGCTAGTACACGATCAATTTGATCATGGAAGGTGTATCGTGGCCTTCCACGACTTCTGCATCCATCCACTTTTGCATTGTATATCTGTTTAGTCATTCTTTCATCATGCATTCTTTCTACATGCCCGAACCACCGGAGCATTCCTTTCCTTACCTTCACCCCGACACTCTCTTTCAGAGCAACTCTCTTTCTTACTTCGGTATTACGAACGCGGTCCGCGAGCGTCACTCCGCAGATTTTGCGCAGTGCTCGCATCTCAACCGCGTTTACTCTACTTTCATGCTCTCTCTTCCATACCCAACTCTCGCATCCATACGTGAGCGTAGGTACCAGCACCGCTTTGTGTATCCGATATCCAGACGGATATCGAAATACTTACACCATAATGAAATAATTAGTTTAAAATGTTTGCAACGCCATAACAATGTCTACTATTAAATCACAAACTCTTAATTGTATTTAATGGTATACAGAAGCTTAGATGTTATTAATAATAGTATATTTAAAGAATTTTATTAACTAGGGACTTGTTAAAAATAGTTTTATTAGTAATAGCCTTGCTAACAAAGTTGGTGCGGCGGTAATCGACTGTAACTTGAATTTTCGATAGACGTCTAGGAATTAGATACATGTTATTTTTTTTTATTTTTTTATTGCTGGAGATCAGCAGACAGGCAGACTGCCGACTTGATGGAAAGCGGTTACCATCGCCTATGGACATTTGCAACACCAAAAGTGCTACCAATGCGCTGCTGCTCTCTCAAGGGAAACTGGAACCTGGTCACTAATGCCGGAACACAACTCAAGGTTGTTATGGCGACATACTTTAGACCAGGGGTGGTAGCCACCCAGTCTGGCAAATGCCCTACCAGCTGGCTGTGGGTGGTGAAGTCGCCTCTTACGACAGGCCGCCCCAACGCAGGAAATTGTATTCTTTCTCCGTTCCTGCACGGATAAAACCGGTTACTTGGGCAGTTGCTTCTAATCTTATTAGCAGGTCGGCATAGGTCTAATCTCCTCAGTCCTTATGGAAGTTAGTAATTTAACGTCCCTTAAGGCCCTAATCTTTTTGGGAGCGGAGTGAGGAAAAAGAATTGAGGGAGACGTTTGCCGACAGATGGCATTACCGGTGGTCCTATTAATAATAACTTTGTTAATAATAGTCCCATTAAGAGTACTATCTTTAACAACAACAACAATACTGTTGTACACCAACATAATAAAAGTACAGGAACACGCTTTAGTGTCATCTAAATATTATATAATTATATTCCCGACGGAATGACTCTAATTCCCTGGCAGCGTGGCAAGCCTGTGGTGTGGGATGCGACTTCCGTAGACACGTTGGCCGCATTCCATTTACCAAACACGTCTAAATCAACCGGTTCAGCGGCGGAAACTGCCGAATCACTCAAGCGGCGCAAATATGCAACCCTCTGTGAGAGTTATATGTTTGTGCCGTTTGCTGTCGAGACGCTTGGACCGTGGGGTCCTGAGGCCATGAGCCTTTATCAAAATTTATCGAAACGACTCATTGACTCTTCGGGTGATCAGAGGGCTGGTGCTTACCTCGGCCAACAGATCAGTATGGCGATCCAGCGAGGAAACGTAGCCAGCCTTCTGGGCACCTTACCCATAGAAGACGGTGATCTGGGCTCAGTGTTCTACTTATAGTCTTGAGGGACTATGAGTAGAATACAATATAAATAAGTTAAGTTTTCTTGCATTGTATTCGATTATTATAAAATTCTAAACATATCGTACATTGCTATTAAAAAAATACAACTGGTATATACTGTGTATATAAACGACGGAAAACACGATGCATTTTTTTTTATTACTTCTCTGTTTGTCGGACTGTCTGTTTGTTCGGGATTCACGTAAAAACTATTGGGCCGATTGCGATGCGGTTTTCGTTGATCGACAGCAAATTATTGCATTTAAAATCTGCATTACTTTTTATCCCTGGAATTAATTGGGGGATGATTTAAAATGGCCAAATTGAAAAAAAATGAAATTCCAATGTGGTTTTTTTTACTGATCAAAAGCTAATTTAATGTAATAAAATGTGTGATTTTTTTATCTCAAGAATCCCGCGGGATATTTCCCGGGAGCGGTTTGTAGTTGTTCAGGTGCATAATAATGAGCTTATTGTTTTTACTAAAACAATAGCTTGCATTCTTTTTTAAACGCTGTAATACTTTGTATCCCGGATATCCCGCGGGAATATCAAGTCAAGTGTGGACGAAGTCATGGACATATCCTGGTAAGACTATAAGGTAGTACAATGAGCGGCATACTGCTTTAAAGCAATCACTTCCAGGCAACCTTTGGATAGACAAGACCGCATCAAAAAACTATATTATTACTAGCTGTCCCAGCAGACGTTGTTCCGCCCTAAAGAAATAAAATTTAGAACCCGATTACAGTGCCACCTACCGGGTCCAATTGTGAATCGAAATCATACTTGAATCCACTTGAACACAGATAAAAAATTCATTCAAATCGGTCCAGCCGTTTAGGAAGAGTTCACTGTCAACACACGTACAGAAGAATTATATATATAAAGATTATTAATACATATTTAATTTCAGGTTCACTGGCATCGTTGACATTTACCAGTTCTACGGTATGTCCGAAGTTGGTTTTGTTACCAGTGACGCTCATGCCACCAAAGGCACTAAATTGGGCAGTGCGGGGGTAGCAGCAGCCTCTGTTATTATAAAGGTAGAAAACTAAAAAAGTGCTTAAAATGTAGGGCTATAGTGGAACACTTACAAGCCAATAGATGGCGCTGTGCAATAATTGAGGTCGCAAACATTTCCCGAAACGTACAAAGAATATATACAAATTTTCAATAATAACAAGTGGGCCTAGGACTGCGAGGAACCAGAAAAGGGTAGGCGTGAGGCATATTTATGCTAACAGTTACTAATAACAGATATTCCCACTCCCAGACAACAGATAACATTTGTTAATAATGTTAATACCTGTTCTCCCGATAACAGGCACATAACAAATCAAACATAAACATTAGCTACCTAACCGTTCTGTTAATTATTATTTCTCTCTCGTTCTATCTAAGCAAATCATAATAAGTTAAAAAAGAGATGCACCTATTATTCATATCAGTGTTTCATTTACACTTCAAGGACTTATACGGGCTAGAACGAGACGCACCTAATATATAGGTAACTGAATGTAAAGCATTTAAGATACGCTTACTTACATATATTTTTATTTTTTATATGATGTGATATCTGTTACAATAATTAATTTGAAAATTAAACTTTTGAATACAGGCTTAGGGTCCCTTGCATAACGTTGCTTAAATTTATTTAAGAAACACAAAACTCATTTAACACCCTGAAACAAAATTAAGAAAGAAGAGTGAATTTGGGGAATAGTGTGAATGGAGCGTTAGGTAAATTTCTAGGCGCTAAGAGCCTCAGCCAGAAGGCCCAGCTCGCCATACACAACGCTCACGTATGGAAGCGAGAGTTGGGTGTGGAAGAGAGAGCATGAAAGTAGAGTAAACGCGGTCGAGATGCGAGCACTGCGCAAAATCTGCGAAGTGACGCTCGCGGACCGCGTTCGTAATACCGAAGTAAGAAAGAGAGTTGGTCTGAAAGAGAGTGTCGGGGTGAAGGTAAGGAAAGGACTGCTCCGGTGGTTCGGGCATGTGGAAAGAATGCACGATGAAAGAATGACTAAACAGATATACAATGGAAAAGTGGATGGATGCAGAAATCGTGGACGGCCACAACACACCTTCCATGATCAAAGTGATCGTGTACTAGCATAAGGTGATGTCAGGAGCCTTAAGAACAGACGATCGTGCATGACAAGAGTTGTGAATGTCAAAGAAGCAAGTGAGGTGTGTAAGAATAAGCCTAAATGGTGCTCTGTTGTTCGTGCCTACCCCGCAAGGGAACTAGCGTGAAGTTATGTATGTATGTATGTAAATACAATTAGCGTCTTGCACAACGCAAAATTAGCCGATAAATATGTTTAAAGAACTGTCAAAGTTAATCATCCAAAAATGGGTATTTAACTGCCCTAAACGCACTTTTCTAAATTCCTCTTACATGTCAGAAATATTTCATGTGTTTTGTTGTTACAGGTGGTAGATATGACCTCCAGGGAGCCCTTAGGCCCTCATCAGAGAGGCGAAATATGTATGAAGTCACCTACAGTGACCAAAGGTAAGACCATCAGTCCACATCCATCCATCTCCACTAACATTATACGCTCATTGTGTAGCAACATTTAGATTTTTTTAAACTCTTCAAATTACTACTTCCATACTTTTTTTTTGCCGCAGACAGGCAGACGGCCCACTGGATGGAAAGCGGTTACCATCGCCTATGGACATTTGCAACACCAAAGGTGCTACCAACGTGCTGCCGCTCTCTAAACGGGTGGACTGGATCCTGGCCACTAATACCGGAGCACAACTCAAGGTTGTTATAGCGGCATAGACTAAATCAGGGATAGTAGCCATCCAGGCGGTTTTGTCGCCGTTTGCCAATTTGCCAGCTTTGCATTAAAAAAATGTACAGTTTTTACAAAATTATAGAAATACCTACAATAAATAAAGGTATAGTCAAAGAGGCGAAGTCCATCAGTGGGGGAACTCCATACAATCCTCATTATATCCTTTATTCTTTATTGTACACAAAAAGTTACATACACAATTGTAAAACAGTGGTGATGTACAAAGGCGAGCTTAACCCTAAAAGAGTTTTCTTTCAGCAAACCTATGAGTCTAGCGAGAAGGGGAGAAGCAAAAGGCAGGGTTGTGTACGTCAAAGATATTTTGCGTTATAACGTATAATAACTTTATCGGGACATAGTCAAACGTCTGGTGGATGTCTCACGTGACCGAAAGACTGGTTTATACCTCGCACAGCGCATCAGCATTGCCATTCAGAGAGGCAATGTGGCCAGTCTTTTGGGCACGTTTCCGACTGACAGCGGTCTAGAACTAGATTTTATGCTTTAATTTTAGTTTGTATATATAGTTTATTTTTAGTTTAATTTATTGTATAGTTTAATTTATTTATAATTTAGTTTATTTATAATTAAACAAAAGTAGGCTAAATTATTCCTTATAACATCAGAGCTATCTGCCAGTGAAAGTCCCGCCAAAATCGGTCCCCCCATTTTACGTATAATATAAATAAATTAACAAAAATAAATTATATACAAGATACTCATAAGATATATACATACATATATAGTGTAAAATACAGACATATAAGGATAATTTAGCATAGATAGTGTTCTTTGACTTTTTTTTTAAACTGCTCTCCGATGGGAAATGTTTCGTTTCCTATATCCGTGTTTTAAATAGTTACGATGACAACGAATCAATCAATGAACCTAAGACACCATTGAATTCTGTCTTCGAATTGTTGTTGGCGTTGAATTCCGTTTAAAAAAGTTAAAAAACGCGCGGTGTATGAACTTACCTCATTGAGGGACTTTGCCACATTGACTATAATTAGTAAACAATAAATATTAGGCTATAGAATTCAAAACAAGTACGATATTTACGACTTATTTATATCCACTAAACCTGTTGTTGGGGTCCAGAAACAAGTTTTGAATTAATTATGGCAAAATGAAAAAATTCACGACAATGAAACACAATCCTGTCACTATTTTACTTTATAGCTAATAAACAAAGTCTACGTTCCACAAGAGACTTACAACGATCACGTTTACGACCGCGATTTTTCCCGTTCCACTTGCTTACGGGCGTTACAATCATAAACTCTAGTGGAACGGATTATTGAACATTGATGTCATAAACGACTTAATACACAAATTTCATTGGTTGATTTGAAAATCGCGCCTTTTTCAATGTCAAGAGATAGAGAGAATTAATGCTCTATGGTCAACGCCCATTTCGACCCAGCTCTTGACATGGGTCGTAGTGACGTTTTCGCCACGACCATAATAGGGATTGCACAAGGGGTAACTATCGCACCCTCTCACCCACCACCCCAGCATCTCACCGAACTCAAAATTGACGTATCGCATATTATATCGCAGTTTAACCTAAATTGCAAACAGGTTACTTGAACGTAAGCAGTGACGGAGTCTTCGACGAAGAAGGCTTTCTTAAAACTGGCGACATCGGTTATTATGATGAAGATGGCTACTTCTTCATCGTTGAGAGGATGAAAGACCTGATCAAATTCAATTCGTACCAAGTAAGTTCTTCAAACATTTTATGGCCCGTTCCTGGACCATCCATTGTCCTTTCAGTTCTGTACCTTTCAACCGAATTAATTCAATTAGATTGATCCGTCTAATGTCAGCATCGAATTCATATTATTGATGCGACACTGTTAACTCCTTTTGATCCTTGAATGTTTGAAAAACAAGTAAACCACTATATCAAGTATTTCTGGCAATTAGCGTCCTCCTTGCGGCTGGTCGTAGGCATTCGGTGTGCTCTTGGCTCTGGCTCTGCGTTCTGGTAAGGTCTCCCTTTCTTCTTCTTTTCTTTCTTCTTTTTTTTTAGATATTGTATACCAAACCTTGTTTTTTTTTCCTCTCTATTGCTTTTACTTACGGTAGCTAGTATAATTTCAATTACTAATATGTGGCAAATGATGTTGGTGTTGTATTAAGTCAAACTACTTATGTATAAGATTCATAATACTAAACTCTGTACAATACTGTTTTTTTTGTCCAAATAAATGAAAAAAAAAAAAAAAAAACTCGATGGCCTCCGCGGGCTGCGCGTTGGCTTGGTATTCGTAGTAGGTATGTGGCGATGGTTTAATGAGTTATTGTGATGCAATTTTGTTTTAATTGTTAATGACGTTAAATATTGACAGATCACGTATGTATACACTAATGTAGCTATTTCTTTTTTATAGCTAGAGTACAGCAGATAGGCAGACAGCCCACCTGATAGAAAGCGGTTACCGTCGCCTATGGACGTTTGCAACACCAGAGGTGTCAAAAACGCGCTGCCGGTCTCGAAGAAATTTTATGATTTTAAAAAACTCCATATTGTAGCGCTGTGGGAAAATCACGGCTGGGAGCTCATTCCAAATCCCCACGTTGCGCAAGAGAAACGTTCTAGAGAACCGTTGCGTACAAAAGCGAAGCGGCGGATGAACGCCCAGCCGGTGGCGTCCGGTGCGATGGTAAAAGGAAGACGAAGGCACCATTCTAAACAGTTCCTCGGAACACTTCTGATTATACAGTCGGTAGAATACGTAGAGAGACGCGAAGTCTCTCCGAAAGCCAAGCGTATCTAAACCGTCTGAATACTGTCCAGGGGATTTAGCTGGTAGGCAGGTGCCCCGGCCCACAAGTGTGATCAGTGCTCCATATACGGCCTCACATGGGCTTTATAAAGCACAAGGCGTTGCCGCAGAGTGAAATACTGCTTGGACCGGTTTAGCACTCCCAGCTTCTTGGAGGCAAGATTTGCCTTATCTTGAAGATGGGTCCTGAACCGCACATCATCTAACCGCACTTCAAGGTTCCCAATATTCTTGGAGGTGGTAAGGGGAGTTCCTTGGAACTGAAGCACTTTTTCGAATGAAGTTTTTTCGTTAATGGTGTTATTTTTAACGCTATAAATAAGACGCATTTGACAACAGTCGATAACTATAACACTGTCGCAGTTGAAGCCCGAGCATTACAGGTACTTCTGTGGCATTAAGAGTTCACATGATGGCCCCATATGTTCCACTTAGAAAAAAAAATTTCAAGGTCAAATATATAAGTTAAAATTTAAATCTACTTCCTATTCTGTGATACTGTAGGTTGCTCCAGCTGAACTGGAAGCAGTACTCCTACAACACCCGTCGGTGAAGGATGCCGCGGTGGTGGGGGTACCCCACGTGGAGTGGGGGGAAGTTCCCACAGGACTGGTGGTGCGTCAACCTGGAGCCACCACGGAAGCGGCGGAGATAGTTGAGTTCGTGAACTCACAGGTACTTTAGTGATATTTATATTTTGCCTTTGCATATTCTACCGTCTGTATTCGTGCAAGAACGGAAAAAGGAGAGTAATTTATGTCGCCAGGTGGTCTGTCGTAAAAGGCGACAAAAAAACCCACACCCAGGCAGTCCATCTACATGACTACCGACCTCATTATATAGAACATGCCGCCGTAAGAAATTCGAGTTGCGTTTCGGCATTAGGAGTCAGTAAATTAAAAAAATGCAATTCCCTTTTCAGGTTTCCCATCGAATGTGTCTTGCCGGTGGTCTCAAATTCGTAGACGCCCTCCCATACGGAGGTGGTGGAAAATTAGATCGTAAGGTTCTTAAGCAATTGCTGTGAATCGAAGACATGAGTGGATCAAGGGAACATGTTGCAATTGGTAAACCTTAAGAAATAGCAAATGATGAAGAGCTTAAATGTACCCAGTCAATATAATATAAAGAACTGTTCAAAAGATATTTACTACAAACACAAAAAGAGGACTTTAGATATGTTTAACATTTTTAGATATTGTGTCTTGACTTCCATATAAAGAATATGTGTATACTGTTAAGGCGTGTAAATAGCCATAAATATAATTATGACGAATACAAATAAATGTACACACTGTAATCTTCCATGAAGTCAGTAAATAATGTAGTCGGTGTCGATAATAATTGTGTAGGGTAGTCTGGAGGAGATCGCCTTTGGCGATAAGACCGCCCATTGTACTTTAATGTATGTGCAATAAAGTTATTCATTCATTCATATAGCAGCGACCAACGACGACGCGTATGCGTATGTAACGTACGAAAATTCAAAAAGTCCAGGCACGAAAGTCCAGGCACAAATGACTAAGATTGTAACAATGATAAATTTAGATGAATGCAGCAGCTTTTTATAAGATAGCAGACGGCAATGCAAATGAATGTAAGCACACTGTACATTTTCGATGAAGTGTAGTAAATAATGTAGTCGGTGTCGATGCCGGAATAATTGTTAAGGGTAGTCTGGAGGAGATGCCCTACCAACTTTGGTCGAACATAAACTCTACACACACGTGTCAACACCAATTGTACTTTAATGTATGTGCAATAAAGTTATTCATTCATTCATTCATTCATTCGCCGTCTATTGGCGAGTGGGCAGCCGCAGTGACGTATACCAATATTGGGTCCAACCCGTCAGAAATCGTGGCTGACATCCGGGAAATGTGAAATCCGTAATTTTAACCCATTGTGAACAGCGCTAGAAATGCGTCACCAATTCGTACTTTTATTTAAAACTAATGCTAGAATGACGTGCAACCGTGTCAAACTTCCGTCGGCTACATGTTCATATTACAAGTGTACGCCGAGTCCACCGCCGAATTGACTTTACTAGTGTTGTGATTCTTATTTATTTTATTCAATTAATATAAAATGTAATAATATAATTTGATTACCGTACTGGTATTGTAAGAATGTGTGTAAGAATAAGCCTAAATGGCACTCTGTTGTTCGTGCCTACCCCGCAAGGGAACTGGCGTGAAGTTATGTATGTATGTATGTATGTATGTATGTATGTACTGGTATTGTAGTTATTATAGTTCTGTTTACTTATATATTTTCTCTTTCTTTATTATATAGGATAATGATTCGTTTTATTTTCTGTGCGCGTGTTTGTCATATCTGTTTTATGTTTCAAATATTGTGATACTCTTTTACTACTTTTACTGTCACTTACTTACTGTTACTTGTTACATTTACTGTGGTGATGGGTCAAATATTAATCAATGAGGCGGGGTTGGAGGAAACTCCAACACAGTTGCCAACCTCATATGTAGGAAATGCGGTATACAACATATTATTATCGAATTTAACCATAGAAGTTATAGATTTTTTGTAAAATTTTATTGGTTGATTGCTTTATTCTTAAAAAAGGTTTCCTAGGAAATAAATTCTTTCTTTCTTTCTTCTTTCAATTAATTTATTGCCCTTCCCTAAATCTTACTATTCATTCGCTTGCCTTACTATCGATTGAATATTAACATTAGATGAATGCAGCAGCTTATGTCAAATTTTAACCGAAACATGTATAACACTACACACACGTGTCAACACCCTATGCAATGAAACCAGTCTTGAAGACAAGTTATATGGATATTTTAGATAGTTGTAGGATCACTTTCACTTTTTATGACATAAATAAACGCCTGTTCCTAATGTGCGAGTGCAAAATTTCGGTGACCAGTTCACCTGTATGCAGAAAGATCAGAACTTGTGTTCGTCCCGGGTGACTCGACGATACGCGGTTAATCTTAGATGTTTGTAAAGGAGGTAATGCGGGACGATTTCGTTGAGGATGGTGCAGTGAGTTACCGGGCACGGTTGCTTTGGTAAGTATCTGCACCAAATAGTTAGACGGGAACCTTCCCCTCTTGCCACGAGTGCGGCGCACTCCAAGACATAATTTTCACACGCTCGTATAGTGCGCCGCTTGGGGACCGGAATAGGGCCCTCCTAGAGAACGTCGTTGGCCCTGTGAGCTCGCTTCGTAGTAATAAGAAGCGATGCTCCAGGGTCAACAATCTTGGCTTGCGGTCTCCTCCTGATGCGAATCCGTCATGTCGCAGAAGGAGGCCGCTGAAAGAGCGAGGGAGGAGGACGCGTACGCGGACCCCATCCGCAGGAGGCGGACCGGCGGTCGCAGGCGCCGCTACGCGAATCTTGGCTGACATCCGGGAAATGTGGCCGCTGTCCGATAATTTTAGCGGACTTCGCCCCCCCTGCTGAACAGTGGGTCACTCTGCTCCCCGGGGTGACCCATTACAGGGTGTAGGGGCGTCATGGTGCAGTTAGGGATGAAAGATCCTATGACGCCCCGTAAAAGCGCTATAAATGGGGCGCAGGTTTAGGTTTAGTGGGTAGTTTGGCGGCCGTTTCTCGCGACAACTTCGTTTTAGAAGCGAGCGTGGAGGACCGGTCGCTGAGAGTCACACACACCGCCGCGGTGACTCGGTTACGGACGTAGTGTTGTGACTTCTTATTGATTTAACACAAGTATTAATATCCTATCCGTGCAGGAACGGAGAAAGAATACAATTTCCTGCGATCGGGCGTCCTGTCGTAAAAGGTGACTTAACAACCCACAGCCAGGTGGTAGGGCATTTGCCCGACTGGATGGCTACCACCCCTGGTCGAAAGTATGTCGCCGTAACAACCTTGAGTTGTATTCCGGCATTAGTGACCAGGTTCCAGGTTCCCTTAGAAGAGCAGCAGCGCATTTGTAGCACTTTGGTGTTGCAAATGTCTACAGGCGATGGTAACCGCTTTCCATCAAGTGGGCCGTCTGCCTGTCTGCTGATCTCCTGCCATTAAAATAATAATAATAAATGATGGACTTCTCTTTATCGGAGATAGCAGCTATTGCCATTGCCATTGATGAAAAAGAGGGATCAATAGCAAAAATAAATGTAAGAAAATAGGGAGTGCACCCTTAATTTTGTTTATGGTTATTATTTACTCTATGGGAGCCTAATGTAATTTACTACCGCTTTGCAACATGTTATGGCTTGAAGAGAAGAAGCAGCGCAAGAAACTCTTCAGCAAACGTGCCTAGTTTTATAATTTTATTTAATATTAAAATGGGTGGAAGGAAAAATAAAAATAATTATCATAAGTTGGTTTGTGTTCCGTTGTAAAAGAAAGAGCTCACAGTGTCCTCAGTCACCAATAACACCTGAATTCAAAGTAAGCATCAAATGAAACGATTTTTTCGCGATCGTCCATTATCGACTCTGATGTACGCGGTTCCCCCCTAACCTTCCTGTGTTCACTGATCGCAGACTTCGTAGACCTCGTGTGTTTCATGTCAGCAATGTGTTCTTTTGCTCGTGTTTTTAAGCTCCTCTTTGTTTGCCCAATGTATGACAATCGTCACTCACAATCGTTCTTGTAGACCTCGTCCGGGACGCGGACGCCGCACGGTATATATAGCATGAACTGCATCATATAAAATCTTCACGCCACGGAAGATAGTTCATGTTCTTCGACGCAATTGAGAAGCGGCGTAAATAGAATAGGCGGTAAACGTAAATTTTGCCTTATATGTATGATCTTCAGCTGTGCCCGTGACGTCGTCCGCGTGGAATTTGCTTTCGAAACCCTCCGATTTTGAAACATTCTTCATTGGTGCTCCGCTCCTATTGGTCTTGGCGTGATGATAGCCTATAGCCTTCTTCGATAAATGGGCTATCCAACACTGAAAGAATTTTTCAAATCAGACCAATAGTTCCTGAAATTAGCGCGTTCAATCAAACAATATTAGTATATTTGGCTACAAAACTAATACTTACATTTTAAATATCGCGATATCTTTTGAATGAAACGTCCGAATTGAATAATTCAACAAGTTCTAGAAAGGTATTGAATTCGTCTTGAATATGTAGTAATTTATTTTGATAAGGATTAATACCAAGGTACAAAATAAAGAGTTTTAGAAACGACGGCATTTTAATTATTTAAAAAAAATAAAGGAATACACTTATTGTGAGATAACTACAATAGTTAGACATATGGTTACGCGATATTTTTTGTAGACAATTATATGTTCTGCAAAGTGGTAGTACATTGTTTTGTTCTATAACCAATATTTTTCGCAGCGCACGCCGTGTAAGGATTTTTCGGGTCATTTTTTTACACCTTGGGTTACATTATTGGACTTTTAGTCAGGATCCCTAATTTTTTTGTAAATATAATATAGCCAATAATAGCCTTCCTCGATAAATGTACTATTCAACACTGAAAGAATTTATCAAATCTAACCAGCGGTTCCTGAGATTAGCGCGTTTAAACAAACAAACAAACAAACTCTTCAGCTTTATAATATTAGTATAGATATTGAAATAACAAAGTTGCCAAATCAAACATTTTAAGACAAGTGTTATTTGCATTTTTATTTAAAGTACTTTTCTAAGAAGTTAACATTAGGTACTTCGGTATTTTGCCATTTTATGTTAGGGTTGCCAACAACCAACATAGTTCCCTTAAATTTCGTCTGACACAGGTGCTTTTGGGACGTGCTCCAACACTACCCTACTATTGTCCCCAAGCAGTAGGGTCTATGACGGATTACAAGTCGTAAAAAAAGGGTTGCCATCCATTCTCCCCAGGAGTACATAAGACCTATGGGCCACCTCCTGCCAAGGCTGTCGGAGTGGCCAAGCTTAAGACTAACATCAAAAATCATCAAGCAAGCACAGTGCTGTAAATAGTCTTATGCGCCTTATGATAGGTACCCTAGCTAGAGCAATGCTATGTATAGGCCTACTTTATTACATTCAGGGTGATAAAATAACGCTCAAGGACCTTGGTGTTGGTGGACCAAGTACCTAATATTTTGGAAGAAAAATCTATTTTTTTAAAGAACTAGAACACAAATACGCTCATCCGCTGCCAAAAAAATGATCGCGATGTTTCGTCTAATTTAACAGACGTTTTTGATGATACTGGTATGTAGGTACGTATGTGTTGGAATCGAGCACTAGGGGCGCAGCGGGAACTTTTCAGGAGCAAACCGAGAAAATAATAGTCCTGCCTGGTGTGGCCATTCTTGCGCCCCCCGGAGTCTACGCCCTGTGCCTGGACACCGGTGGCACCGCCCTATTTACGGCACTGAGCAAGCAGCTACTCACTAATAAAAAAATTCCAGCAAAAAGGAACTGACTCCAAGAGTAACTAAAAAGCATAAAATAAAAAAATCTACAATAACTTGAAGTCGGCGTATTTTAGATCAAAGATGGCGACTGCACCAAAGACATAAGGAATGAGTTGAGATATGGTTTAAAAGACGCCTTATATTTTTCTAATACAAAATTGAAAACAACAGCACTAAATTCTATCTCTCTTTTCTTTCACCATATCCCAATTACTTGGGGTCGGCACAATATATCTTTTCCTTCCACACTCTTCTATTCTGACATACCTCTTCTGTCACACCGCAGATCATGTCATCCTTCACACAATCCATCCATCTTTTTTTTGGTCTACCTTTAAATTTGTACCCATCGATCTTGTAGTATAACATTCTTTTTGTCACGTGACTTTCATCCCTCCTCATTATATGCCCATACCAACTTAATCTTCTTCCTCTCAATTTTTCTGTCACAGGTGCAACTTTCTATTTGCACTAAATTCTATCTGGAAGACGAGAAATATTAAAAATAAGTTCACAAATAAAGAAGTTATCGATTACCATAATAGATTTATGTTAATTACTTTCCACAGTATAGACGTGGTAGCGTCATGGCTAGTGCACGCGCCCCAAACTCAAAGGGCGCGGCTTCAAATACTGGCCGAAATGCATGAGCACATGCATATTGTGCCAATTACCACGTGCTAACAACGGTGAAAGAAAACATCGTGATGAAACCTGCACATCGAGATAGCCGATGTATCAAATCCACCAAACCGCCTTAGACAAGCTTGGCGGGTACTGATACTCGATACTGTACGTTTCCCAATAGTGGGAGGCCCGATACCTATAACCTTTATGGGCTACTGTTATATAGTTTCAACAATTGATAATATGAAAACACTTACACCCCACGATTAATTCATTCAAAATGACTAAACCCGTTACAATTATAAAGAGTATCAACATAATCAAAATGGGCCCAAAACTGAATGAGAGCGTATTCGTCTTAAGTCAAAAATTAAAGACGTCACAAAATATTTGCATAGAAATATAAGTATGCTCGGCACAAGCTCTAACTTATAAACAGTTACTGCTTACAAAAAAACTGGTTTAAATCGTGTTTTGAATGTCAGTGGATATTGCTATTATCGAAAAGGTCATCCGCTTATCGACGAAACTTAATACGTTATAAACAAGACAGGTCCGCAAACTGAACCTTGTTGACCGCCGGTAATAACACCCGTCTATAAAATATAAATTTATTTTAAAAATCAGTGATGCTTAGAAATAAGTTTTACGTGTATGGAAAAGACGATTTAGAAGTGCCTGCGCATATGAACCTTGGTCATGAAATGCTCAAGAGAATTGCATCATATAAAGACAACATAGCAATTGTAAGTATGTTATATTATTGTCACTATTGGGAGCGGGAGTCGTTGACCTGGCCAGATTTTTTTTTAATTTAAAACCTGGCTTCAGCGCCACCTACCGGATCTAATTCTGAATCAAAACCGTACCGGGATCCACTCAATAACGCACAAAAAATTGTACAAGTACATTAACAATCTGCCCGTAAAACTTCAAGTTAAAACTTGGTTGCGATTCGTTTTTCCATTTGTCCGTTGAAGTTTCACTTCTATTATGTGCCCAGCACACATTTCGATTTTTCGCAGGTTTAATGCATTGTTTATTTAAACATACTTCATTTTATCAAACAAAAAAACTGAATTCGATCCGGAACCAATAAAAACATCGATAGTCCACTCTAACATTATGCCGCCTCTCACCACGTCTAGTTTAAATTTATGCCACTCTTCCACGCGGCTGTAACGCTTTTTCGTGACAGAAAAATCCTGATGCTGCGTTTCCACGCTTGCCAAGGCTCGACAAGCGTCCACAAGCCCCAAGCGTCCACAAATCTCGCTTGGCATTTGGGAGTCGTTTACACGCTTGTGAACCCGTCAGTGTGTTACGTACATCCAAGCATGGCGGACGTCGAACTTGTATCGGCTATTACGGTTGGTTTAACCTACTTTTATTTCAAATACAAGCAAAGTAAAACAAAAGCAAGGAAAGCCCGACGACCACGAAGATGGTGGATGATAAAGATTCATAGAAATCGTACCCGGTAACTAATAAAATTTTCAGTTTAATTCGTATTTCGGTTACTTCAAAAAAATTTAGAAGGTGAACCTAAAACCTTCTAAAAATGTTCGGTATTCAAAATTTAACGGTGCTGGTGTATATGTATATGCGGCAACTAAGCGCGCGCCAACTTGTGAACGCGTCGCAAGCGCCCTTTGATTTGTGTCCAAAAACGGACAGTAGCCCGGATCGTTTTTTTTTTTTTTTTTGCCAGGCGAAATCCGTTTGAGGACTAAGCCGCGACAGGCTCAGAAGCCTGGGGGAATGTTCGCGACCCGTGTGAGTGTAGGATTCGCCAGATCGGGGGTGGCACTAGCGTGCCCAGTCAGAACTAGTGCCACGCTATTGCCACTCCCCAGTTAGGGATACCCACTAAAACCCCTGGGTGTTCCGTCCTGCGCCTTATGCCAGGGCTACGGGAAATGGGCTGCCCGACTCCGCGGTGCCCTGGCAGGCGTGGGCCCCCCTCACTGGGCCTCTTCCTATGCCAGGGTACGTATCCCCCGGCTACAACTTGGTCTATTCCATGCGTGGGGCGGTCTGTAACGCGCCCCACGGGAAGAGAGATGAGCGCGCGCGGAACACTCGCGCTCTCATCTCGACGGCATGTGCGGGTGAGTGAGAACCCCCATAGCCCTAGGGGCCCCACCCGCGCCGCCCGCTTACGGTGGCCGAAGGTCGAACTCGGACCTCCGGCGTCGGCGCGTCCTCCTTTGGCGGGAGCAGTAGCCCGGATCGAATACAAGCGTCCACAAGCTCACGCAAGCCAAGCCAAACGCTCTCTTTACACGCTTGTGCTTGTGGACGCTTGCCGAGCCTTGGCAAGCGTGGAAACGCAGCATAAGACCCCATCTATATAGAAGTTTCACTTCAAAAATATAACCTATATTCTGGAATCCGTTTTCAATACCAAGAACCGGATCTAAACCATCGCGGGACCCACTCAAACTCACACAAAAATTTCATCAGAATCCTGGAGCCCAATTTCAGCGCCACCTACTAGATCCAAATGTGTGTTTAAACTGGGACCCATTCCAACACGCACAAAAAAATTCATCAACTATTCCAGGACCCACTTACAGACACACACAATTCATATTAATTTTAAAACGAAGCCGTGATCGTAGTTTTGTTTAAAACTAAATAATTAAAGTAAACAAGTTGACGGTAGGCTAAATAAAACTTTATTGACACTTGACATCTTTGTCTTCCGTGATCACCGCTACTGAAAAGTGGCCGAAACGTTGGAATCAAATCAAATAAATTACCGCGCTTAAAACCGTTAAAACGTAGCTTTAGTATATACACTAACTTTAAGCGATAAGGCGGCCTATTGTTTCTACCATGACAATATTGTAATTGTGCATTTTTGAAATTGTATATCTGGTAAGTAATAAAGTGTTATCCATTTTATTTTTAACCGACTTCAAAAAAGTAGGAGGTTCTCAATTCGTCGGGATCTTTTTTTTATGTATGTTCACGGATTACTCCGAGATTTAAGATCTGATTTACGTGATTCTTGTTTAGTTTGATGCGGAATAGTTGCCATTTGGTCCCCTAAAAATTTAACATAGTTTGGCGCAGTAGTTTTTATTTTACGAACATTTTTTTGTTCCCGTTTCTTGGGACCTATATTGTTTAAGGAGCGCGGCACCTTTCGTAGGTCTACCCATACATAGACACTAAAAAGTAACAAAAAATAAAAAAACTTCGTTTAAAAAAAACGACTTCAAAAACTAAAAAACTAAAAAGTATAAAATAACGTATTTCTAAAGCTAATGTTATTAATATATATTATCTAAAACATCTTAAAGTCGGTGCTTAGTAATTTTCAAAATATAGTAATTTTTATGTTTTACTTTGCACCAACTTCAAAATGTATAGATAATATATATTAATAACAATAGCTTTAGAAATTTTTAGTTTTTGAAGTCGTTTTTTTTAAACGAAGTTTTTTATTGTAAATTATTTCTATAATGATATTCTAATAGTTATAATAATATGATAAGATGTTATTTTAACGCCCGCTCTTTTACGTGCAAAAATATTAGAATTGATTGTAATATATATCTGCATCCTTACAATAATTACACATATGTAATGATTCTAAGTCCGCATCTCTGTTCCAGATAAATGCAGAGACGAAGGAAAGGCTGACATACTCAGAGCTGGGGCAGCAAATTGCGAATATCGCTGTCTCGCTCACACGTATGGGTGTTAAAAAGGGAGATGTGATAAGCATTTGTAGTGAAAAGAGTTTGCAGTTTCTGCCAACACTGCTCGGGATTGTGTGCAGTGGAGCCACTTTTGCTGCTACCGATATCAGTTGCGGCAGTGGTAAGATCTTTTCTATATGTATATGAGAGAGAGAGAAAGAGAGATAACCGTTATTTCACACCAAAATATACAATTACAAAAACAGACCATATTTGCAATATTTTCTGAGCAATTAACGCTCGAAGCGATCTCTTCCAGGCAACCTAAATGAAAGAAATTTGAATCAGGCGATATAGGTGGTACAGGAAAAAGACAATAGATACAAAAATACATACATACATACATAACTTCACGCCAGTTCCCTTGCGGCGTAGGCACGAACAACAGAGCGCCATTTAGGCCCATTCTTACACACCTCACTTGCTTCTTTGACATTCATAACTCTTGTCATGCACACTCGTCTGTTCTTAAGGCTCCTGACATCACCCTTCGCTAGTACACGATCAATTTGATCATGGAAGATGTGTCGTGGCCTTCCATGACTTCTGCATCCATCCACTTTTGCATTGTATATCTGTTTAGTCATTCTTTCATCATGCATTCTTTCCACATGCCCGAACCACCGGAGCATTCCTTTCCTTACCTTCACCCCGATACTCTCTTTAAGACCAACTCTCTTTCTTACTTCAGTATTACGAACGCGGTCCGCGAGCGTCACTCCGAAGATTTTGCGCAGTGCTCGCATCTCAACCGCATTTACTCGACTTTCATGCTCTCTCTTCCATACCCAACTCTCGCTTCCATACGTGAGCGTAGATACCAGCACCGCGTTGTGTACGGCGAGCTGGGCCTTCTGGCTGAGGTTCTTAGCGCCTAGAAGTTTACCTAACGCTCCATTCAAACTATTCCAGATACAAAAATACTCAAACTTATTTAAGAAATAAATATACAAATACATACATATATACATAGTCATATATATATGTTACCTTAGTTATAAAGCGCCATTTACATAGAGACAGTTTCTCGCCTCGAAAAAACGATTGTAGAAAGCAAGAAAAAAATATGATCATGTAAACTAAACATAGGATTTCGTACATGAAAGTGTTGGAGAAACAATGGCACATCACTAAAGCTTGTCTACTTATAGACAGCTTTGTGGAGTTTTTGGCGGGAACTGAAAGGAGATGTTGTGCTGTGCAGTTTTATTTTCTAAAAATGTGTAAAATTACTCTAAAATAAACAATAGTTGTAGGATATTGATAGTTTTTGAGTAGTAATTATGTGTTTTGTGAGAAATGTGAACTGTATAGTCAAATTTGGCCTTTTGAGTTGTCAGAAGAACTCCGTTGAATGACACTAGCTGATTACCTACAGTTCAGCTGTGCTACACATAGGCTTAAGAAAATGAAGAAACTATATTGTAAACTAAGATCTGGCTTAAAGGCTTAGCTGCCAAGCCATAAACTTAAATAAAAAAATAAAAAAAAGACAGGTTTGTCTATTGTTAAGCTTCCTGTTCCGTCGATAATGTTCTCTTAATGCTTCCTTGCTAACATTCAGTGTGTGTGATATGTGTATTAAATAAACCCATTTTAAAAGTACTTCGCTCTTCTTAATTTTCTCTGGCCGCCCCATCCCATCCAAACCCTAAAAAGTATCGCCTACGAAAATAGTATAAGATTTCTCGCCTCAAAAGATGCGGTAAACTCTCGCTATGTAAATGGCCCTTAAGCTCATTATTACGTGTTTGAACATTACATATTTGGAAAATGATTATATTTCTGTTCAAAATATACTGTTACAAGTGCGGGACTCGAATTAAAAATGCCGTTGGAATTACTATAGAATTTATTAGAACTATACAAACACGTATAACACAGGTACAAATATAGCTGAACCCAATCAGTTCAAACGTAATTCACAATTGAATAACACGCGCAAAGTCCGTCACTAAATGTACACACGTCTTGCCTCGCTTGTGATATCGCTTTGACTGCCTCCTCTCTCCATCTTGGCGTCGTTTTATACTTCACAAATAGAAGCGTGTCCGCCATTATCGTCTACTTACTTTCCTAGAAAGCGTAATCCGCACACCTGGTTAATTATGCTTGCAAACGGCCATATACGAGTACAATAGGCTTTTCTCCACAATAACCAATAAATAAGTAAACAAAAGAAGACAATCATAAAGGTATTACAATTGGTTCAATTGTTGTGTTTAATTGTTGTGAATTTTTCATGTCACAACAATTAAACAATAAATTATGACACCACACAAAGTCACAAACACATAAGTAACAATAAAACTTATACACATATTCAAACCAACGCGCACTACCATCGCATTGCATTACACGCACACCTCACAAACAAACCTAGACACACAAAGAGCCTAAAAATTAATAACCCAGGCACAGAAAAGAAAAACCCAACACACATGGCACTAGATAGGACTATATATAAGTATAGATATAAGGCCAACACTGCACATGCACTTCCTCACAACACCAGCATGTAACAGATACACTCTACATTAGTATAAGTTTAGTATTAAAAATAGGATAAATTAATATAATAAGTTAATCTTAAGGTACACCATAACATATAAATCACTAAATTAATGTCACACACTAACAAAAATAAACAATAAGCGTGTATGGACTCTAAAATTTTTCATAGAAATGAAGTAGTATAAAAAGGTACGGAACTCGAGTCCGTAGACATGTGAAGAAAAAAAAAAAACAATTGGTTCAAATGCCGACAGGTAATAGCGTGCTTCGTGGAATTTGTCTTTGTCGGGGGGATAAGTTGTAACAATACTAAAGATTAAACTGGAATACTTCTGATTGTTTCTAATTTTTAGGCTAGTAAACTTTAGATATAAGAAGAACTCATTATTGCACACTATGTAATAAAACTGTGTGAAATATCAAAATGTGTGCTGGGACACATGTAGATGTGAAACTTCAACGGACAAGTGGTAAAACGAATCGCAACAAAATTTTAACTTGAAGTTTTACGGGCAGGTTTTTAAATTGGACAAGTACATTAACAATCTGCCCGTAAAACTTCAAGTTAAAATTTTGTTGCGATTCGTTTTGCCACTTGTCCGTGTTTCACTTCTACTATGTGTCCCAGCACACATTTAGATTTTTCACAGGTTTACTGCAAATTATGATTTGGTTAGGTTAGGTACATTTTAATTAATGCATTTTTTATTTAAACATATTTTATTTTATCAAACAAAAAAACTCAATTCGATCCAGAAGCAAAAAACGCATCCTCCATAGTCTACTCTAAAATTATGCCGCCTTTTACCACGACTTGTCTAAATTTATGCCGCCCCTCCACGCGGCCGTAACGCTTTTTCGTGACAGAAAAATCCTCAGAAGTCTATATAGAAGTTCACTTCAAAAAATATATATAATAAAACTAGCTGACCCGGCAAACTTCGTACCGCCTCAGAATCAATAAATAAAAAACGTTGATTTCTGAACGACGGGACGAACATCAAATATTTGACAGATAGGAATAGTTTCTAAGGGACAGCGAAATTGTTGTTTTTACTATATTCCAAGTATTTATTTCATATTTACTCACCTTTTAAACCTTCCCTGGACTTCCACAAATAATTCAAAACCAACATTAGCCAAAACAGTCCAGCCGTTCTCGAGTTTTAGCGAGACCAACGAACAGCAATTGATTTTTTTATATATAGATGTGCATAAAGATCCCTCTCATTTGATACCTCACTAGATGCTTGTT
Source organism: Dendrolimus kikuchii (assembly GCA_019925095.2). NCBI lineage: Eukaryota > Metazoa > Arthropoda > Insecta > Lepidoptera > Lasiocampidae > Dendrolimus > Dendrolimus kikuchii. The sequence goes on from CM034415.1 coordinate 8,505,964, forward strand.
CTTGCTCAATATTTAATTTAAAATTTTCGCCTTTTCTATACTCAATTTTATCCGTGCAGGAACGGAGAAAGGATAGAATTTCCTGCGGCCAGGCGGCCTATCGTAAGAGGCGACTTAACAACCCACAGCCAGGTGGTAGGGCATTTGCCCGACTGGATGGCTACCACCCCTGGTCTATAGTATGTCGCCATAACAATCTTGAGTTGTGTTCCGGCATTAGTGACCAGGTTCCAGTTTCCCTTAAAAGAGCAGCAGCGCATTTATAGCAACTTTGGTGTAGCAAATGTCCATAGGCGATGGTAATCGCTTTCCATCGAGTGGGCCGTCTGCCTGTCTGCTGATCTCCTGCAATAAAAAAAAAACAAAAATATTTTTGAAAATTTGAAAAGATATTCTACTTGATCAAATGTAAAATGTATACGACTGGTGATCCTTAATTAAGAAATAAATTTGACTTTTTAGCAACTGTCCTTCATCGAGTCAAGATAGCAAAGCCGCGTTTCATACTGTGCTCCGAGCTCGCTTATACACGCCATGGAAAACTCTTCGGAGACAAATGTATACGACTGAAAGACTTTGCAGTTGAGGAAGTACCACTGGAACAGTTCCAAGTAGTGCCAGTGGAAGGTTTCAAAGACAACGCCTTAATATTGTTCTCTTCCGGAACCACTGGTCTACCTAAAGGTATACCTGTCACACACTTGAGCTTGCTGATAAAGCTTGTAAGTGGAGGTTTAGACAGGTAAGTTTTTTCTGAGTTTACTCCGACCTTATAATTTTTTTAATTCTTTTATTGTAGGAGTTCAGCAGACAGGCAGACGGCCCACTTGATGGAAAGCGGTTACCATCGCCTATGGACATTTGCAACACCAAAGGTGCTACAAATGCGCTGCTGCTCTCTTAAGGGGGGGGACTGGAACCTGGTCACTAATGCCGGAACACAACTCAAGGTTGTTATGTCGACATGCTTTAGACCAGGGGTGGTAGCCATCCAGTCGAGCAAATGCCCTACCTGGCAAGATAATTATACAATTTCGAACTTTATTGCAATGAGATAAGATCTAAAATTACATCCATCTGTTTAAGATACGGCGTTTTGAAATTAGAAGGTCTTGTAACCGTCTTTATTATTATACAACTAGGACATGCCCGCGACTTCGTCTACGCTTGACTTGAAATACCCGCGGGTTTCCCGGAGCACAAAGTATCACAGCATTTAAAAAAGATTGTAAGCTATCGTTTTAGTGAAAATGGTATCGGAATAAGCCAATTTTTATGCACCCGAACAACTACAAACCGCTCCCGGGAAAATTCCCGCGGGATTCCCGCAATAAAAATATCACACATTATTACATTAATCTGCTATCCATCAGTAAAAAAATCACCTTAGAATTCGATTTTTTTTAATCTGGACATTTTAAATAATTCCTAGAAAAAATCTCGCTGGAATCCCGGAATATAAAAGCAGCGAAGATTTCAAGTCTAGGAATTTGCTGTCGATTAGCGAAAACCGCATGGAAATCGGCCCAGTAGTTTTTACGTGAATCCCAAACCAACAAACAAGAAATCAAAAAAAATGCCCCGTTTTCTCGATCGTTTATGTAGTATATTCCAGTTGAATTTTTTTAAATAGCTTCAATGAACAGACGCGTCATGTTTAGAATTGTATAATATTATAGACTAGTGGTCGCCCGTGGTCGAAATTCGACCATCATAATTAATGTCAAAGGCTATATACTTCTATAATCACAGATTTCGCCAAGGCTACACTGTTAAATTGACTTGAACAATAAACAAAAGAGTATATATGCGTGTGTGTGTCAAATACATGGTAGTGTGTGTAATGGTTTTTTTATTGATTTAATGTACATATTTTTATGCATAATTTAATAAAAATATTAGCATTCGTCGCTTCTTCTCTATATAAACTATAAGTGTGAAATTTCATACTCCTCCGTCCGCGTAATTTTCGTAAAAAGGGGTACAAAGTTTTTGCTGTCTTTTTGCTTCACATATTAATATATTGTATAATATTATAGATGAGAGAAACTTAGGTTCAACAACTTGAACATTTTTATTACGATTATAATATCGCAGACCATAATACGGAAGGCTTGATAATCCGCAAAGAGCATTATTTTTGCCTGTACGTATTATCGAGGCCTTACTCTCAGTAATAAATATCTTCCCAACAGCAACTTCTTGGACAGAGCAGTCCTGTGCACCCGTGAATGGTATTACACGTACGGTTGTATACATACCCTCATGAGCATGTTTAGTGGCGCCACCATCGTATACTGCCCAAAGGATACCGAAGAGGAATATATAAAAGCTATTCAAGAACTTCAGGTATGTATAAATGTAACAAGTTTTTACTTTGGAAGAATAGTACTTTCCTACTTTCTCTACTTGCACTTCGCGCGGTCTTCAGCATCCCCCGTTTTGAGACCATTGGTATGCATGTCATCCTTCACAGCGTCAAGTCAACATTTCTTGGGCCTTCCCCTTCGACCGGGACCTGGCAGAGGCGGCATGGCTAGACGTTTGTTCCCCACATAATTAGCCGGTCTCCGTAAAATGTGACCGTACCAGCGTAAGCGACACTCTTGCAGTTTGCCTGCTATGTCACGGACATGAAGACTGCCGCAGATGCGGGAGTTCCTGACATGGTCTTTCCGCGTCATATTCATCTCCGTGAAAGGCAGTTCTTGATTGTGTTGCTCAAGTACAGGACTAACAATAGATTTATGGACCTGCCTTTTTAATTTAACCGGCATTTTGGGGTCACAAATGACACCTGTGACCTCACGCCACTTGGCCCAAGCTGCTGAGACATTGATTAATGCGCTATTTGACTTATGCCTTCTTATGACGTCATAAGTAAGCACACTCATACTAGTCTATAAGGCTGCAGCGTTTTGTAAGTTTTTAAATAGTGTCTCAGTTTTCTTTTCTTATGACACACGCACCCGTGCGTCTTTGATACACTTTGTGTGGTGTTATAATTTATTGTTTAATTGTTGTGACATGACATCTCTAGATCATTAAAATGACTAACTAAAAGGGCTCCCCTGCCAATGAAAATCGCTGTGAATTGCTCCCCAACAAGTCTACAGGCCCTAACTTTGCCTGGAGTATCCTGCGCAGCGTAGCGTAGCAGCCACGAGCGTATAAAACGCAAGTAGAGAACATTGCACTCCAGACGACACGACACGATATGAATTAGACACTCGCCGAGGCACGTATTCCCGGCGATTGTTTGACATATAACGTATATATATATCCACTAATGTAGCTATAATAATCACAAAATAAGAAGCCCGATCTGACAGTTCGCCTTACAACATATTTAAGGACTGAAACCTCCAAATCGTTAACCAAGTTAATCGATTATCACGAGAAATCGATTAAAAATTATACGGCTGGGTGATAGATTGATTTATTTTAAGTTAATTACTTTTTATGTCTAACAAAATCAATGCGGCGCGCGAAAGTTTTGTCTCGTCGGGTTTTGCGTATCCGCAAGCATTTATCACGCATCACAATTTTTTTTTTTTATGATTTCACCTGTATAATATTAATTTATTCAATCGTTTTTGTTTTCAATACATATATGCACAATTATGTAGCATTCTTTTGGTATAAATACATAAATAACATTGTAAGGTTTTAGAGTAAAATATATTACCATTTTTCCTGAATCGAATTGAGTTAATGAAATGCAACAACCTTTTGGTAGCAACACTAAAATTAAAAATTAAATGCCTTAGAATGTAACTGTTGTTGGTGGTTGTTGTTGGTATTTCGCCATAGATTAATACAACATTCAAGAATTAATAATTTTTTGTTATTTCGTTATTTGGACAAAAACAATAATTGAAATATGTTATATGATATATAATACAGTTTTATAATATTGTTATATAATGCAGCAATAAAAAAATCATCTATATTATCACCTAAATAAATAAATTGCTATTGACTTTCTTAAGGGTCAAATCGGGCTTCTTATTTTGTGACTATTATAATCATTAACGGAATTATATTTAACGTTATAAAAAAACGTATTTGGGGTTATAGTCACTAACTATAGCATTATCCCACACGGAGCAGCGTAACTAGAATATTCTATTTTTATTTCAGATTTCAATTCTACAAGTGGTCCCATCAACTGTGGCGGGACTCGTTAAATCGTCATCATTAGAGCACTACGACGTGTCATCTGTCAAATATGTGTCTTCTGCAAGTACGCTTATGGACCCTGGGCTTGTGGATTTGTTCATACAGAAGTAAGTAGTCAGTAATACTACTTACACAAATCCAATTAAACGAAGAACATAATTATTTGTTATTTATTTTTTTTAAAGGTAGTTTAGTCTAATCTCTAGTCTTTATTGTTTACGATATTGTACACAAACCAATAAAATCAGCGGAACGCTTGTAAAAACTCTAAAAGTTCAAAAAAATGCAATATTTTTTACATTCTAATTTTACTTTTAAAATACTGGCTGGTTATTAATTTTTTATTATAAGGCTCTCATTTGAAAAAAGAAAACAGCTGACAGGCTTTGCCATAGATAAAACTTATATTTTTCATTGATTTGTTCTGGTTTAACATCATCCGCAGTATTCCCATTGGAAGCTGTAGATTCCGCGCCATAAAAGAAGTCCCACAGACGCGGCGCTGTAATCGCCATACTTTAATCCTGTATAAGAAATTTATGCTAATCCGTAAATTAATGCAAATAATTACTAAACAATAAATATAAAATATTTCATAATTGAAGCTGTAAATTTATTTCCAGGCTACTTTACGAATACAATTCTATCAAATAGGGGTGCTGTCACTTTTAGTTTCTTTATTTTTCGTGGGATTTCTTCTTTGGCGCGTACTTGTAGTCAGAGTATGGGGAGGAAACACGCAATACTAAACTTTCATTTATTAAGTTATGTAAGCTTTTCTTTATAATGGTAAGTCTTCAATTTTTCAACTTAAAAGTTATTTAGACTCTGCAATTACCACATTAAGCTGTTAACTTAGTTCTAACTTAGTTCGTAATCATTATTATTTTAAGGTAACAAATACTTTGAGAAACAATATTTAAAAAAATGTATTAATTAAACCCACAGAGTACATTAATATAATAGGAAGATTATACCCGTTGATGATGTCAGGAGCCTTAAGAACAGACGAGTGTGCATGACAAGAGTTATGAATGTCAAAGAAGCAAGTGAGGTGTGTAAGAATGGGCCTAAATGGCGCTCTGTTGTTCGTGCCTACCCCGCAAGGGAACTGGCGTGAAGTTATGTATGTATGTATTATACCCGTTTAAGTCGTTCTAGTAATTCATTTTTTGGACTGTAGATTATATTTGAGAGTGAGAGGTATGCCAAATCCTGCACAAAAACCAATGGGGTAATAAGCACCACTACTAACCTCGGAATTCATCTCCAAGGGGGCAGCTAGACAGCTCCTAAAAGTGCACGGCACTAACAAGTCCTCGGATGACACTTAGGTTTTAAATTATGGCACACTCACACCAAAGAGCAAGCACGACTTGTATATAAAGTTCATTTTTTTATGTTTAAGGCTTGGCAACTAGGCCTTTAAGCCAGGCATGCGTGAATGTCTTTACGACGGGTCGATTCAGACTGATCGTTGGGTCGCGGAAGTGCGGGGTAAATTACTTTTTCGTGGAATCATCGATCGTTACGCGGTGGCGTGAACATCCTGGGGCCCGGGGAAAAGGTGACGGCTCCCATTTATAGTGCTGACTAAGTGCTGTTGTCGTCGAGGGGAAGGTGTATCTGCCCCCGGGTGGCAGTGTATAGTGTGGAAATGATCTATAATTAGGTCCACAAGGGGGCTTGAACTGGGTAAGATGAGGGGATGTTGTGTGTCATATCTAAGGGCTGAGTTGGACAAGCGCCCTCCTACTCTAAGAAGACCATCCTTGAGAAAGGGCGAGAGGCGTTGTATTCGCACTGTACATAATTTGTTAGTTTGCAGTCGGTGGATGTCTTCAGCGAACATATTTTGTTGGACTGAGCGTACCCAGTGTAAGAGCGCTTTCTTACGTTCGTCTACGGTAATGGGACCAACGATGCGAGAGTGAGAAGATACCAAGCAATTGTGTGCAAAACGTTTAATACATGCGGTTACGCCTACAAGTGTGTCTAAGGAGCTGAATCTCGTGAGTAAATCCGTGTCTAGATCAGGAACCGCGATGTGAGCTACCATTTTTCTGGGTTTTAGACCAGGCAGTACGTGATGACCCAAAGCAGGGGGCATCGTGGGCCAGGTATCAGGTGGGGCCTTGAGCCAAGTAGGCGACCACCATAGGTCATAGGCTAAGAGTTCCTGTGCTGATATTCCCCTGCTAGCACAGTCGGCAGGGTTAAGAGCTGAGGGTACATGTCTCCAAGTAGGGTTACATGGATTGGCTGCAATGGCAGAGACTCGATTGGCCTCAAAGACCTGTAGGGATTGAGAAGGAGTTTTAAGCCAGGCGAGTACGATAGTACTGTCTGACCAACAAAAGTGTTGCTGAATGGTAATGTGGGCAGAAAGTTGAACAGAGACGCGAGAAATGAGCAGCGAAGTGAGGTGTGCAGCTGAAAGTTCCAGCTTTGGTATAGTCTGTCGGGTTTTAATGGGGGCTACCTTGGATTTAGAAACAAGTAGTCTGACGTGTACCTGACCCGTGATATTCGTTTCATGAAGATAGACTGCGGCTGCATATCCGGATTCGGATGCATCGGCAAAACCGTGTAGGGTGTAGGTGGAATCTTTGCTGGTGCAAATTGTTCTGGGGAGTCGAAGAGCAGAGAGTAGAGGTAAGTCTTCAAAAATGTGCTGAAATTGAAATGTGACATCATTGGGAGCCGATTCATCCCAGTCTAACTTTAGAGTCCATAGGTGCTGAATGAGCAGTTTTGCGCGGAAAATAACTGGGCTGATCCATCCACTAGGATCGTATAAACGAGCGATGGTACTGAGTATTGACCTTTTGGTAAATTTTTCCAGTGTAGGTACCGAAATGTGATATGTAAATTCGTCCGTTTGGGGTATCCATTGCATACCAAGTACCTTGATTGCATTGGAGTCGGGTACAACATCAAAATCCTTGGGTATGTCACATTGATCATCCGGGAAGCGTTCTAAAAGCTGACGAGAGTTTGAGGTCCACTTTCGCAAATGAAATCCCCCTAGGGCTAGTAACTCAATGAGTTCAGTCTGCAGAGCTATTGCCTTGTCAACTGAATCATGCCCAGTCAGAATGTCATCCACGAATATGGAGTGCGTAAGAACCTGTGCAGCCTGGGGAAAACGGTGACCTTCATCAGTGACCAGCTGTATAATAGATCGATTGGCGAGGAAGGGGCTGGGTCGTAGGCCATACGTGACAGTGGACAGGGCGTAAGTGAGCAGAGGTTGATCTGGAGAAGAGCGCCATAGAATGAGTTGGAACCGTCTGTGGTCTGGGTGAACTAGTATATTTCTAAACATCATCTGGATGTCTGTACTAAAGACCACTTTGTGAGTACGAAAATTTAGAATGATGTCAGTAATATCACGTTGGAGCGGTGGGCCAGTGTGCAGACAGTCATTAAGACTGACACCATTAGAGCTCTTACAGCTGCCATCAAAAACCGTGCGAAGTTTTTCAGAGTTGGCTTTGAAGATGCCATGATGCGGGACGTAAAAATGGTCTTTTCCTTTGAATGTGCTGGGGTGACAAAGAGCCATGTGGCCCATGTCAATGTATTCCTTCATGAAGTCGATATATTTTGAGCGGAGGGTAGGATCTCTTTGGAGTTTGCGCTCCAAATTAAGGAATCGTCGTAGTGCAATAGCGTGGGTTGCACCGAGCTTAGGTGCCTTTGTAAGAAAGGGAAGGGATACTATGTATCGCCCTGTGGGATCACGTGTGGTGGTAGAACGAAAGTTCTCCTCACACTCGTCAGAGGTTGAGTTGTCCTTTGATTGCACTTCTTCGACTTCCCAGAATCTCTCCAGAGCGGAGTGTATTTCTTTATTTGAGTGTTGGGGTTGTAAACAGTCAATATTTACTAGTGCTGAATTAACTTGAGGCTCAGGCTTTGTGTAGTTTGGATTGATAGGACCTAAAAGAGCGAAATTGAAGATCGTGCCGAAGGCTATTGGTCTGCCGGGGCCCAAAAAAATTTTGTTACCATCCAAAATTTGGCCCAAGACATCAGAACCTAAAATTAAGTCAATAGCGGCTGGAAAACGATAAGACGAGTCTGCTAGGGGAAGCTGTGTCGAGTCGAGGAGTGGAACAACGTCAGGTAACATTGTTAATGGTAAAAGACCTGTCAAATCTGGTAGAATGTATGCCTTTGCGCTAATTACTGGGACTTCGGTGTGAATAGGGCGGAATGTGATGGTAGTTGAAGAACTAGAGTTTTGAGTCTGCTGATTACCGACTCCTGTAATTTTTAGTTCTGTGTGCTCGACAGGCAAACGTAATTTTTGTGTCATAGTTTTAGTTAACAAGGTTAGCATGGAACCGCTGTCTAATAATGCTCTTGCCTTATGAAATTCTCCAGCGTTGTCTGCTAGTTCTAGGGACACAGTGGGTAATAAAACTGGTGGATCGTGTACTGTAATGTGCTGAGTATGTGCTGAAATATGACTGTCATTTTGGTTAGCTTTATCAGAGGAAGTAACAGGGCTGCCGGGCAAGTGATTATTATGATAAACTTTATTATCATAGTGCTGAGTATGAAACTGGGATTTATTTTGTTTACGTGATGTAGTGGATGGTGTATATTGTAGCGATGGTATGGGTGGGTGTAGTGTAGTATTGTGTAAGTGAGTAGCAGGTAGTCATTGTTGTGAATTAATAGGTGAATTACGACGAGAAGAGTTTCTTGATTCCGTGGTTGGGCGGGTGTGTTCTTGTCCTCTTAGTTGTGGGGGCAAGAGGTGAGAATTGTCATATGTGGGTGATTCAAAGCCACTGCGATGTAAGGTGGTATGGTGTTTCTCGCTATCACATTCTCTACACCGTCCTGTGGATCTGCACTCGTCAGAGTAATGGGGTCCTAGACACTTACGGCACCGTTCATGAGCTTGGATAAAATCCCAGCGCCCTTGCGTAGGCTGTCTTAGGTATTCACCGCAGTTCAGCAACCTGTGTCCTCTAACGTGACACCAAGGGCAGTAATAATTATTGGTCGGTGCTGGTGGGTGGGCGGAATCTTGTGCTATGGGCTCGAAATATTGTGTAGACTGTGGGTATCCTTGAGCGTACTGTACAGGGTACGCTTGACTTTGTAGAGGATATGCAGGGCGCGTTAAAGGTGGGCGGACGGAAGTAGTGGGCTGAAAACGAACGTGCCGAATTTCTGGTCTGGGTGCAGAAGCGCGTGGTTGGTACCGTGCTGAGGGAGAAGCACGTTCAGTTTGTCTGTATGTCGGGCTGAGGGGAGGGGGGGGTGGGTTATATGTCTCAGTTTCTGTGCAACGTGCATGGTCTTCTAAGAATGTGATTACATCCTTTAAGGTGGGCAGAGTGTCTGAAGACCCATGCGTTCGTTCAAATAATGTGCGAAGCTCGCCCTTTAACTTCCGCACTACTATTGACACTAGGACGTAGTCTGAGTCATGTAGTGGTAAGTTTAGGTTTTTAAGCGCCGATTGGGTTGAAATAAGAGGGGCTAAAAATAACTGTCTGATTTGTGAGCGGGTGGTGATGTGGGGTAACTCTAGTATCATATCTATAAACCTATCAATGAGAACTCGGCGATTTTCGTAGCGATTGGCAAGTGTTGTCATCGCTACATCGTAGTTCTCATCGGTAACCTTGAGGTGTGATACCATACTGAGAGCTTCTCCGGAGAGGCAAGAAAATAAATAGTGTAATTTAACTGCACCTGACAAATTACCGGCAGTGTCCGTAAGGCTTTTGAAAATAGTTATGAAAGATGGCCAATCCTCAAGCTTGGAAGAAAATTTGGGTAGATCTATTTTGGGCAGAACAGTAGACGTGGAGAATGTGGGCGAGCTTGGTTTGATGCTTGAGCTGATGGTGATGTTTGCCACCAAAATTTTTTCATATGCTTCTATAGCCGAGGTGTAGTAGTCAAAGTACCATTTTTCCACTTTGTCGTCAAGGTCTTTAGAGTCCAAGATCTCATAATATACTGTATCCAACTTGCCCTTTATATCGTCCAATTTTGTAAAGCGCCCTATGAAATCGTTTACACTATACTTTTTGTCTCCTTTTAATATAAGGTTAGCTATCTCTAATAGGAAAGTTATGTACTTATGGGTTTGCATAAAGATGGCAGATTGCGATTTGGTAGGCATGACGATGAGAAGTGCACAATAAGAAAAGGAAAAGCAAACGAAAAAAAAAAAAAAAAAAAAAAAAAAAAATTTTTTTTTTTTTTTACTAATGCTAATAAAGAACACGCAAGAAAGCAGCCAGAGAAACGTAAGAAATACGAAATAAATAAAAATGATTAGGAAAAAAAAATATATATCAAACTGTCGTGTGCGCTGAGTCTTAATAAACACGAAGCTATATATAAGCTATAAAAGTTGCACGGCAAGCTAACCACACCGAGTGAAACGAATATAATATTCAATATTATTATATCGATCCGATATCACGTTTAGTGCAAGTATTCGAGAATAGGTGTGCTGAATAAAGTACAGAATACGTACTCGAGGTTATATTAACCTACCTACGTACCAAAAAATAGTTATCGTGTAGCAATTTGCGTAATTATCTGAGGAATGTGGAATGGGTATTCAAATATATAAGGGCAGAAGTAATATGTTTATAAGAAAACAAAAAAGAAAAAACAAGGGCAGAAAACGGGTAAATGGGCAGATTGATAATGATTGTTTATTTAACTTTTTAGGTATGTGAAAATTTACAATTTGGTTTGAATTAACCATAAAATGGCAAAATACGGTTGTTGCAGACTGTATAAATAGGTCGCCAGTTGGAATATCCGGCTCGAAGGACCATATGATCTGGCCGATTGCCATTATGCTTTACTATATGTAGTGATCAGTTAAACATAAACCTTATTTAAATATAACCTATATTCTATAGTAATAAATTAATGCTTTAAAAAAAATCTGTTACGCTAATTGTGTCGGTGTATATTGAAATAAACCTCTTCATTTCAACAAGAACCTTTTTGTAGGGCATCTTCTGTATTCAAATTATATTATAATATAGTATGTCTTTACGTCTGTTGTTTGTTAGGTATCCTAGTATCCGCTACGAGTGTATGATTGTCAAGAATAAAACTCTGCTGGTATCCACAATATGTGCTGTATTATTTCCCGGTCCATAACCAACAGTGTATATATTCCAGGTTCCCTAACATTGTTAGAATAGACAACGCATATGGTATGACTGAAGCTGGCTGTGTTTGCAGTATCATCCATGGAGACAAAGGCACTAAACCTGGCAGCGTCGGTGTGCCGTGCCCCACTTTTATCCTTAAGGTAAGACGAAACTTGCAGGCCAATGGAAATGATTCTATACTTGTCGCCATGAAAAAAATCCCGCAGACGCGGCGCTGTAATCGCCGTAAATAATGTTAGTAGTTATCTATAGTACCCGGCACGGATCTTAAGAGGTGAGTTTTTGGCGGGAACTGAAAGGGGACGTTGTGCTGTGCAGTTTTATTTTCTAAAAATGTGTAAAATTACTCTAAAATGAACAATAGTTATAGGACATTGATAGTTTTTGAGTAGTAATTATGTGTTTTTGCGAGAAATGTGAACTGTATAGTCAAATGTGGCCTTTTGAGTTGTCACAAGAACTCCGTTGAATGGCACTAGCTGATTACCTACAGTTCAGCTGTGCTACACATAGGCTTAAGAAAATGAAGAAACTATATTGTAAACTAAGATCTGGCTTAAAGGCCTAGCTGCCAAGCCATAACCTTAAATAAAAAAATAAAAAAAAGTCTTTGACATTAATTATCATGGTCGAATTTCGACCACGGGCGACCACTAGTAAGTATAATTATTTCTTAACTAAAGCCAATTTTTTTTGCTACTAATACAGATAAATTAGCTTCGATATGTTTTTGCGTTTGTAGTAGTGTACGGTCAGCACATCAATAAATGAAATTCAAATTCATTTATTTATATAAACTTATTTCTAGGCCTTATATAATTATATCTTAAGCGTGCGTGTGCGTGTGCGTGCGTGTGTGTGTGTGTGTGTGTGTGTGTGTGTGTGTGTGGGTGTGGGTGTGTGTGTGTGTGTGTGTGTGTGTGTAAATAAACTAATATTTTTATATATTTTGTAGGCAGATACTAATTATGAAACCAATAATATTAAACGATATTAAAATAATAAACGTGTACTAGCAGAAGGTGATGTCAGGAGCCTTAAGAACAGACGAGTGTGCATGACAAGAGTTATGAATGTCAAAGAGGCAAGTGAGGTGTGTAAGAATAAGCCTAAATGGCACTCTGTTGTTCGTGCCTACCCCGCAAGGGAACTGGCGTGAAGTTATGTATGTATGTATGTATGTAAAATAATAAATTAATATTAAACATGATTTTTAATACTATATTTTCAGGAAATTTCAATTTCAGGGTTAGAAGTCTTGTAAATAGGTACTGTTACAAACGGAACAACGTCTCGAAGTTAATTTACTTGTTCACATAATAAACTACGTTTTAACAGTTTTCAGCGAGGTATTTTACCTGACTTTTATTACGACGTTTCGGCCACGTTTCAGTAGCCGTTAGAAGTTAAGTCAATAGAATTCATTACATAAGAATTTATACAGATTTAAGAAATTTGACAAAAAAAAGTAAATTAAAAAAAATACCCAATTACTTTCCCTGAGAAAAGATAAATAACTAAAAAAAACCCAAAAAGTTTAAAAAAATACAAGACTGCTCTGAACAAAGACAGAGCAGGAAGGCAAAAAAATAATAAACGCAAGTCAGGCCGCACATGCTTACACCTATGGGTCAGAGCATCTGCTTACCACTCACTACACGCTTGCTTGCTACACACTTGCTGCTTACAAGTGACCCCTCCTGTCCATCCAGCGTCGCGCCGTTTGTATAATTGATAATCCCATACTAGTCTGCTGGTCAGCGAGTCGTGACACGACTAAATGGCGGCAAATTCTAAATATCTTCAACTGGCAACATTAAATATAACATAAAAAACCCGATTTGTTACTTTTGTATTTTTTTTTGTTTTTGGAGCGAGGGAAATTGCTTAACCGATTTACGCACAAACTGGGCCGTTGCTAGGGGAACGACACGCGTCGGTCGGGGGCGATAACACTGCAGCATTAGTATGCTCTTGGCAGCGCTCCGTCCGCGATCGACGTCACAGAATAGTGTGGAAGACTCCGAGCGTTGCTGCACGAGCGAGCAACCCCAATACCCACTAAAACCCCCTCCTCCCTGTCGACCCCGCGCTTTTGTTTGTGTTGGAAAGGCTGAGATTTAGAACATAGTTACGCCCAGCCGCTGTATTTTTATATTAATGTAACTACTTGATTTTGGTCTCGCCATTGCTTATTGAAAAATTTCCACAAAAGATCACAATAGCGACATGCGATGATATGTTGGCGACTACTTGTTTGACAGATATGAATGTTGCCATGGGAAGAATCTGACACTACTCGCTGGCCAGACTTTAACAAAGGGATTCGCAAACTATTTTGGACAAGAGCCCCCTTTTCCAAAACGAACTGATGCCTCAGTCCCCCATAGGCAAATCTAATACTTTAAAAAGTAAAAGCTTTAAAGCCAATACTTTAAAAATCCATCTCTAGTTTTTTTTCGTATTGATACAAAATACTTACCAATTTAAAAACTTTGCGGTTGGTTAAGTGAGTAAAGTTGACATCATTCTCTCATTAAAATTTAACAAAATAAATAGACATAAAATTCAGTAAAAATCAAGTGAAATTAATAATTATTATTAATGCAGATTACTTAAGTAGGTAATTATTTCTTGAAACAAAAACACATTTGTACACGTAATACAACTTATACAGACAGTATCATGAAAGTTTCAAATAAGAACTTGTGTAATAGGGGTCTATTTTTAGACCGCGATGACCTCCAAAATCAGTTTTCATTTATATTGACCCCTTTTTTTTTATAACGCAGGGGTAATGTTATTCGACACCATCCTCGGGCCCTTCGAGGGAAGGGTTAAAATGCAGGCATAAGGCCTGCATCAAGGTTGTTTGGACTCTTAGCGACCGGTTCTCCATGCTTGCTTCTAAAGCGAAGCTATCGCGAAAATCTACCGCCGAACTACCTACTAAACCACCATGACGCCCCTACGCTCTGTAACTGGGCCACCCCGGGGAGCAGAATGACCCCCCGTAATGTCACCCCCGTGACAGCAGCTCCCTGTGTCGGTAACTAAGGGAGGAGAAGATGCGCGTAGAGGCGCCTACGACCTCCAGTCCGTCTCCTGCAGACGAGGTCTGCGTACGCGTCCTCCTCCCTCGCTCTTTCAGCGGCCTCCTTCTGCAACATGGTTTATGTCGACCCCAGAGGGTCGATATCGACCACTTTGGGAATCCCTGCCTTAGTCACTTCATTTACGTTAAACGGCCCTTATACAAAAGTTCATAGGACTTTGATTAAGGAGAGAAAAAGCTCGGCATTTAAAAATTATCATATTTAATTGACTCGGCCAAACAAGTTGGTAGGTATCTTGAAAGATTCAAATAAAAACTTGTGTTAATTAATAGGGGTCGGTCCAAAATGAGTTTTCGCTTATGTCAACACCTGGAAAACCGATTTAGAACTCATTAACCGACTTCAAAAAAAGGAGGAGGTTCTCAATTCGTCTGGATCTTTTTTTTATGTATGTTCACCGATTACTCAGACATTTATGATCCGATTTACGTGATTCTTGTTTAGTTTGATGCGGAATAGTTGCCATTTGGTCCCCTAAAAATTTAACATAGTTTGGCCCCGTAGTTTTCATTTTATGAACATTTTTTTGTTCCCGTCTCTTGGGACCTATATATTTTTTAAGGAGCGCGGCACCTTTCGTACGTCTACCCATACATAGCTAGACACTAAAAAGTAACAAACAAAATAAAAAAACTTCGTTTAAAAAAACCGACTTCAAAATCTAAAAAACTAAAAAGTATAAAATAATTTATTTCTAAAGCTATTATTATTAATATATATTATCTAAAACATCTTGAAGTCAGTGCAAAATAAATCATAAAAATTACTATATTTTTTGAAAATTACTAAGCACCGACTTTAAGATGCTTTAGATAATATATATTAATAATAATAGCTTTAGAAAAAAAATATTTTATACTTTTTAGTTTTTGAAGTCGGTTTTTTTAAACGAGGTTTTTTTATTTTATTTCCTCCTTCATTTCCATTCTCATATCCTTCAGCGGTAGCTAACTAAAAAAATACTAATTTTATATGTAAAACAAGCTGTTTATAATATACATATTAAACTTAAAAGTTCTCTTGTTACAGGTGGTTGATCCAACTAGCAGGGAGCTATTAGGTCCGCATCAGAGAGGCGAAATATGTATAAAATCAGGCACACTGACTAAAGGTGGGTAGGTTAAGCTATTAATACTACTGCCTATCTCAAATACGACGGTACTTTTTTTTAATGTTTAAGGCTTGGCAACTAGGCCTTTAAGCCAGTTGTATTGTAGGCTACAATCCACACCATTCAACGGAGTTCTTGTGAAAACTCGAAAGGCCACATTTGACTATACAGTTCACATTTCTAACAAAAACACATAATTACTACTCAAAAACTATCAATATCCTACAACTATTGTTCATTTTAGAGACATTTTACACATTTTTAGAAAATAAAACTGCACAGCACAACGTCTCCTTTCAGTTCCCGCTAAAAACTCAATACATGACGGTATGGTTGTTACATCCCATAGAGCATAACTTGTTATGTTATACTTGACCTATGAATCAGATACAAATTTTAATGATGTATATAGAAATAAATTAATACTTCTTACTGATTAAAATTGACATATACGTGGGATACTCAGAAAATATATTTTTTTTATTGCAGGAGTACAGCAGACAGGCAGACGGCCCACTTGATAGAAAACGGTTACCATCGCCTATGAACATTTGCAACACCAAAGGTACTACAAATGCGCTGCTGCTCTCTTAAGGGAGACTGGAACCTGGTCACTAGTGCCGGAACACAACTCAAGGTCATTATGGCGGCATACTCTAGCCCAGGGGTGGTAGCCATCCAGTCGGGCAAATGCCCTACCACCTGGCTGTGGGTTGTTTTATCGCCTCTTACGACAGGCCGCCCGGCCGCAGGAAATTGTAGTGTTTATCCGTTCCTGCACGGATAGCAATATTTTTTCATTAAATCTTTTCAAAGTACTCTCCACCAGCCTCTATATAAATTTTCATGCCTCTAAACCAGTTTTTGAAACACTTTCCAGTCTGCCGTAGGTCGTTTACAACTTGCTCGAACGCTGACAGCATCTTCCGGCGACGAAAATTATATCCCTTTGAGCTGATTTTTTTATGCGGGAATAAAAAGAAGTCACACGGTGCTAGGTCAGGGCTGTAAGGAGGGTGACCCAGGAGTTTGTATTTCAGCAATCTATATCTTAATATATATAAATTATGTGTCACGTTGTTTGTCCGCGATGGACTCCTAAACTACTTGACCGATTTTAATCAAATTTGCACACCGTGTGCAGTTTGATCCGACTTGAAAGATAGGATAGCTTACATTTGGACCCGGTAGGTGGCGCTGGAATCAGATTCTAAATTTTATTTCTTCAGGGCAGAACAACGTCTGCCGGGAGACAGCTAGTATATATATATAAAAGAAAGTCGTGTTAGTTACACTATTTATAACTCAATAACGTGACGTAGGATACTTTTTATCCCGTTGGAACCGGTAGGTGGCGCTGAGATCGGGTTCTAGAAACCTCCTAATCACCTGGACTGATTTTGGTGATTTTGTTGTTGTGTGTTTGAATGGGTCCCCGCATGGTTTAAATCCACAATTGGTACCGGTAGGTGGCGCTGGGATCGGGTGTTAGATTTTTATTTTTTCAGAGCAGGACAACGTCTGCCGGGGCCGCTAGTATTAGATAAACAATTAACATTGTTTTTCTCTTTGGCATCTTCACCATACGGATCTGATAAAACGACCTCTGTAGGCCCACAGTTGTATAATTGACATCTGAAATGCATTCGTTTTTTTTTTCAGGGTATATAGACACCGACAACGATACAACCTTCGACGAGGAAGGCTTTTTTAAAACTGGCGACATCGGCTATTATGATGAAGATGGCTACTTCTTCATTGTTGACAGGATCAAAGATCTAATCAAATTTAATTCGTATCAGGTTAGCTTCTTCTTTTGCCCTCGTCTTATTAATATTAACTGTCTTCTAAATTTATCTCACAAATTCTCTGTACATATTTTATGTAAATTTTTAGCTTTTAACAAAATCGTTCTGCAAGATACTTTAGTTTGTTTGTATAATTGGACCTACTTATGCTAAACAGAACCAATCCACAAACATGCCAAAACTGGGTTAAGGATGCAGAAGACTTTCAAAATGCACCTTCTATCGACTCAATAAAAATCATAATGAGAAAATATAATATACAATATTCTAAATGTATTTTCCAAAATATACACATATTTTTTTGTACGTAAAATTTTAATAAAAACGGCTTTTTCTCAAAACTGTCAGTATGTGGGTTGGTTCCATTTTGCATATTTAGGTCCAATTGTTGTACATAATTTATTGGCAACTCCCCATTTAGCACAAATTTGTGCTTGAATTTAAAATGAAACGATTTATTGTTGTTGTCTCACTCTGTTTATATAGGATTTGTATGAAAGAAAAATTCTCTTGGTTTGATATATGATATACGTTACGATGAGGTTTGCACCTGAAGCTAGAGTTGCGTCGGACACGTACGAGCCGGTAGATTTGTCCCGTACAAAATCCAATGGTACTGCTACGGTACAAAATCTAAAAAAGTAATGCTTCAAATATTTTGTCGCGCTACTACTCAATGTACTACTCGGGCCTCAAATCTAAAAGGAACGACGGAACGAGGCATACGCTACAATAGTACAATAACGCCTCTACGGATATTCACATGACAAAGAGGGACAACATAACTGTAATACATACATAACTTCACGCCAGTTCCCTTGCGGGGTAGGCACGAACAACAGAGCGCCATTTAGGCCCATTCTTACACACCTCACTTGCTTCTTTGACATTCATAACTCTTGTCATGCACACTCGTCTGTTCTTAAGGCTCCTGACATCACCCTCCGCTAGTACACGATCAATTTGATCATGGAAGGTGTGTCGTGGCCTTCCACGACTTCTGCATCCATCCACTTTTGCATTGTATATCTGTTTAGTCATTCTTTCATCATGCATTCTTTCCACGTGCCCGAACCACCGGAGCATTCCTTTCCTCACCTTCACCCCGACACTCTCTTTCAGACCAACTCTCTTTCTTACTTCGGTATTACGAACGCGGTCCGCGAGCGTAACGACTGACTGAGCTGGGGAAGTCCGTCAGTGGAGGAGCTCCATACATCTCTATTTACTGTAATACATAGGTACAATTTGTGAGAAACGGACAAACGAGGGAATGACGACCATCGCTTCAAATGTACTGCCGCACTACAAATGCACTGCTACGCTACAAATGTACTGCCACGGTACAAACAGTACAAAATGCCTCGCTTCATTTGAAGTGATACGTTGCACTGGTTCAGTACAAAATGTCATGTTACTCTTACAAACTCATTTTAAAATCATGTACTACCCAACACTACCTGAAGCTGTTACCAAGTCTCATTATGAGACAGGAGCATATGAGCCTAAGGGAATATTTATTTCAGGCTTCTTACTTACTCTTGAAGTCGATTTCTTTTTTAGTAGATTCTTATAACCTATAAACAAACGCAGGTGGCTCCGGCTGAATTGGAAGCAGTGCTCCTCCAACACCCGTCAGTGAAGGATGCCGCGGTGGTGGGGGTACCCCACGTGGAGTGGGGAGAAGTCCCTACAGGGCTGGTGGTACTCCAACCAGGAGTCACCACAGAAGCGGTGGAAATCCTCGAATTTGTCAACTCACAGGTATAGTCGAGCTGGGGAAGTCCGTCAGTGGAGGAGCTCCGTACATCTTTCTTTAGTTCCGAGTTTGAGTAGCTACGACTACCGCAAATCGGTCAGTAATGCTAAGACACCATTTAACTCTGTGTTCGAATTGTAGTTGGCGTTAAATTCTGTTTAAAAAAAGTAAAAATTGAGATGTGTACGAACTATGGAGGGTAGAGGAATATAAGAATATAGGAAAATAGTTGAAGTTGTAAATAACAGTTCAAAAACCGTCCACAATGGCGCTGATGTAGACAAAGGGTATGGTATGATTGTAACTGTTGTAGACGAGTCGAAATATGCAGAGTTAAAAAAAAAATATCTTTGGCGACTAGAGTAGTTAGTGACAGTACACTGTTATAAAACGTCAACTATTTACGTAGTACGAAGTAATTTATTAAATATAACCTCAAAGAATTGTTATGTGAAAACGTGAATAGTGATTTTATTTCGTGAATTTTGAATAATACGCTTAGTGATTTTGTAATATTTAATTTTATAAAATTAAAACACTATAATACCACTCTAATAACTTTTGGCGCTTTTTTAAAAATTCACCCTGATGCCAAAGTGGCGCCACCCTAATTTAATGCATTTCGACGAACACTTTTTCATATACACAGATGATTCTCCTTACCTCTACCCTCCATAATACGAACTTACCCCATTGACAGACTTTTTTTTTTATTGCAGGAGATCAGGAGACAGGCAGACGGCCCACTTGATGGAAAGCGGTTAATATGGACATTTGCAACACCAAAGTTGCTACAAATGCGCTGCTGCTCTCTTAAGGTTGACTAGAACCTGATCACTAATGCCGGAACACAACTCAAGGTTGTTATGGCGACATACTCTAGACCAGGGGTGGTAGCCATCCAGTCGGGCAAATACCCTACCACCTGGCTGTGGGTTGTTTGTCGCCTCTTACGACAGGCCGCCCGGCCGCAGGAAATTGTATTCTTTCTCCGTTCCAGCACGGATAAAATTATTAATAAAAATACCAAAGACTGTAGATATTATTTATTAAGTGTTGTCTTAATAGTTAGGTTTTTTTTCACTAAATGTCGCTACTATCGTTTGTTCATAACGTAACGTCTGTATATTAATTTAGTTCATGCATTCGTACAGGCACGAAGTAAGAGGCGACAAAACAACACACAGCCAGGTGGTAGGATATTTGCCCATAATAACCTTGAATTGTATTCCGGCATTAGCGGCCAAGACCCCCTTTAGAGAGCGGCAGCATATTGGTAGCACCTATAGCGTTATAAATGTCCATAGCAACGGTAACTGCTTTCCATCAGGTGGGACGTCTGCCTGTATGCTGAACTCATGCTATATAAAAAAAATTAAGTATATGTTTTGTAAAAAAAATATATTTTCTAATGAAAAATTATTTATATCTTTCTCTAGGTATCCCATCGGATGTGTCTCGCTGGTGGGCTGAAATTCGTGAACGACCTCCCGTATGGTGGAAATAACAAGTTGGATCGAAAGGCTCTTAAACTCATGCTGTGAGTTATGAAAATTGATGTATCGATTCGTCAATAAAGAACAGTGCCATCTAGTGGTGACAAATATGAATCTGTAACTTATTAATATATTACAGTGACGCTAGAGGGTTGAAGTATGGAAGAAGGATAAACATAAATGGTAATACGCGCTCCAATCACAGTAATAGTAGTAGATTTCGCCACAAAGGAATCTTTAGTTCATACAGCCAATTCTGATGTATAATAAGTCTTCGTATAGTATAGTAGCACATTTATATTGTAGGCTACAACCTACGCGATTCAACTGAGTTATTGTGTGAAATCTAAAGGCTACATCTGACTATACATGTCACGTTTCTCACAAAAACACATGATTACTACTCAAAAACTTTATGTATTATAATATAACTGTTTTGCATTCCAACAAAACAGGTATTATGTGTTGACTGAGACACACAGTGTTGTTAGAAGAACGCATGTAATAATTTGCCACTATTTAATATCTATAGTATAATTACTCACCAATTTCATCATGATTTTATACCTTTCTCTTTTACTCACCAGCATGACATCTCTTTCCCTGATGTGACAGATCTGAGATAGCTGTCAATTCATATGGTCTTCAGTACACCAGCAAGAAACTTGCTGCAACACTGTGTGTCTCAGTCAACACATAATACCTGTTTT
This sequence comes from Dendrolimus kikuchii, assembly GCA_019925095.2. Classification (NCBI taxonomy): domain Eukaryota; kingdom Metazoa; phylum Arthropoda; class Insecta; order Lepidoptera; family Lasiocampidae; genus Dendrolimus; species Dendrolimus kikuchii. The sequence goes on from CM034415.1 coordinate 8,527,321, forward strand.
GTTGGAATGCAAAACAGTTATATTATGTGTCTCTGTCGACACACAGTGTTGTTAGAAGACCTGTTTGTTATCTGCTGGTGAAAGCACAAGTAATACAATGCATATGATGATTAGAGATTTAAAATATTTCTCAAAGTATATCCGATTTACTTTAAGAATTTTAATTTGTCTGTGAAGGAATAAAAAAAAAAATTAATACTAATAACCTCACAATTTATCAATTTCCAACAATATTGATTTATATTATTATATGGATAATAGTCTCTCCCTGTCTCCCTAGGTTTGCTGGAAGAAAACTCTCTTTGGAGTTGTTAACCTTGTTTTGGTACATCACCACTCTCTGTAGTTTTATATGTAACTACTTTGTGTACAATAAAGAAAGAAAAAATAATAATCCTCCTATCTGAAATCAATTATTATTTTAAAGAAAATGTTGATTAGATGATAAGATCTCAAGGTTCCTTGGTAAAGAACTTATCTTATGAAACTTCCATTAAAAATGGAAAACCTAAAGGTAAACATAACTAAAGAGCCTTAATAACAACTAAAATTAGCTTATAGCTAATCTTGACTAGGTTTGATATCATTAATAGAAATATCTGTATGTTTCAATTCTTATAAGATTCCTCTAATATCTCTTGTACTGGTCACTTTATAACTAACATCTTATATCAACATCTAGATAATAGGTATATATGTAGAGTAGTATTAATCTCTCCCCCCCCCCCCTTTTTTTTATAGAGTACTATATTGTATATTTACAAAAAATATTATATACAATGTCTCTGAAAACAGTAATTATGGTTCTTTAAGCAATTTTTATCTTTCAAGATAATGATAGAAATGTAGAAACTTGTACTCATTCTCTATCTAGGCTTTTTGACCTTTCAGATACTGTTATAAAATGTTTAACATGTGTTACAGGACAAAACAATAATATCGGTGTTTCCGTAACATCCAGCTAGACTGCTTATTATTTTATTTATAATCTTGTTATTAAACAAAGTTGTGGCTACCAGCCAATTGTTTTGATTGTCTGGGGATGCCCTGGTGTCAACAGATCATAGATTCTACAGCCTGAGGCAAGTAATAGTAGTGACTATCCAGCTACTAATATGAAATTATATATACTTATATATATATATATATATATATAATTTTATTTATTTATTTTAATTTTGTCAAATAGAAATGCTAATATTCTACACAAATATTATTTTAAATTTCTGGTTTAACAAGTGAAATGGTCTTAAGTATTTGATGATCATTTTACATCTCTGATAATGTTATTATATGATAGATAGAAAACACTTTAATTTACACCATTTCAAAAAAACTTAAGAACTAGTAATATATGTTAGCCCTTTTAAAATTTATTTTTGGCAATGTCTATTGTAGATATTATTGTAACCCGTGCGGGCCGTTGTATAAAACGGCCAAATAGGTTCGTGGAACACGAGGGGGAAGGGTAAAGAGGCACTCCGACGCAAAGCCGCTGCAGTCGACACTCGTTAGTCCGCGTATAGCTCACGCAGTGGCGGGTCGCGTGCCTTACATATTTTCCGTACCCTTATTCCCACCACGTGTTTCGCGAGATATTACCGGAGGAGGTTTGCAGCCCCTCCGTGCATTTTACTAAAGTTTATGTACTATAATAATTCTTCCATTTGTTTTTCGTGTGAGTTGATAAAAAAATGTTCTGTGTACAACCAACGAAATAAACGTGTTCTTTTGTGACGTATAGTTTTCTTCTGTTGATATTAGTTACCCTGACAATAAGTGGCGCCCAACGTTAAATAATATAGTCCGTGTGGGGAACAATAGTGTTACGTGCGTGAACTTACAAGTTACGACACGCCATAAGGTGAGTACGCGTGCGTGACCAACAGAACAAAATGGCGTCTCATAACACGAGAAGTAAAACAAGGAATTTTACAGAAGAGGCCACACAGGGTATGGAACCTTCTGAAACCATGGCAGTTACACCGACGCGTAATTTTACCCATGTGACCGACGGGGACCACACCCCGTTGGAACAACGTGATGACGCAACGGACCACGCCTTTTCATCCCAAGCGGCAGAATCAAACATAACGTTTTCACACGAAAACGTTGCTGCAATAATTTCATCGTTACAGCGAACACAAACAGAAGCGCTAAAAGAACTTATGTCATCAATAACGCGCGCAAATGCATCGACTCCTATTCCGCAGGTGACCGCTGAAGGTACCCTAACAAGATGTAAGGCTACATTTTCCGGTAACCCAGATGAAAACGTGGAAGCATTCATAGAAGCCCTAGAAGCCTACAGTGAGTGCGCACAGGTGAATAATAGTAACATGGTTCGAGGTATGTCTTACTTATTACACGGTCAGGCGGCGACATGGTGGCAAGGCATCAGAAGTAATATAAATTCCTGGTCACAGATAAAAGATAATTTGATTAATACATTTGGAGACCGCCGACCGCCGTACCGGATATACTTAGACATATTTAAAAACCCTCAACAGAATGAATCTACGGATATCTTCGTATCACGCATTCGTGCTTTATTTGCTAAATTACCTAATGGTGATCTAAATGAAAAAGTCATGCTGGACATGACGTATGGACTCCTAAGCTGCCGTATAAGAGAAAAACTCCGAAGAACAGATTTTCAAACATTCGCAGAGTTACTCTACCATGCGCGGAACGCCGAAGATGCAATTATGGAAAGCAAACGACAATATTTACCACGCATGTCGCAAGTGTCTACTGTGCCTACGACGCGTGCACTGCACGTCCCGAGCGCCGCGCCAAACGTGATGTGCGAAATACCGTCGCAAACGAGTACCACGATGCCATTAAACTTGGGCCCCGCGCCGTACAGGCCGCGCGCAGGCGGCGCGTTTACAACCCCACCGCCCCCCACGACACCGCAGCCCGTATCGGAGACCGCTGCTCCAAGGAGACAGCGCCCATTCTGCTCTTACTGCAGGCGTTTCGGACATACAAAAGAACAGTGTCGTAAGTGCCAAAATAAAGGTGAGTCTCAAACTTATAATAACTATGCAATCGCGTGTGATAATAGTGGAAAAAGTGATAGTTTTTATTGCGTCGAAACGAATCCACATTCGCGTAGTGTGTGTACCCCAAATGGGAACGAACATTCGTTAATGTTAAATAATAATAATATGAACACTAAAGTAGATATAATTGAGACAAATTCTAAGATTTGTGACAAAAAAATCGGTGACGTCCAAATGGCAAATCAGGTTAACTCGGATTTTTATAAAAATCAAAATTATGTAATATGTAATTCTAATTTAGTGGAAAATATGAATGTTACATGTATGTATAGTAATAAATGCGGTAATGGCGAGGCTCGCCCTATTTTTAATATTAATATATTGGGATACAATGGCACCGCGATAATTGATACCGGAGCCAAACACTGTATAGCGGGACACACACTGTATGCTCTCCTTCTGCGCCTAGGACATCCGTCCCGTTCCTCAACAAGAGAAGTAAAACTTGCAGACGGAGTAACGCGTACAATGAAAGTACTTACCACCTTCTTAGAGGTGCGATTAGAACATAAAATTATAGAAATTGCTTTTTTAATATTCCCAGACGCTACTAATAATGAAACATTGTTAGGGATAGACTTCCTTACCGCCGCAAAGGTCTGTGTAGATTTTCACACAAAAATTTGGTTTTTTAGTGATGTTAATAAATTGAAATATAACCTTTCCTTTGAACCTATCACACGTAGCGTACCCTGTTCCTCTGTAGAGGTTCTTAGAGACGACGAAGGTAGTCATCTCAACCCAGCTGAGCGACAGGCACTAGCTGATGTCCTCACCAGGAACGCAAGAGTCTTCAATGCAGGGGGAGGTCCGACACCATATGCGGAACACCACATCGATACAGGTGAGCACACTCCAATTTCAGTACCTCCATATCGCCTTAACCCTTCAAAGAAGGAGAAGATGAAGGCAGAAATTGATAAAATGTTAAAGGACGACATCATCGAAGAATGTGAGTCAGCGTGGTCTTCCCCGGCCCTTTTGGTACCAAAGGCAAACGGAAGTATTCGTTTTTGCGTTGACTATCGCCGCTTGAACGCGATCACCAAATCGGACACCTACCCGATGCCGCGGATCGATGAATTGTTGCAAAATACCAAGCGGAACTGTTACATGAGCTCCTTGGACTTGCGATCTTCTTATTGGCAGGTAATGGTTCGCGAAGCTGATAGGGACAAGACAGCGTTTGTATGCCCTCTCGGCACGTTCCGTTTTAAAAGGATGCCTTTTGGACTCAAAAACGCCCCGGCCACCTTTCAACGCCTTATAGACCGTTTCCGCTCCTGCTCAAGTTTACAGGATACAATAGTACTTGCATATTTAGATGACATTTTGGTTATTTCTGAAGGTTACGAGCGTCATCTACAAGATCTCGAGGCAGTTTTCAAGCGTTTAGCCGAGTTCAATCTCCACGTTAACAGGGAGAAATGTGCGTTTGCTAGAGAGAGTCTAAAATATCTTGGCCATGTTGTCAGCCAAGATGGAGTTTCCACCGACCCTGAAAAGGTGAGTGCTGTACTTGAGATGAAGGAACCAAGTACACTAAAACATTTAAAAACCTTCTTACAGACCTGCTCTTGGTTCAGAAAATTTATCCCAAATTTCTCCAAAGTTGCTGAACCCCTTACGCGATTAACTAGGAAGAACCAAATTTGGATTTGGGGTGCTGAGCAAACTCAAGCATTTAATGAATTGAAGCGATTATTAACCTCGGCTCCAATTCTTGTACAACCCGATTTTAACCAGCCTTTCACTCTGCGCACAGACGCAAGTAACTACGCCTTAGGTGCAGTTTTACTACAAGGCGACGGAAACCAAGAAAGGCCGATCGAATACGCCAGCCGGCTCCTTAACGCAGCAGAGCGAAATTACGGCACGGTGGAACGCGAGGCGCTCGCGGTGGTATGGGCAGTAGAACGGTTTCGTCCATATATAGACGGCCATCCTGTGGTTATCGGCAGTGACCATCAACCTCTGCGTTGGCTATTATCACTTAAATCTCCAGCAGGTAGGTTAGTAAGATGGGCTTTAAAAATCCAATCTTTCGACATCAAATTCCAATATACCCCGGGAAAAGCGAACGTCGTGGCAGATACGCTAAGCAGACCCATATGTTCCGAGAATTCTCGCGCCGAGTGCGGTATCTGCTCAGTCATTTGTGATCTACCAACCAAGACACCAACTCAAATTCGCCAGGAACAAATTTCCGACCCGGAAGTGGAAAAGATAATAAAGGAAATAGAGGGTACCGAAGATGTTGCTGCTGAAAGATGGTTGAAAAGGGGATACCTCATGGACCAAGGCGTACTTTTCCGTTACAACCCAGATTCGGAGAGTGAATCCCCTCAGTTAGTCGTTCCTGCAGGCCAGATTGTGGATATTCTAAAGAAATTACATGATTCTCCAACAGCCGGCCATCCAGGCATTGATAGAACGTATCACAAAGTGGCACAACTGTACTATTTTACAGGGATGCGGAGAATAATCACGGATTATGTCAAAGCCTGCATCCACTGTCAGCGTTACAAGGCCACCAACGCGAAACCACCAGGTTTACTTCAAACACCGGTGATGAATCAACGGAGTGAAGTACTAGCAATCGATTTATTTGGCCCGTTACCAGAAGGAGACCAGGGGGAGCGTTGGATCCTACTAGTTGAAGATACGGCCACTCGTTGGACGGAGCTATATGCTCTACAGGACGCAACAGCAGAAGCTTGTGCCCGTATCCTCATCGAAGAGTACTTTATGCGATTTGGGTTGCCCCGTAGAATAATTTCGGATAATGGGGTTCAATTTGTATCAGCAGTAATGCGCAAATGCATGTTAGTAATGGATATTAAACAAAACTTTGTCCCACTTTACCATCCGGAGGCAAACCCAGCGGAACGTAAAAATCGCGATTTAAAAGCGATGTTAGCATATCTTGTAGAGAGCAACCATGCTTCTTGGCCGAAGATGTTGCCGGTGATCCGCTTCGCCTTGAATAGCGCAAAATGCCGCACAACAGGCATGTCACCTGCTTACTTAACCTTTGGCAGAGAAATGAGGTCCCCCACAGAGGTTGTCCATGATATTCGTGCGGTGCTGGACAAAGATAACTTTGCCCCACAGATTACTCCGTATCTTAGGCAATTTCTGAACTCTTTAGCATCAATACGGGAACGCGTGGAGGTCCAGCAAGACAAAGCTAAGACATATGCTGACGCTTCGCGACGACGCTCCGATAGCTTTCAGGTAGGTGATCTAGTATTAATGAAGTCCCACCTGTTGAGTAAAGGATCAAAAGACTTAACTGCAAAATTTTACCCTCGACGTGACGGACCCTACAAAATAGTACAAAAGGTAAGTCCGACCACCTTCGTTGTCGCAACCACTGCAAATAGCGTTTTAGGAAAATACCATGTGCAAGACCTTACCCGTTACCAAGGTAACAAACTCACCCCACCAAAACCTGTCAATCCTAAGCGAAATCGAGGACGCCCGGCTAAGGCCGATGAAGATGATAGGATCCTAGTCCAGGAACGAGGGCGTATTCCAGGACTAGAGGGGGAGCATATTGTAACCCGTGCGGGCCGTTGTATAAAACGGCCAAATAGGTTCGTGGAACACGAGGGGGAAGGGTAAAGAGGCACTCCGACGCAAAGCCGCTGCAGTCGACACTCGTTAGTCCGCGTATAGCTCACGCAGTGGCGGGTCGCGTGCCTTACATATTTTCCGTACCCTTATTCCCACCACGTGTTTCGCGAGATATTACCGGAGGAGGTTTGCAGCCCCTCCGTGCATTTTACTAAAGTTTATGTACTATAATAATTCTTCCATTTGTTTTTCGTGTGAGTTGATAAAAAAATGTTCTGTGTACAACCAACGAAATAAACGTGTTCTTTTGTGACGTATAGTTTTCTTCTGTTGATATTAGTTACCCTGACAATAATATATAGTAATTGTAGTGGTAAGTATTATTAAGCAGGTGTCTGCCAACTACTTTGATAAGTTTTGCTACTTGTGATTCAGTAAGAGACTTGATCATTCAAACTCTAACTTTTTAAGCAAAAAGGGGCAATCTGTCTGTCTGTCCGTCTACTGAGATCTTCCTCCTGTCTTAAATGAGAATTATTAATAATCTTTGCTTTCAAGTTTGACCTCCGAAAGCCCTTGGTCTATTCTGGTATTAATAAAATTTCCTTTAACCTGGTTCAAGTAAGACAGTATTCTATTAGGCTGGGTGGGGAAAATTGCCAAGCCCAGCCGAAAGTCTCATTTCTACCGAATACATTGTAGAAAAATGAGCACACCTGTCTGGGGCCACTCATCACATACTTTGATGAAAATAAGTCCATGCCTTGGATGTTTCAACTTTTGAACATAGCCTCCATGGCCTGGGGCAGAAGAAGCCACTTCAGAACTTTAGAACCATTTGAATCTGGCTTATTGTTCAGTTCCACGCGGACGACGTCGCGGGCACAGATAGTAATATACAGCTTTGCTTTAGAAGCAAGCGTGGAGAACCGATCACTGAGTTCCACACACTCTCGATGCAGGCCTTATGCCTACATTCTGACCCTTCCCCCGAAGGGTCCGCAGATGGTGCCCAAGAATATTCCTGCGTTATCAAAAAAAAGGCTACTTTAATTTTAGAAAAAAATTAAAGCCACACGCATCGCGGACGAAGTCCCGGGTAAAAACTATATTGTAATCTAAGATCTGGCTTAAAGGCCTAGCTGCCAATCCATAAACCTAAATAAAAATGAAATAGTGACATTTTGAAAATATATTTACACAATATTATAATGTTATATCAAAAATAGGAACAGAGGCAAGGAATTATTATTACCATTCGAGTGACGCGTCTGGTGGTCTACCTATTTAATTCAGCTAAGTTCAGGTTTTGTTAAATTAAACCAACATAATGGATAATCAAATTTTTATTTGGAAAATAACACATAACTAATAACTACTATAGTGGAGTTTAAACATAACCTTATAAACTACATTTATTAATTTGTACATCTAACTTGATTCTATACGATATAACAAAATGTTGCACTTTTGCACCAAAAATTGTTTTTTATTGTTTTACAGATTTCGATTTTCATTGTACTCAAAATAAATACCTTTATAATCGAAAAACATGTTTTATTCAATGAAGAAAAACTTATCATTAGTGTATACTTATGAATAAATACATTTTAAAATTTTAAAATAGTCCTGTTTTAAATATTTCAATTGAGGAACGTTTTGTGAAAATTAAATGTAATAATTTTATTGTTGAACATTTAAATAACGAAAATTTAATATTTTTAAAATGTTGTCTTCAACAACTATGCATATTTGTACGTATAATTATGTTTTTAAGTCGTAGTTTCTAGAAATAAAAAAAAGAGATTTATATGTCAATGCAAAGAGAATTAAAAAATTCTAGAATAGAATAAAAATTAAGTTTTGACATGAACATTTAAATTTAAAAGATTTTTTAATTTTAACAGTTCTACATTATATGAACGTTAAACAGTTTAGCTAATGTCAATCCAAAGAAAATTCAAAATTTAATATTTTAATTTCCACATTTATAGAATAAAATGAATATTTGACATGAATTTTCAAATATTTTCTATTTATTTCAACAGCTAAATTTTATTTTTTAATTGCAGAAACCAAACTAGCGGTTTGCAAATGTCAACATTAAAAATAATGCGTGATGTTTTTGTTTATATTCACCAATAACACAGGCAAATGACATACTCCATACAGACTTAATAATAGTGTTTGATTTTTGACACTGACGTTTCCTACTGTCAGTCTGGTATCTACAGTTAAAAAACTATAACTTATATAGATACATATATGAATTGAAACAATTTATATGTCCATTCCAACAAGCTTCTTATCGAACAGGAACTCTCCAAGACCTCTATGGCTATCCATCATCTTTTTGAGGGTCGAAGCCTTACCAGCCAAGTCACGTTGTCCCTTATATTGTTCCTCCAAGAAGTCACCAGTTAGGTAGTCCACAAGCTAGCAACAAAAGTGTATATTCAGAATGTATTTGACACGAATTTGAAAAGTCATATTTTGCTATGCAGATCTATTTATAAAAAAATATACATTTAGGATTTTCCAAGTAGGCCTTTAGGGCTAAATTCTAAACCACACGAAAAAGCGAAAAATACTCAAAAGGGTCTCGAGGTCTTGATGATAATTAAATTGACTTTTCGAAAATCTAATGTTACCAACATTAAGTTTTCGAAAAATCAATTAACCTAGGCAGGAATCGAATCGGCTGATTTTGAATACACCAGTATAATTACCTTATTAGGGTCAATTTCTGTGACGGAATGTCAAACGACAAATTAAGTGAAAGGATTTATTTTTTGTTAATGGATTCATATTTTTAATTTTTGTTAATCTGTGCCTTAACATATCAAGTTATTTGAAGCAATATTCAATTTTAGCCAGATCTGAGATCTTACTATTCATTCACTTGGTCTACCATCGGTTAAATTTTGACATTACTAGTATGGAACTTATGTCAAATTTTAACTGATATCAACGCAAATGAACGATCGGTAAGATATAGGAATAGGAACCTGTCTTTAGTCATTATAAAAATATAAACTTTATTCATTTTACTTCAATATAAATTCTTATACATTCAGATAAAGTTAAAAACCTGAATCAACAATTTGAAATAATTTTGATTTATAATTTGTTAACAAACAAAAAACAACTCGTGATAGAATAATTAAAGAATTTGAATTGAGGAACTTATTCAAAACCATTGTCATAAGTGTACAGAGGACAATATGGTATCGCAATTCGCAAACAACTGCTCTAGTTATAATACTGCGTTGTAGTTGTTAGCCGCCCACTTCCAGACAACTCGATTGTTATACATTACAAAAAGATAATATCTTAGTACATTTAAAAATCTAAATGTGTGCGGGGACACATAGTAGAAGTGAAACTTCAACGGACAAGTGGCAAAACGAATCGCAACAAAATTTTAACTTAAAATTTTACAGGCAGGTTTTCAAATTGGGCAAGTACATTAACAATCTGCCCGTAAAACTTCAAGTTAAAACTTTGTTGCGATTCCTTTTGCCACTTGTCCGTTGAAGTTTCACTTCTACTGTCCCAGCACACATTTCGATTTTTCGCAGGTTTACTGCAAATTATGATTTGGTTAGGTTAGGTACATTTTAATTAATGCATATTTTATTTTATCAAACAAAAAAACTGAATTCGATCCGGAACCAAAAAACGCATCCATAGTATACTCTAAAAGTATGCCGCCTCTCACCACGTCTAGTCTAAATTTATGCCGCTCCTCCACGCGGCCGTAACGCTTTTTCGTGACAGAAAAATCCTAAGACCCCCCGTTTATATAGAAGTTTCACTTCAAAAATTATTTTGTGTTAACATCTGTAATGATATGTGAATACATGTTTGTGTAGGCCAAAACTTTAAACGCTCATTCCCAAAAGACGCAAATTTTGAGATATATCTTTCTTTTAGTAAGCGTGCAATATGCAAGCAATGTAAGGCGCCATTCACAAATTACGTCACACGTTAAGGGGGGAGCAGAGGGTCGAAATGGACGCGTTCCGGTAGTAGTTCACAACGTCTAAAATGCTCCATCAACCGTTCAACATGGCGACCACAGTCGTGGCGAAAACGACGCTAATGACGTCATCATTTTCGATCACACAGCGCTCACAACGACCCATGTCAAGAGGTGGGTCGAAGTGGGCGCTGACCACAGAGCATTAATTCTTTCTATCTCTTGACATTGAAAAAGGCGCGATTTTCAAATCAAGAATATTTCGTCGTTTATGACATCAACGCTCCATAATCCGTTCCACTAGAGTTTATGATTGTAACGTAAGCAAGCAAGTGGAACGGGAAAAATCCCGGTCGTGAACATGGTCGTTGTGTGTCTCATCTGGAACGTAGCCGAAGTGTGACATTGATTTCACATTTCAATATTTTTAAAGCTTTTAAACACGAAACTATTAACGAAATCTACAATATTGGTGACTGGGGTCTTCTGGATTCTTCAAATTATACAGACATGTCCATCTTAAGTTCTTTTTATTATATATCATTAAAATGTAACATATTAACTATATGTGGCTAGACAAAGCATGGGGAACACACAGAGAGAGCCATAAAGCTACAATGTTACCAGTATACTACTGAATACAAAGTTGCCATTTTTGAAACTAAATAATTTACTCGAAATACACCAAAATATTACCATCTCTGTCTTATAATACGCATAGTGTTTAAATTGTTAAAAAGTAATTTAAATGGAAATAAAATTAATTACGGAACTGCTGTTTTAATTTAATAATTTTTGATCTAAAATTGTGTATGGTGTGACAAGGACGGGGGTCAAAAAACCATTAAATTCGTGTGAGGCAATTTGTGGATGGCCCCTAAGTAAGTGACTATATTACTGTAACAAAAAATTTATTTCTTTCTATTTTTTTTTTAATTGCAGGAGTTCAGCAGACAGGCCGACGGCACCCTTGATGGAAAGCGGTTACCATCGCCTACGGACATTTGCAACACCAAAGGTGCTACAAATGCGCTGCTGCTCTCTTAAGGGAGACTGGAACCTGGTCACTAATGCCGGAACACAACCCAGGGTTGTTATGGTGACATACTCTAGACCAGGGGTGGTAGCCCTCCAGGCGGGCAAATGCCCTACCACCTGGCTGTGGGTTGTTTTGTCGCCTCTTACAACAGGCCGCAGGTAATTGTATTCTTTCTCCGTTCCTGCATGGATAAGAATTTCAAATTTCTTTCGTTCTTTCTAAGAAGATGACCCAAAAGACGAAGATACTCACATGGTAATCATTGAAGACGCTGTTCTCACAATCCTTGATAACTTCGCGGATGCTGTCGGTGACACTCTTCTCCAGTTTCAACGCGTCCTCCAGAGCGTTCACGCCGCTGGTCCATGACACCGTTGGGGGGGCCTTCGAAATTAATAGATTAAAATGTATTTTAATAATGTATTGTATGAAAGTAGAGTAAACGCGGTCGAGATTTGAGCACTGCGCAAAATCTGCGGAGTGACGCTCGCGGACCGCGTTCGTAATACCGAAGTAAAAAAGAGACTTGGTCTAAAAGAGAGTGTCGGGGTAAAGGTAAGGAAAGGAATACACCGGTGGTTCGGGCATGTGGAAAGAATGCATGATGAAAGAATGACTAAACAGATATACAATACAAAAGTGGATGGATGCAGAAGTCGTGGAAGGCCACGACACACCTTCCATGATCAAATTGATCGTGTACTAGCAGAAGGTGATGTCAGGAGCCTTAAGAACAGACGAGCGTGCATGACAAGAGTTCTGAATGTCAAAGAAGCAAGTGAGGTGTGTAAGAATAAGCCTAAATGGCGCTCTGTTGTTCGTGCCTACCCCGCAAGGGAACTGGCGTGAAGTTATGTATGTATGTATGTATGTAAAATGTATTTTACTTTTTATTGCTGGAGAACAACAGACAGTCTTACGACCGACCTAATGGGAAGTTGTTACCGTTGTTTATGGTCATTTGCAACAACAAAAGTGTTATTTAGGCATATTTTTCGACAGCCTCTGAGGTTGAGTGGGCTAAGCCTTTGACGGCTTAGCTCACTGTAACGCAGACGTTACAAACAAACAGACACTTCAATTTTAATTATTTTCTATAGTTAATTATTTTTTGTTTTGTATGTAGTTTGTTGCGTCACGTTTCATCCACCAATTTATTGATATATAATTTAGCACAGTTAAAGACTAGGAGCCTTAAGAACAGACGAGTGTGCATGACAAGAGTTATGAATGTCAAAGAAGCAAGTGAGGTGTGTAAGAATGGGCCTAAATGGCGCTCTGTTGCTCGTGCCTACCCCGCAAGGGAACTGGCGTGAAGTTATGTATGTATGTATGTAAAGACTATGGTCAATACATGAACGTGATGCTAAAGTAAATACAGATAACACATTGATGATATTAATATAAGCCTAATGGCAACAACAAAAGAATGTGCAAAATTGCATATTTATGTAATAAGGTTTAAAAACAAACGCAGCAATATTCATCACAATATTTACGACCAACTAGGTCAAGTTCATAAGTGCAGTAACCGTGATATAGAATGAAAAATTTCGCTGAATATGCGGAACTTATGTGCATAGACTATATTCCATTAGACACTAACAACGATCACTTTCACGACCGCGATTTTCCCGTTCCACTTGCTTGCCGGCGTCACAATCTTAAACCTAAGTGGAACGGTTATTTGACCCACCTCTTAACGTGGTCGTTGTTTGATGGAAATTGATGACGTCATTAGTGACGTTTTCGCCACCACCACAACGACCGCGGTCGCCTTGTGTAACGTCTAACGGAGCATTTTGGGCGTTGTGAGCTACTAATGGAACGCGCTGATAGTACATACAATTGCCCGTCGAACCGCCATATTTTTATCGACTGACAAAGGCTATGTTCCATTAGGGACTCACGACGACCACGTTCAAGACCGTGATTTTTAGCGTTCCACTAGCTCGCCGGCGTTACTTTCGTTCACCCAAGTGGAACGGTTATACGACCCACCTCTTGACGTGGTCGTTGTGAGCGTTGTGTGATCGAAAATATGACGTCATTAGTGACGTTATCGCCACGACCACAACGAACGCGGTCGCCTTGTGGAACGTCTAACGGAGCATTTTGTGCGTTGTGAGCTACTAATGGAACGCGCTGATAATACTTAGAACGTGATTATTGCTTATCTATACAAACTCACCCTGATCTCAATAAGTGAGGTGACTTGTGAGGTGAGTTCTCCTCTCATCAGTAGATATTCGATCAGCTTCATCGCATGCTCGCGCTCCTCACCGGCCGCGTCGAAGAAGAACTTCGCAAAGCCCGGCCTGTTGATCTATGGATACAAGAAAAAAGAAATGATGCGGAGTTTTTGGCGAGAACTGAAAGGGGACGTTGTGCTGTGCAGTTTTATTTTCTAAAAATGTGTAAAATTACTCTAAAATGAACAATACTTGTAGGATATCGTTAGTTTTTGAGTAGTAATTATGTGTTTTTGTGAGAAATATAAACTGTATAGTCAAATGTGACCTTTCGAGTTTTCACAAGAACTCCGTTGAATGGTGTGGATTGTAGCCTACAATAGAACTGCGCCTGGCTTAAAGGCCTAGTTGCCAAGCCTTAAACATAAAAAAAAGAAATGTTGCGTCTCGTTTCATCCATCGATTTATTAATGTATAATTTAGCACAGTTAAAGACTGTGGTTAATACATGAACGTGATGCTATGTAAATACAGATAGATGATATCGCTGATGGAGCTGCCGATAAGATTGGGCATTTGTCTAAATTTAAATCATCAAAAATGTCCAATTTCATAAACGTGTAACATAGTATTTAATGTTGATTAGAATACTGCTATGCACATCACGTAAACGATAAGGTTTGTGTATATACCTAGTCTTGCCATAAATATTGTAACAAAGATTTTTTTTTTCTATTGCAAATAACATTTATAAGTTTTACAGCGTGTTAGTTTAATACATAAATATCGGATATTGTTATATATATAAGATAATAGTTACATAAGAATTGTAAAACATGAAAAGTGAGCAATAAATAAATAAAGAAATTATCCTACCTATCCCAAATCCCCTCATACCCCTCTATTAATTACACAGAACAGAATATATAAGTATTAAAACTAATAAAATTTATATTAAGAAAAGTAGGGATAAATAAATACGCAACCGATCATCTCTCCTGGGCCACAACAACCCGCACAAACACAAATCGGGCGGGCGGTTTTGGCTCGGGAGAGGCAACGCGGGGGCGTATTTATTTACATATATGAATAAAGTAACAAGTATTTAAGTATAATTAGTATATATAAGTATATAAAATAGCTAATGATATATATATGATAAATACGTAATATATATATATATATAAGTACACATACTCTCTTGTATTTAACAAAAGCATACTATACACCACACCAAACATCCACTTGACACTATATTTATATAACAAAGTAGTACACACTTGCATTTGACTCGGGCATATCTCGTTCGCCTGAGCTCACGAAGGAGAATAAAAAAAAAAAAAAAAAAAATACATAAATATCTCCATTGGCTGCAATACAGTCCTTTAAACGTTGAGGCCAGTTATCAATAAAAGCACGCACTCTTTCCATGGGAAAATTCTTTACTGCCAATTATATGGATTGTTTTAGGGACTCCAAATTATCATGGCGGTTAGAGCAAGCCGTTCTCTCTAAAACTGACCATAAATCATAATCCAGCCGATTAAGATCGGGACTAGACGACGGCAGGTCTTCAGCTCTGATGAATTTCGAAACGTTCGTTTCCAACCAAGACTGCGTGCAACGAGCTTTATGACCCGGCGCCGAGTCTTGCTAGAAGGATCATTCTTGGTTATAGAACATGGTGTTGTTAAGGGGCTTAACTACCTCCTCAAGAGTGGTATCTTGATATACTTGTGCCGATGTTTTGATACCTTTTTCACAAAAATTTGGCTCAGTCACTCCTTCATAGCTAACATCCCACCAAACCATCACTGAAGACGGATAATGCCCACGTTGGACTCTGTCGACTAATTGAGAGGCTTCCTTAGAGCTTTGAGCATACATACGGTCATTTTGTTTGTTAAAATGTTGCTCGATTGTAAACATTTTCTCATCCGTAAACAAAGTTTTCTGTGACCTCCCTTTGCGTACCGCTTCAGTAGTTGTTTCGATTTTAGCACCCTATTCTTTTTTAAGTTATGAATTAAGGAATGACCAGTGCGTCTTTTACAGGCTGCAAGTCCTAAGTCATCTTTTAAAATACGCGACATGGTTCTACGTGATATCTTCATCTCCCGAGATAAAATCTTTTGCTTTCGGACAGGATTTCTTCGAATTCTTTCCCTTGCTTCTTTGACCACCTTTTTCGTACGAATACTACGTGGACGGCCAGATCTTTTTCTGTCACAAACAGAGGAGATCTCATTGTATCTATTAATAGCCCGGTACACAAACATTTGACTAATACCAAGCGTATGGAGAGTTTTAAAAATGGCATTTGGCTCCATACCTACTTTGTGTAATGCAATCACAGTGATTTGGTTCTCTTTATCGCCCCACTCCATTTTAATATCGCAAAATGTTGTACAATGTATTGGCGCCAAAATGAGAAAACAATGAACAATCATATAAAACTGACAGATTCCTAATTCAAATGTAATATTTTGTTTCTTTTTAATTGTAACAGTATTTATGGCCAAACTAAATATAGTCTAAGTTAAATTAGGAACAATGAAGAAATGCAAGAGTACAATAACGCGTCGTCTTATTTTGTGCTCCCCTTTCGGACGATTGAGCCATGGGCTCTCATCGGTGGTGCGTCACCTTATCCAACCGGGTAACTTAACTTAATTAACCCCCACAAGAAGTATTATAATATTTCCTGCGAAATTCTTCTATCCCAGCCCTCCTAGCGCATCCTAAAGACTGACATCGCGTTGGCTTCGCCGTTGGCGTTGCAAACGTTTATAGGCGACGGTAACCACGTTCCATTAGTGACCAGTTGCTATTTCTATTCATTCACTTATGTTACCACCGGTTGAATGTTGACATTACTTGTGTAGAGCTAGAAGGGCCCATACACAATCCTGCATTGCGTCCTGCAGTAGACGGAACTTACAGAACTCAAGAGACATTCTGTTCAGTGGTGCAGGACGTAATGCAGGCTGCAACTACATTCACAGTCTGACCGTGAATGGGCCAATAGTAAAAAGACCAATTCACGGTCCGCCTAGCAGTCAGCCGCGTAATTCAGGACTGTCAATGTTGTTGCAACCTGCAATGCGTCCTGCAATACTGAGCAGATTGAGATTACTCCCTAAAGCTTTTCGTTGTTCGTTTTAGTCGTATCAACCCGAATAACTCAATAAAACTTAAAAAAAAAGGAAGAACAAAGATTTATTTAGAACTACAACAACAACGTTATATAATATAAAACAAAACTAATAGAATATACATTGTAAAATACACTTAAATATTTAAATAATAAAACTAGTAACTGCAGTTCTAAAACGAAAACCAACAACGAAATATGCTTGAGCGTAAGGCCCCTGCTTCCGAGCCATCAACTTAATAAAAAACAAATGTTACCTTATCTCTGGAGAAATGTGCGGCCATTGCTAGATATTGCACGGAGGCCTTCACCTCCATTTGGATCTGCTTCCTCATGCTGCTTATGCAGGTGGTGTTCATTGTCACCCAGTCCTCGGGAATCTCGACCGGGTTCACGTGACCTGAGTAAAAAATTGATAGAATAGAATAGAAAAAGCTTTATCGTTCACCGCATACTCATTAAATCAACAATTGGTGGTCTTATCGCTTTAGAGCGATCTCTTCCAGACAACCTGAGCTATGTAGATTTTATAAACGGAATCACAAGTGTATAACGCTTCGTGTCAGATGTGTAAGATAGATGACGTCTTTCATGTATTAGTGTAATGTGTCCAAACTAACAGCCTTAGAAACAATATTAATTTGTTTGATGTAGGCTGGTGCAACAGCATTTTGGCTGAGCCCTTATCAGACTCTGCCAAAAAGATTTATAAATATCTTGCACACGCCACCTAATTTAAATATATGTTGATTGTTAATTATTAAAGCGACATAGCCAAGCTGTGGCTAAGCCTTTAGAATTTAAAAAAAAAAAAGTATATATCGGTGGTGTGCACATTAAATACATTCATATAGTATCAATAGGATATACTATACATTACTACCCTCAAAAAAAAAAAAAATATTTTACTTAATAGTTTATTACAACATATTCTAAAATAGGATATATAAATATTACACAATACAGATACCTAAAAGAAATAAGGGGTAGGAAATAAATGCTTGATGGGCCGCTCTGCGAACTTACGCGGGATAATCTTCTACAAACGTGTACCAGTTCAGCAGAGCGCGCCCGCCTCTTAGCCGTCGCTAATTGGGAGTCTGGACAGTGGTTACAAGCACACCCATCATTTTATAATAATACACTTCTGGACAACACTACATTCTGATTAGCCGCGAGTTTACGCCTGGGGGCACCATGTTGCGTACCACATCACTGTCAATGTGGAGTTATGGTAGACCGATTTGGACACCACGGGTTGTCATGTTTAAAAAGCGCAGGAAGAAGATCTCGCCATGCCAGCCTCAACGACATCATACGCCGAGCTCTTGTCAGCGTCGGCGTCCCGGCCATTCTGGAACCGAATGGCCTGGTGCGCGACGATGGCAAGAGACCGGACGGAATGTCACTCGTCCCCTGGAAGATGGGGCGGCCGCTAATGTGGGATGCGACCTGTGTTGACACACTGGCCCCGTCACATCTTCCAATGACCGAGTCAGGGGCTGCCAACGCTGCCGCTTCAGCTGAAGACGTCAAACGGCGCAAATATGGAGCCTTAGGAAGGGGTTACATATTTGTGCCGTTTGAGGTCCGTCGGCAAAGAGTTTCTTTAAAGACATATATAAGAACCTCTTTGACACTACCCGTGATCAGAAGGCTGGCTCATATTTCGCACAACAAATAAGTATTGCCATACAGCGCGGCAATGCAGCCAGCCTTCTGGGCACGCTCCCCGTTGGCAGTGATCTGCTACATAATGTATTTTAGTTTCAATGTCTTTGGTTTTTTTTTTACTAAAGAAATAAACAATAACATATATTAATATTATATATACTACTAGCGGCCCCGGCAGACGTTGTCCTGCCTTTAAAAAATAAAATTCTAGAACCCGATCCCAGAGCCACGTACCGGTTCTAATTGCGAATCTAAACCATCCCGGTACCCACTCAAACACACAAAAACAAAATCACCAAAATCGCTCCCGGTGATTAGGAGGATTCCATAACCCGATCTCAGCGCCACCTACCGGTTCCAATTGTGAATCTAAAAGAGTAATATAAGTAAGTCATGACAAAATAAGATTAAAAATCTTGCTAAAAAATTAAAGTATATAATTAACAAATAAAAAATAGGGGTTGATCGTAGAGGGGTGAAAATTTAGGGTTGTATGTATTTTTGTATGTTGTATCATAAAAAAATAGAAATTAAAAATTTTGTCTAAAAAATAAATAAAAAAAATTAGGGGTGGACTACCCCTAACATTTAGGGGGATGAAAAATAGATGTTGGCCGATTCTCATAGATACCGGATAAGCACAAAAAATTTCATCAAAATCGGTCAAGCCGTTTCGGAGGAGTATGGCAACGAAAACTGTGACACGAGAATTTTATATATTAGATATATATAATACTAATAAGCAAATTTACATGCAATTAGGTATTAAAATTAAATATTTATTATAGTGGGAGATTATATTCTCGTACTAGTTTTTTTTTAATGGGGAGTGACTTCCTGTCTTACGTTTTCGGACAATTAATTCCACAACCGAATTATTATAATAAGTATATTTTTTAGAGTTTGGCTAACGAAGAATAAGATACTTGAATTATTCATTTACATAATTTACATATTACATAATTTTTACATGGCAACTGTAATACTGTAGACGATACACTGGCTAATACATGTCGTACGTTTAATCAACTTCTGACACCAATAAATATTATCTATGTTTTAGACTACCCATAATTTTGCAAAATCAAATTTTTAGTACCCTCGTATCGTAATTTTTTTATTTTTTTTATTGCAGGAGTTCAGCAAACAGGCAGACGGACCTGATGGAAAGCGGTCACCATCGTCTATGGACATTTGCAACACCAAAGGTGTTACAAATGCGCTGCTGCTCTCTTAAGGGAGACTGGAACCTGGTCACTAATGCCGGAACACAACTCAAGGTTATAATGACGGCATATTCTAGACCAGGGGTGGTAGCCATCCAGTCGGGGAAATGCCCTACCAAGTGGCTGTGGGTTGTTTTGTCGCCTCTTACGACAGGCCGCCTGGCCGCAGGAAACGTGGAAATATTTTTTTATTTTTTTTGGAATAGCGCTAATGCTGGTTTAAAAGTAACATAAATATCCACTAGAAGACATTGGAATGATTCTATAGTAATTTGAAGTCGCCACACTGTTATTTTTTTAAATGCCGAGCTTTTTCAGTCTCTCATTAGCCAGAGTCCTATGAACTTTTTCTATAAGGGCCGTATAACGTAAATGAAGTGACTAAGGCAGGGATTCCCAAAGTGGTTGAAATCGGTTACCTAGGGGTCGACATAAACGAAAACTGATTTTGGGGGACGACGAGGTCTGAAAATAGACCACTATTCATTTACACAAGCTCTTATTTGAAACCTTCAAGATACTGTATAAGTTGTATTACGTGTACAAATGTGTGATTTTTTTCAATAAACAATTACCTACTTAAGTATTTTTACGTAATTTGTATCAATAATTATTAATTACACTTAATATTTACTGAATTTTATGTCTATTTCATTTTGTTAAATTTTGATGAGAAAATGATGTCAAGTTTACTCATTTAACAACAACAATACTCTTTATTGTACACCAACATAAAAACAGTAACACATCTTCATATCTTAAATTTAGAAGATAGTAGTACAATGGGCGGCCTTATTGCTTAAAGCAATCTATTCCAGGCAACCAAAATTAACTTAAGCACAGTTTTTTAATTGATAAGTATTTTGTACCAATACGAAAAAAACTAGAGATAGGATTTTGAAAGTAATTTGGCTATGGGGTCTGAGGTGAACTGATAAGTTCATTTTGGAAAAAGGGGTCTCTTGCCCAAAACAGTTTGGGAATCCCTGGACTAAGGTATAGAAAAAGATTGGAAATAATTAAGACGAATACTTTTTTATTGCCTGAAGTAAGTACACAGGCAGACGGCCCACTTGAAGGAAGGTGAATACCGTCGCCTATGAACGTTTGCAACACCGGGGTCTTTGCCAACACGTTGCCAGTCTCTGGGAAAAATTTTAACGCCCTTCATAAACAACCCTATGGTCGTAGTGCAGCGGGAAAACCTCGGCGGAAAATTCTCTCCAAATCATTATCGTACCCGAAACAAACGTTCTAGAGGACCGTTGCGTAGTCGAACATGGGTGCTTAAGGAAACGGGAGTGAACATGCCGTCAATAGCTATCGGTGCGGTTGCAAATATAAGGCTTCGGCACCAGATCAACGGCTAAGCGATTCTAAACCGTCTGTTAGTATCAGACTGTCGAGATACGAACGCCGCGACGCTTGATGCGAATCGAGGCGGTCAGTCTGGTAAGCGGGTGCCGTGTGAGCAGTACTCCATATGCGGCCTAATTTGCGCTTTATAACGCAATAAAACTTTTGCGCTTTATAACGCAATAAAACTATGTTGGCACCAAAAAGTTTACAGCTAGCTCGTGAAATATATAAATAGTAAGCAAAAAGAAGGTTTATTTAAGTTTAATGAATCACCGATTATGAGTGCGTCATAAATTGCTTTATCTAAATACAGACAATTGGAACACAAAACAAAGCCAACAAAGTTATAATGACATAATTATCTGTGTATACGTAGTCTATTAATCACGTGACAATTAAATTTGTACCAATTCAAATTGATTGTCTGTTCCACATATAGAAAAATATTTACATTATACTAGATAATAGAGGTGGGGAGCTATTAAAGGAGCTAGCTAATTAATGGTTGTTCACAAAATAGGCATGGCTAAGTTGTCAACCACTTAGACAAAGGGTTAATGGTTGTCGAATAATAATTTTTTTAACAAAAACACAACCGACTTCAAACTAAAAACCAAAAAAATATATTTTTTCTACAACATTTTGAAGTTGGTGCCAAGTAAAACATAAAAAAACAACAAGAAATTAGCAAAATCTAGTAATTTTTATGTTTTATTTCGCACCAAATCCTAAAAAATGTATGTCATTGAAGGTCCAACAAATTTTTATTTCAAAAATAGTTCATGCAAAATATTTTTTTTTTTTCTAACCAAATAGAAATAATGAGCGATACTATTCCTCGAAATAGTATTTTAAAAACAATAGACTTTCCCAATTGTTTGACCTCGTAACAAAACCTTTTGAGAACCAAAGGGGAAGTACCTTTACTTCTACTTTAAATAAATCACTTATAGATAAACTTTATTTATGATTCAGTTTGATTTGCTGATTATTGCAACAGTAATGCGTCATTTAAGATAAATCCCCTAGAAATGTAATGCATTTAATGTATGTACATATATAAATATAACTATAATACATATACAATGCAGGTATGTTGTATTTCTGTCGGAATTTTCCAGAAGCAAATAGCGCCCAGATAAAAATCTAATGGAGTACTGAACTGACATTGTTTTTTTTTATTGCAGTAATTCAGAAGACAGGCAGACGGCCCACTAGATGGATAGCGGTTACCATCGCCTATTGACATTTACAACACCAAAGGTGCTACAAATGCGCTGCTGCTCTCTTAAGGGAGACTGGAACCTGGTCACTAATGCCGGAACACAACTCAAGGTTGTTCTGGCGACATACTTTAGACCAGGGGTGGTAGCCATCCAGTCGGGCAAATGCCCTACCACCAGGCTGTGGGTTGTTCTGTTGCCTCTTACGACAGACCGCCCGGCCGCAGGAAATTGGATTATTTAAATAATTGAGAACCTGATTGCAGCGCCACCTAGTAGGTGGCGCTGCAATCAAATTGACAATTGATTGTGAATCTAAACCAGGGATTCCCAAAGTGGTCGATATCGACCCCCTGGGGTCGAAATAATTTAATAGCTATTCTTTCTTTCTTCTTGTGTATTTTTTCTCTGTCATGTTGGTGTACAATAAAGAGTATTGTATTGTATATAGAAATAAATTAATACTTCTGAAGTTCTGAATGTTCAAAAGTGACATTATACAATTTACGTAAGGCATAATTTTCGCTACTTTCAGTGCCCTTAGTGCGTAACTTTGAAACGTCAAATAAATAATAAAATACATGCAACGACGATGGCAAGAGACCCGATGGCATGTCATTGGTGTCCTGGAAGATAGGTTGCCCCTTAGTATGGGACGCGTCTTGCGTCGATACTTTGGCAGTGTCCCATCTTCCAGCCACTAGCATGTCTGAGACGCACAAGCTTTATCGATATATAGCCAAACGTCTAGTGGATGTCTCACGTGACCAAAAGACTGGTTTTTACCTCGGCCAACGCATTAGCGTCGCCATTCAGCGAGGCAATGTGGCCAGTCTTTTGGGCACGTTTCCGACTGACAGCGGTCTGCTACTAGATTTTATAGTTTAATTTTAGTTTGTATATGTAGTTTATTTTTAATTTAATTTATTTATAATTTAGTTTATTTTTAAATAATAAAATGTTACAAGAAAATTATGTAAATAAAGAGGAAAACGTAGTAAATTTTATTATAATGTCACTTTTAAGCCGTAAGAAGCATTAATTTATTTCTATATAATTAAAATTTAATTCATAGTCAAG
This sequence comes from Dendrolimus kikuchii, assembly GCA_019925095.2. Classification (NCBI taxonomy): domain Eukaryota; kingdom Metazoa; phylum Arthropoda; class Insecta; order Lepidoptera; family Lasiocampidae; genus Dendrolimus; species Dendrolimus kikuchii. Next base: position 8,550,897 of record CM034415.1, read on the forward strand.
TATAAGATATTGCTACAAGTTCTATGGGATGTATCAGCCATACCGTCGTATTTGACTCTCAACTACTCTATTCCAAAATTAACAATGTTCAATGAACTCGTAACAATATTTCAAAATAACTACAGACGTTTCGAGATTGTTATCAACAGACCTTGTCATCTCAAAAACAAAGGAAAATGATTGTTTTATCATATTTCTGAATTGTCACATGTCAGATAAAGTATACGTGTTGGAGTACATGACATCTATTAAGTATAATCTGCTGTAGGTATATTTAAGTTTTATTTAAATCAAAACAATTTGTTGTCGTGCCAGCGATTTATACGCGGTACCCCAGAAATATAATTTGCCTATAGTTTGTTCCTATATAGGTATTTATTTCCTGGTTACTTTACGTACAAAACTTCTTTTGTGGCGCGTACTATAAAGAATTTTAGCCTACTATAAAATTCTTTATAGTACGCGCCACAAAAGAAGCTTTGTACGTAAAGTAACCTGTATTCACACGTAAAATTTTGTCCGCGTTTTCATGACGACGACGTTTATTTTTTTATGGCTTGGTTTGAAGACCTTTAAGCCACGTCTGTTTTGTACTCATTTGTCGTGGTCATTGCAACGGCCGGCGGCTATAGTCCTTCTGAGAATTATTGTTATGTATGCTTTTCTTTTATTAAAATACCTTCTGAGAACTTGAAAAACGAAATTCTTTGTAACATTTAGTTCTTTTTGCAATGGTTTCTTGGTAGTAGTTGATTATCTTATTTAAACATTCGCATTTATCAAAATCGCCGAAGAACCCTAGTGAATTTGACATTTGCCAAGGAAATAAATAATTTATAACATACCCTGGCGACGCAGTTGGTACCACCAGCATATGTTTTTGTTTTTATAACAAATCTCAATTAAAACTTTCACAATTAACCCACAATCAAGTGGTAGAGTATTCGCCCTTTCTGGATGTCTAACCGCCCCTGGTCCGGAGTATGCCGTCATAACAACCTTGAGTTGTGTTCCGGCATTAGTGGCCACGTTCCAGTCTCCCCTTAGAGAGCGGCAGCACATTGGTAGCGCCTTTGACGTTACAAGTGTCCATAGGTTATGGTAATCGCTTTCCATAAGGGCCGCTTGCCTGTCTGCTGAACTCACACAATAAAAGAAAATCTACCACTGCTTCCAAAGCAATTTTCGTCACTGTTAAAGGAGAAGAAGCGGCGCAACAAACTCCCCAGCAACATGTCTTTCCTTCATAATTATTATTAGTATTCGTCTATTTAATGAAATGTAATTAACACTAATGCAAGGTTTAACCAGATTAACATAGTAATTTCTATGAAAGATTACTGAAAAAGCTTGGTGGCGGTCGTATTTTTCGGTGTGGTCATTTAAAAAATCTTTTGTTGTATATTAAGCCTGAAAAAAGAATATAATTTCCTGTGTTGGGCCGGCCTGTTGAAAGAGACGATAAAACAACCCACAACCAGGTGGTAGGGCATTTACCGGTCTGGATGTGGATGGGATGGTACCAGGTGTAAAGTATGTCTCCATAACAACTTTGAGTTGTGTTCCAGTATTAGTGGCCAGGTTCCAGTCTCCCCTAAGAGAGCAGCAGGGCATTTATAGCACCTTTAGTGTTGCAAATGTCCATAGGCGATGGTAACCGCTTTCCACCAGATGGGCCGTCTGCCTATCTGCTAAACTCATGCAATTTTTTTTTAACCTATGTGGAGAACAAATGCTCCCGGTAGGAGGGTTAGGCCTAAGCTGGCTTGATATCGTAAATTGTATTCGTGCCTGTGGATAAAGAATACAGAAGACCGCGCGAAGTAGAAAAGAAAGAGTAGGAAGGCATAATCCGAAAGCAACCAAGATTTTACGCAAGGATCCTAATGAAAGTTTGTGTAAAAAAACCTACTCTAAATACACAAAATACGTAGGCAGACGGTATATGACAAAACCACAGAGTACATTAATGTAATAGGATACCAAAACTATATGTTAGGGTTTTATTTATGCCATCTGACTAAAGAATAATAAAAATACGATATTCTCTAAGCCCTGGACGAAAGTTTATTTTTTAATAAAAAAATTTTTTGAGCATTTTAGATAATCTCCGACAAAAACAAAAAGCATCATTATGCAATAAAAGTAATTATTTAAGGCCATTTATTGTGACCAAAAATTGTTTTGATTTTGGCCAAAAGATACGAACCCCAAAATCGAAGCAAAATTTTCAACAAAATAAAAAAATAGGGAGAAGGCATTAATTTCTGACCCTTATTTAAAGTGTATTTTATAGGCGAAACTTTTTACGCGTTAGCATAAAAGGTTAGTTTCACTAAGGTTATAAATGTTATCGTTTAATTAATCTAGTTTTTATTTAAACTTGAAGATAATATATCAATAATATTTGTAAAAACAATTATATAATGACTGCAGTAATATTTAATATTATTATGTTCTTTATAAAAAAAACAGTCAAAGATCAAAGATCATTATACCCTTTGTCCAATAACAAAATTAAGTTTGTATGTTAAAATACAGATAAGAACAAAAGGTATAGTAATTAACTAAGGATAATAACAAAGAAATCTTTATTATTATTTTAGTACTTACATTGTTCAGCGTTAGCAGGATAAAAGACAGCCAGCAAGCATGCGACAGCTAGGAAGATGGCCTTCATTTTTTAACTATAAAAAAATCACAGTCACAATTGATCAAAAGCAAGTACTTGTTAAAGTCAAGCCTTTACACACACTGGCGTAGAAGGCAGACTTATCAACTCAATGAAATAGAATTAAAACACCAACAAATCTCGTATTGTGTCTAATTACAGGAAAATAATGTTCTGCGCAACGATAAAAACATCTCGTGTTGACAACTCGAATTCACGGAATGAAGCGAGTGAGCGGGATAGAATATAAAATACTTGAACACAAAACCTCACCGTTGAGGTTTCGTGTTCCGAGGCTAGTGGAAATTTTACCATATTTCTACGAATCATTAGCTTAATTTGAATTTGTATTTACATTTTAGGCATCAGATATTATTTTTATCGATTTCTAATATACATAAAAAGTCATAAATAGATGTTTGAATGAGTAATTATGCAATAAATTGAAATTCCTTGAAACACAAAACCTCAGCAGTACTTTGTGTAAATTTTTGTTTGTCATCGAGGGGAACGGGACGGGAAGTTACTAGAACGGGGAGGGCTTTATAATGATACCAGAACTCAAAAATAACCTAATTATAGGCAATTTGAAGTTGTCACAATATAACTTCGAATAAATTAATTAATTGGCATTGACAAAATTACCTAGTAATAATAAGTAAAATTATTTTATTTTTAGCAAAGAAATTTTATATTCGACGAAACCAAAAATACGAGCAGAAATAACTAAGAAATAGGTAGTTTTATTTTATTGCACAGACAACACCGGCGTTGCTGCAGTAAACTTCACATGACAGATAAATTTTTCGCCATTTTATGTCATCCTACGTTCGTTGTCAATCGTTGTGCGCATTTATAATTTAATTACGCTGTATTTTCTCCCCGCACGCGGGTACCTTATCGTGTCGTAAACTTTTTGTTGGAAGGAACGCCTTCTACGCCAGTGTGTGTAAAGGCCCCACTTTCAACAGACTATATTCTGCTATTCAGTTATTTTTTTAATCATCTGCTCTTAGATAAATAAGGTAAGTGAATTATTGAACCTCCTATCGTCTTTATTAATAAATGTCATATTATCATTATGACGTTTTGTATACATTGACCTTTGTTTGTTTCTTTTTAAATTTTTCCTTGTAGTATTAGAATATGGTTTGCTCTCAATTTATATACTTATAATTTTAATATAATCTAAATACACTATATGTAGTTTGACAAAGAAAACTGCATATTGCAACGATAGCCATATTGTATTCAAACCTTATTCTTTCTTATTCATTCAATTAGTACCCACTATTTATAACTGTGTCAAATATTTAACAATAGGTTAGGTTAGAATTAGCTGTTAATTAATATCAATAATGATGATTCGGAATCTGATTAATGATAATTTTAATATTAATATGGTTTTTATTCTTTTTTTCATAATAAACTGACTTCATAATTATTTGTATTTAACTCTTTGAAACTGGTCGGTTATAATTTGCAGATTTTATTCTTTTATTTTTAAGCAAATCGCCTTGTAACTTATTAAGGAAAAAATGAAATTCTTAAAAAAGTATTTGATAATCTTTATATCCCTTTGTATTATATAAAACATATCATAACAATTTATTTTTAACTTTGTTGTTAATAGAGTAAATCGGGTTACAACTATGACCTTTACCCTATTATTTACCGACCGCCATTTTGGATGAATATTATGTAAAATAGTTCCAATTTAAAAACCAAAAAACCTATCGTTGGCTCAATGCTAACCGCGAAAACAATTGAAGAGAAAAAAAAACAAAAAAGTGTATTTGGCGCGAACTTGCTGCGTGCCGTTTTGTTGTGCAGTTTTATTTAAAGAAAGTAAAAATAATACCTAGTTGACGTGATTAATCCATATACATAAAAATGAATCGTAGAGATGTATGTACGCCTATAACTTGAAAATGACTACCGATTTTGTTTAATTTTTTTGTGTGTGTATGAGTGGGTTCCTCGGATTATTTAGTTTCACAATCGGGTTCTAGATTTTTATTTTTTCAGGGCAGGACAACGTCCGCCGGGACCTTTATTTATTTAATAAATAATTGTTAGGAATATCATTATTATGCAAGACTTTTGTGTATTTATTGAGAATCCCAATTTTGTAGCGAATTAATGTACATTTTGGAGCTGCCACAAGAATTTCTTAACCTTTGAAATCTGTTTAGCGGCTCAGCCGCGAAAGAAATTTAAATAACAGATTTAAATATAGTAGATAATATAATAGTAGATATGTGGAGACATATTGCAGCATAACATTTTAGTACGTCATATCATTATTATAACTATAACATTATTTTTCTTCCCTTTTATTGTCTTGATCTTATTGAGTATGCATTGTTTGCTACAACTCCATTAATTCTTCAAAAAGTAATCCTGTAACATACTTCTGTACAAAACTTATAAAAAAAATGGATTTGAGATATAAATAGAATATGAAATATAAAGAAAAACAATATTTAGCTAAACGTGTTGCTGGAGAGTTTCTTGCCGCTTCTCCTTTACAGCAGTAACACGTTGCGAAGCACTGTACATAGAATAGGAAGTAAAAATTAAATTTTAACTTACATGTATGTTAAAAACATTCCAAACATACCTTCAAAAAGTGTTCTCCAGTGGAACTTATTTTGAATAAAAACTTTTGAATTTGAATTTGAATATGTGTAAATACTTTCAAGGTGATTGGTCAAACTGTGTGTAGTCTACAAATCCTCTTAATAATAAGAACGAGAAAGTATTTGAGGATGGATAGATGGTTACTCTTTCACATCCAAACTACTAAACAGACTTGATGATACTTTGCCGTTATAATATAGTTTATACACTACAATCATCACAGTATTTGGGACCCGTAGGCAGGCAGCATCGTTGCCGATTGTTTTGAAATAAACACAGACGAAGCGACAGGCGGCCGCTAGTATCATATACCAACAAACAAGCAGTTTCGTATTTATATATATGGATGGCGAGAACCAGAATGTTCTGTGATGACCAAGGCCTTGATAGGCTGATAAAATTTTATCATGTCAAGATTAGAACTTTGATTGCTTGTTAACAAAATCTAATCTTTAAAAATCGTTGTAATCCGTCATTTATTTGATTTATAAATTTAATACAGCAATTAAATACATTGTTAATTGTTTATTGATAACAATATTTTATCCGTGCCAGAACAGAGAAAGCATATAATTTCCTGCGGCGGGGCGGCCTATCGTAAGAGGCGAGAAAACAACCCATAGCCAGGTGGTAAGGTATTTGCCCGACTGGATAGCTACCAATCCTGGTCTAGAATATTCCGCCATAACAACCTTAAGTTGTGTTCCGGTATTAGTGGCCAGGTTCCAGTCTCAGCCTGCCCGCTGAACTCGTGAAAAAAAAGTTAATCCACTACCCAAGGCAGTAGCTGGATCAATGTAAACCAGCCTTTAGATGGTACATTTCTGTTCTTTTAATTTAGATGAATCGACCAAAGCGATACATATAAACACAAACTTATACCAACCACATTGATTTAATTCGATTGATCATATTATCGGTGCGACATTGTTAGACGTTAAACATTGACACATAACGTACGTACATACCTACACTCATGTAGCTAATCATTAACGGCGTTATTTTTAACGCCTTAAACAATACTCATTTAACAGCAGCCACTAACATTATCGCAGATGGAGTAGGAACATCGGATCAACATTTATTCCTTTGGAATCCGTATACGGCCGTTTCCTATATCGTAACGACCGTTAATTTGCATTACTATCGGTTAAAATTTGGTATAAGTTCAATACAAGTAATGTCAAAAGTCATCCGGCGGTAAGGCAAGCGAATAAACATTATTATAGGATATAGAAGCGGACATTATTCCTTTTTTTTTTGACACTTAAAACTTGATAATAAGAGACCTGGATACAATGTACTTGGATCCTAAATGTGTAAAGTGCCTTTAAAAACTACAAGTTTTTTTTAAATTTCTAACTATAAGCAGGTATAAGAACCGGCTGTGCTTTTTTCAAATTTTATAACCAACTGACAAAACGGTGGAGCTTTGTCACTTTACACTTTTATATGTCATAGTCAAACATCGAAGCTCTGGCGCTCCTAGGATTGACTGGTCAAACTTCAGGTCTGACATTAAGTATTTGTCAAAGTTTTTTTTTTATTGCAGGAGTTCAGCAGACAGGCAGACGGCCCACTTGATGGAAAGCGGTTACCATCGCCTATGGACATTTGCAACACCAAAGGTGCTACAAATGCGCTGCTGCTCTCTTAAGGGAGTCTGGAACCTGGTCACTAATGCCGGAACACAACTCAAGATTGTTATGGTGACATACTTTAAACCAGGGGTGGTAGCCATCCAGTCGGGCAAATGCCCTACCACCTGGCTGTGGGTTGTTTTGTCGCCTCTTACGACAGGCCGCCCGGCCGCAGGAAGTTGTATTCTTTCTCCGTTCCTGCAAAGATAAAAAGTCCAAATAAATGGCGTTTTTCTGCCTTTAAGTAAGGAATTTTTGTCTAACCTAGGAGAGACTAATTTATACAGTCATTAAACATGTAATACCGAAGTAAGAAAGAGAGTTGGTCTGAAAGAGAGTGTCGGGGTGAAGGTAAGGAAAGGAATGCTCCGGTGGTTCGGGCATGTGGAAAGAATGCATGATGAAAGAATGACTAAACAGATATACAATGCAAAAGTGGATGGATGCAGAAGTCGTGGAAGGCCACGACACACCTTCCATGATCAAATTGATCGTGTACTAGCAGAAGGTGATGTCAGGAGCCTTAAGAACAGACGAGCTTGCATGACAAGAGTTATGAATGTCAAAGAGGCAAGTGAGGTGTGTAAGAATAAGCCTAAATGGCACTCTGTTGTTCGTGCCTACCCCGCAAGGGAACTGGCGTGAAGTTATGTATGTATGTATTAAACATGTAACAAGTCCAGTACGAATGGACGTTTGACCGAGTCTGCCTTAGACGCTTCTAGGATCGACTAGGCAAAGACCGGAACAGATTATTTTACGTTCGACGTTTGACTAAAAAGTTAGGTATTTTTAGGTTTGACTTACTTATTTCATTTCATTATTACATCCTACATTTTTCCGATTTCTTCGTACATACACTTTCATTATTTATTAAAACTACAATAATTATATATATATTTTTAAATTTAAGGCTTGGCAACTAGGCCTTTAAGCCAGGCGCCGTTGTATTGTAGGCTACAATTGACGTCATTCAACGGAGTTCTTGTGAAAACTCGAAAGGCCACAGTTGGCTATATAGTTCACATTTCTCGCAAAAACACATAATTACTACTCAAAAACTATCAATATCCTACAACTATTGTTCATTTTAGAGTAATTTTACGCATATTTAGAAAATAAAACTGCACAGCACAACGTCTCCTTTAAGTTCGCGCCAAAAACTCCACAATTATTATAAACTAAAATATAAACTACAGACTATACAATATAAAAACTAAAACTAAATAAAAAAGAGGAAAATATCTAAAGATAAGTTATTGGTCCCAAACCACTGTCACTCACCGGAAACGTTCCCAGAAGGCTGGCGGCGTTGCCACGTTGTATAGCAATGCTTAATCTTTGAGCGAAATAGACGCCAGCCTTCTGGTCGCGTGTGACGTCTATCAAACGTTTGGCGACGTTACGGTAGACCTTTAGAGCGTTAGGACCCCACGGACCCAGAGTTTCCACCCCAAATACCGCAAATGTGTAACCATTTCCATCGGCTGCAGCAGAACCGGCTGTAGTGCGGGAAAGATGGGACGCCCCCAGGGTGTCAACGCAAGTTGCATCCCACAGTAAGGGGCGGCCCATCTTCCAGCAAATCAGGGAATAATATCAGGAATAGTTTGACTAAATTGGAACTTATTTCGGATTTTGTCGAAAGACATTGGTCAAATCTAGGATAAACCAGGCATTCCGGGAAGAGACTGCATATCGACCTTTGACTACAACATATATGTTTTATCTATGATTTACGCAATTCTTCATAATTCGTGTACAAATGCACACTTGACCTTTTTTTAAATTTATTATAGCAACATGAAGGCGTTCACTATCGCACTAGCGTGCCTCCTTACGCTGTCTGGCGTTCTCGCTGACACTTGCTACAACGACGTCGCTGATGAGTGCAACAGGAAGTCCAATTCTCTAAGTAAGTACGCTTCTGGCGTATGCTATAACCTACTTGCGCCGGCTAAGAAAAATATAGACTAGGTGCGGTGATAAGTAGATGGGTCTGGTCAAAAGTACAGACCACTTCTTATTCTTTGTGGTCCAGTGTAATTCTTTTAGTATTTATTAATGAAATTAAACATTCTTGTTTTGATAAGAAATTAAATTCCATATTAAAAAAAAAATAACTTCTCCTATATAATGAAATATAATGTATCTTATATCATGTCAATAAATAATGTGAACTACGTAACAATAAGTTATTGATTACCATAATCGAATTATGTGAACGAATGTCAACAATTGGACCTACTTATGCAAAACAGAACCAATCCACAAACATGCCAAAATTGGGTTAAGGATGCAGAAGACTTTTAAAATGCACCTTCTATCGACTCAATAAAAATCATAAGGAAAAAAAATAATATACAATATTCTAAATGTTTTTTCCAATATATAGACATATTTTTTTGGACGCAAAATTTTAATAAAAACGGCTTTTTCTCAAAACTGTCAGTTTGTGTGTTGGTTCCATTTTGCATAAGTAGGTCCAATTAATAATATAAAAGCACAACTAAACCCACTAAAATTATTTTAAAAATATCAACAATCCGTGTCCAAGAATCTATGAAAGCTCTATGGAGGGTAGAGGTAAGGAGAATCATCTCGTATAGGAAAATAGTTGAAGTTGTAAATAACAGTTCAAAAACCGTCCACAATGGCGCTGATGTAGACAAAGGGTATGGTATGAATGTAGCTGCTGTAGACGAATCGAAGTATGCCGAGTTAAAAAAATTAATATCTTTGGCGACTAGAGTAGTAGGCGACAGTACATTGTTATAAAATGTCAACTATTTACGTAGTACAAAGTAATTTACTAAATATAACCTCGACGAATTGTTACGTGAAAACATGGATAGTGATTTTATTTCGTGAAGTTTGAATAATACGCCTAGCGATTTTGTAATATTTAATTTTATAAAACTAAAACACTATAATACTACTCTCATAACTTTTGGCGCTTTCTTTAAAATTCACCCTGATGCCAAAGTGGCGCCACCCTAATTTAATGCATTTCGATGAACGCTTCTTCATATACAGAGATGATGCGCAATACGGCAACTATGACACACGCGGCGTCGTCGAGAAGGAGATGAAATCTTACGCCAATCTACATCTGAAGAGATCTTACGAGTATCTGCTATCGGCGTCGTACTTCAACAACTTCAAGATGAACCGGGCTGGGTTTAGCAAGCTTTTTAGAAAACTGTCGGATGATGCTTGGGGCAAAACTATTGATTTGATCAAACAGATCACTAAAAGAGGTCAGTCTTTTGTACCTACTTAAGTTAGGGGCCATCCACAAAATTACGTCGCACGTTTAAAGGGGGGGGGGGGTGACGACGAAGTGTGACAAGGGGTGGGAATGGTTCCTAAATTTCGTGACGTCACATTTCGTATATATATAGCATAGTTTTTAAATTATTTAAAAAAATATTTCAATGGAAATAGAACTAATTACGGAACTGATGTTTTAATTTCATAATTTCTTGATGTGAAATTGCAAAATGTGTGATGTGACGATTTGTGACCAGGAAGGGGGAGAAACCTCACGAATTTCACCAGCCGTGACAAAACGTGGGAGGGGTCAAAAATCATGAAAGTCGTGTGAGGTATTTTGTGGACAGCCCCTTATCTGTGCAGGAATGGAGAAAAAATATAGTATTATCCCCGCAAAATAATGCGTCTGGCCGCCATTTTGGTGACGTACCCGTAGCCGAACACTCAGTACCGTTAGCATCACTGGCCGGCGAGTACGCGTACATTTTTAGTTGCGGATGACGTCACGTGAATGTTAATTTGACAAGGTTCCAGCGCATTAGCAATTTGCGGGGATAATACTCGCAAAACTTACGGGGCTACTTAAATGGACTTAGCTAACTCGGTCGCTATTTCTAATGTAATTTTTTCACGGGCCGATAGAAAATTTTATGTAATAAAATGTGTCTGCGGTGTTTTTTATCCGGGGAATCCCGCGGGAATTTTCCCGGGACCGCTTTGTAGTTGTTCGGGAGCATAAAAATTAACTTACTCCGACACAATTTCTAAATAACTGTGTTCCAGGAATCCCGCGAGAATTTTAGGTCAAGCGTTGACGAAGTCACGATTATCCTAGTTCTTTTTTATAATAAAAAGTTTCAGATATTAACAAAAGTCCTTTCTCAGAAATTTTAACACAACCTCGGTATAGCACATATGTACGTCTCGGACAGTCGCTGTCACGCTCTCGCGGCGCAATGACGTGTGTTTGGCAAAAAAAGTTTGGTTGAATTGAAAACGACGTGATTTATTGTTGTTGTCTCACTCTGTATATATAGGATTTGTATGAAATAGGTACATACTCGTGGATATATATTAAGGTTGGGCCGAATGTGGTTTGAACCGAATACGAACTTCGGCCGAACATTCAGTTAAAATAAAAAATTCGGCCGAACTTCGGTTTGATTTCGCCACGCTTTCTCAAAAGCAACACATCGTGACCTGTTGACAACTTCAACTTGATAACACTGAATTTTGCCTTTTTTACACCATAACCTGCCTCCAGTAAATTTTAAGTATGAGTAGGTGGATAAAAGAATAGATTTTTAGACTTTTGATTGAAAAAAAATCACCATTTCATAATGTTTAATTCGTATAAAGTGATTTCAATCAAAATTAAAGTTGTAATTGTTGATGTCCCTTAGACGTGTTTTTTTTTTATTCAAGTTACGCATTATAATTAAGCAGTTGCACCACTTACTGATGTTTCTTAGAAGAATAATAAGTTTATTTTATTTTTGTTTTAATTTGATGTCTATTTAATTAGGCAAAGACTCAATCAAGAACTAATTTTATTTATTTTTTATCACATTGCACGTTAAGGTTTACATGTTCCTAACTAAAATAAATGACCATGAGTATATAGATGCCAATTTTTATATTACGGTTATGATAGATATGATTTCTATTAACTTCAGTCAAAATAGTGCAAGTAGGTATTTTACTTTTTCCTTGCACCGAATGTTCGGCATTTAAACCGAATTTCGGCCGAATGCCGAAGTTCGGCTCAAGCTGCCGAAATTCGGTCAAACCGAATGTAAAACGAATTTCGGCCCAGTATGGTATAACAAGTAACCCAAATTAACTATTAGGTGATCAAATGATCTTCGGCTTCACGGACAGCAAACACCCATCAAGAGACAATACAGAATACACTGCTGAACTTCATGAGTTGGAATCGCTCGCAAAGGCACTGGACACTCAGAAAGACTTGGCCGAACGCGCATTCTACATTCACCGCGAATCTACCAAAAATAGCCAACACTGGCACGATCCCCAGGTACGTGGATATTTTTGTCTTTCAACGATCTATAGCATTGTTTTATAGCAATCTATCTTAGCTATGCAATTTCAGAACCAAGCAAGTAGCGTAATTACTTCGCGCTTAAAACCGTTAAAACATAATATTATCATTTGCGAGTGATGTCATGAATGTCAAAGAAGCGAGTGAGGTGTGTAAGAATAAGCCTGAATGGCGCTCTGTCATTCGTGCCTACCCCGCAAGGGAACTGGCGTGAAGCTATGTATGTACGTATGTATATATCATTTGCGAGCACGTAAGAAAATATTTCACAAATTATTGCTTCAATATTATTTATCGAGGAAGGCTATAGGCTATATATCATCACGCTACGACCGATAGGAGCGGAGCACCAATGAAAAATGTTTAAAAATCGGGGGTCTTTTTAACTTACTTTTTTTTTAACTATTCCACGTGTACGAAGTCGGGGGCAGAAGCTAGTCTTCTTCTCTTCTTCTTCAGCCAATCTTAGTCCACTGCTGGACGTAGGTCTCCCCAAGTACGCGCCACATATCCCGGTCTCCCGTCTTCCTCATCCAGCCCCTGCCGGCGACCTTGCACAGGTCGTTGGTCCACCGGGCTGGCGGGCGTCTTACGCTACGTTTCCCGAGACGTGGTCTCCACTCCAGGACTCGTTTGCTCCATCGGCCGTCGGTCCTGCGACAGACCACTTCAACTTGCTAATTTTGCGAGCTATGTGGGTTACCTTCGTTCTCTTACGGATGTCCTCATTTCTGATTTTATCTTGACTTTGAATTTGTGGACCAGTCCCGCTGTCAATGTCCATGTCTCGGCACCATATGTCATGATGGGTAGGACGCACTGCTCGAAAACTTTGGTCTTCAAGCATTGCGGAATGGTCGACGAAAAGCTAGTCTTTATATATATATATATAAAATTCAATTGACGTTTGTTAGTCTCACAAAAACTCGAGAGCGGCTGAACAGATTTGCCTAATTTTGATTTTGAAATATTTGTCGAAGACCAAGGAAGGTTTTCAAAGGTATAAAAATGAATTATAGAAATGTATGTACAGACATAACTTGAGAACGATTTTACCGAATTGGATGAAATTTTTGTGTGTTTGACTGGGTCCCGGGATTATTTAAATTCAAAATTGGAACCGGTGGGTGGCGCCGAGAACGGGTTCTAGGATCTTAATCTCCTCGAACAATTTTGATGTTTTTTTGTGTGGATGTTAGAGTGGTTCCCCGGATGGTTTAGATTCGCAATTGGAACCGGTAGGTGGGGCTGGGATCGGGTCCTAGATTTTTATTTTTTCAGGGCAGGACAACGTCTGCCAGGATCTCTAGTCTATATATATAAAAGTTCCATGTCACAGTGTTTGACCGCGATGAACACAGAAACTACTCAACCGATTTTGATGTTTATTTTTTCATGTTGCTGGATTTGTTCCAACTTAGGATATAGGATAGGTTACATTTTACTTTATAATAAAAAAAACTTAAAAGTTTTAGTATTAAAATTTGAAATTTCATAATGAATAAAAAAAACGGCTAAAGTTTTCACTTCAAAAATCTGAGTCACAGCAATGCGTGGCCGGTTCAGCTAGTGTATATTATATGTATAATTCAGAAACTCTTCTCTATGTACAGGTATCCCAATACCTCGAGGAAGAGTTCATCGAGTACCAAGCTGACAGGATCAGAGACCTCGCCGGATACACCAGCGACATCCAGAAGTTCGTCAACAACCGCAAAGGGCAAGACCTGTCACTTTCACTCTACATGTACGACGAGTATTTACAGAAAGTCGTCTAAATAAAGCATACACTGTGTACAATTATACACTACATTTCATAAATATTGGCCGCTTTGTATCATTATCAAGTTTCGTGTTTGAAAATGGAACACAAAATTACATCCGAATAGATTAGAGTAGTAATAGTAAGGTATTTAGGGCGCCGTGGTACCAAAATCAACCTGTGCCCACTTTGCTAAGACTTTTAAAAAATAAATCCATCTTTAATTTCCCTCGTCTGTTACTTGAAATATTAAATTAATTCTGGCAATAAGTTCTAAATTTAGTTTGCACATCAAACAAGTGATGCAGGTTTGAAAAAATAATTTTCAAATGTAGCAGATTACGCTTGGTAAGTGTAGGAAGGCGATTGGTTTGCGCCCAAGTGCCACACTCCTTACACCCCAGAGTAAAAACGACCATGGTCATAATAATAATATTTATGATATCCTATTTTATTAACAAAAATAAAAAATTAGAACCTCTTTTTGAACAACGTCAATTCGTGTCTTGTCTAAAAATCAAACATAAAAATTATATGAAGGTGCAAATACTGTATATTAAAATGCGTAATAGTTCAAAGCATCCAATATAATTGTCTTACACTGTAGCGCTATATTTCCAATTCTATATAATAAAAAAAATAATCGTCTTAAAGTTCAATTGTTTTAAAAAAACTAAGTTAATTCTAAGCTCTTATTTAATTAATTACTTTTTATTATAAACATCGGTAGAAATCCTCCACTAAATTCGAATAAAAGCTACCAATTTAGTAGTTATTTCTTTTACTTGCAACATTCAAATAGGTACAAATTATAATGGCTGTTTTTTGTGATTAATTATGATTTAAAGGATACTTATTATTCATTTGTTAGATTTATGTTAAAATATATTGTAAGAATAGTTTTGAGTTATTGTGTAGTTGTAATTATATTAAAAATAAAATATACAAGATTTGTGTTTTATTTATAATCTGCCTTATCTATAATTTAATTTGTAGAGGGGTTGAGTCTGTACTATGCAGGGCAGAATTATGGAGGGTAGAGGTAAGGAGAATCATCTAATATAAGAAAATAGTTGAAGAAGTGTCCAGTTGCAAGCTGAAAATAACAGTTCAAAAACCGTCCACAATGGCGCTGATGTAGACAAAGGGTATGGTATGAATGTAGCTGTTGTAGACAAATCGAAGTATGCCGAGTTAAACAAATTAATGTCTTTGGCGACTAGACTAGTTGGTGATAGTAAACTGTTATAAAACGTCAACTATTTACGTAGTACAATGTAATTGACTAAATATAACCTCAATAAATTGTTATATAAAACCGTGAATATTGATTTTATGTCGTGAATTTTGAATAATACGCTTAGTGATTTTGTAATATTTAATTTTATAAAACTAAAACACTATAATACTACTTTAATAACTTTTGATGTCAGGTGATATCAGGAGCCTTAAGAACAGACGAGCTTGCATAACAAGAGTTATGAATGGCAAAGAAGCAAGTGAGGTGTGTAAGAATAAGCCTAAATGGCACTCTGTGGTTCGTGCCTACCCCGCAAGGGAACTGGCGTGAAGTTATGTATGTATGTAATAACTTTTGGCGTTTTCTTTAAAATTCACCCTGATGCCAAAGTGGCGCCACCCGAATTTAATGCATTTTGATGGACATTTCTTCATATACAGAGATGGTTCTCCTTACCTCTACCCTCCACAGACAGAAATAGGAGTACGGAGTTTTTGGCGGGAACTGAAAGGAGACGCTGTGCTGTGCAATTTTATTTTCTAAAAATGTGTAAAATTACTCTAAAATGAACAGTAATTGTAAGATATTGATAGTTTTTGAGTAGAAATTGTGTTTTTGTGAGAAATGTGAACTGTATAGTCAAATGTGGCCTTTCGAGTTGTCACAGGAACTCTGTTGAATGGCGTTGAGAGTTCCTGTGATTTGCCTTATGTGTTGAAGTATATAGGTCAAAACTCAATGATTAACTTTTAAACTTTTTTTTACAATTTATTTATTTTTATATGAGTAATGTCTTATATAATAATATTTGCAGTTATTGTATATAATTGCGAAAAAATTATATTTGATTTGGCTAATTTAAAATATTTTGTTACAAGTGATTTTTTTAGGCATTTTTTAAACATGATTTTGCATCGCTCATGGTTTTTGGAAGTTGATTATATATTTGGGCTCCTTTAAATAATATGCTGCTTTTACCATATTTTATTTTTTAATTTGTTGTAGAATTCTAAGCTGAAGGAAGCCAACGCGTTGTCAGCAGATTGGCGTAGGGGGATAGAAGGAGGGGCGAAATGGGCTATTGGACCTCTCACACATTGCACGAAACACGATTATAGCTCAAGGCTAACCGTTTCACGACGATATTCTGTGTTTGCGTGTTATCACAGCGACCTAGAACCCGTATTCATTTTATTGATTCCAATGTGGCTCTACCACGTATAAGATCTTCCATAATCTCATCAAAGAAAGCAAAAATATGAAATTTTGACAAAACACTTTATTCATATAAAAATACATTATTTATAACTAACATTTCATTTCGAGCCGTTATGGCTATTTTATTGTAAGTAACATTTGGACTTAAGTATATTTTTTGTTACTAAAGATATTTTGAATTATTATTTTATTTTCAAACTTCCAATTTCTTGTCTCTCTCTTGTTATAAAAGATATTTTAAACTCTTTTGTATAATGCGATTCAAATGAGAATAGGATCGACTTGCGCCATATTGTGACTTTAAATAATTAAATATTATATTAAGACAATTTACTAGTAATTTAACCTTTTTATTTAAATTTGATGCAAGACTATCTATTATTGATATGCAAATAAGTTTTTAGCAAAAAATACTTTTCAGGTGACATTTGACAGATAGAGGTTATTGACATTCCTATTCTTATTTGGATCGCACAGTAACAGAAAATATCGCTTACAATAAAATGGCGGTAAAAGCTCGATATTATTACAATTGGTACAACTTTTGGAATAGGGACGTGAGCAATGGTTACAAAAAAAAAAAACTATTTACACGCAAGTCCATTTAAATATTTTGATTTAATGATGATGGGTAGCTTTTGTTAATGCTATTTGGCGGTTGTTCACAAAATAGTCACAGCTGTCAACCACTTCGCCGACTGGTTAATGGTTGTCGAATAATGGCCGGTTTACCATACCGACCGTTTATTTGCCTTACTATCGGTTATAATTTGAAGTAGGCAAGTAATGTTAAAATTCAACCGATTGTAAGGCTAGTGATTGAAAAAGTAAGATATAGGAACCGGCCATGAGCCGTTGGCTGTCGGTTGACAAGTACATACATACATACATACATAACTTCACGCCAGTTCCCTTGCGGGGTAAGCACGAACAACAGAGTGCCATTTAGGCTTATTCTTACACACCTCACTTGCCTCTTTGACATTCGTAACTCTTGTCATGCAAGCTCGTCTGTTCTTAAGGCTCCTGACATCACCTTCTGCTAGTACACGATCAATTTGATCATGGAAGGTGTGTCGTGGCCTTCCACGACTTCTGCATCCATCCACTTTTGCATTGTATATCTGTATCTGTCTGTATTGACAAGTAATACACACATAATCCAAACAGCCATCAAGTCGTTTTTAGTCGGCTAAACAAACATTAGCTGGAACGTAGTTCTTGGAATTCCAGTTACCCACCACTTTTTTTTAAATATCTTTACATAGTATAAAACCAAATCGCTTTCCGCATCTGTCTATATATCCGCTAATTCCTCAGAAACTATGCTTCGATTTTTAAGCGGTTTTCACCATCGGTTTGGTAATTTTTCAAGAAAACTTCACATATGCACTAGCATTTTACTCACGGCTTCACTCGCGTTGTATGAAGGCCTAATTAAATTTTCTTGCAAGAAAAATAAATGCTAACAACGTGTGTCGAGAACCAAGGTAAGACTATTCTATTCTATCCTATGATAATTTTATTTCTTTTGTAAAATTAAGTAAACTATGTGCATTTCTATAATATTCTAAAATTCATGTGGTTCGGGCATGTGGAAAAAATGGCTAAACAGATATACAATGCAAATGTGGATGGATGCAGAAGTCGTGGAAAGCCACGACACACCTTCCATGATCAAATTGATCGTGTACTAGCAGAAGGTGATGTCGGGAGCCTTAAGAACAGACGAGTGTGCATGACAAGAGTTATGAATGTCAAAGAAGCGAGTGAGGTGTGTAAGAATAAGCCTGAATTCTGCTCTGTTGCTTGTGTCTACCCCGCAAGGGAACTGGCGTGAAGCTATGTATGTATTATAAAATTCTAAACATGCCCTGTCTGCACATTAAAGCTATTTTAAAAAAACTAACAGGAATAGACTATATAAACGATGGAGAACATGATGCAATGGGCCGATTTCGAGGCGGTGTTCGCTGATCGACAGCAAATTATTAAACTTAAAAATCTGCGCTACTTTTTATCCTGGGAATCATGCGGGAATTTTTCTGGAAATTATTTAAAACGACCAGATAAAAAAAAAAACGAAATCCAATGTGATTTTTTTACTGATCAAATTCATCAAAAAAACTGAGCAAATTTAATGTAATAAAATTTTGATATTTTTTATCGTGTAGCGTGAAGTTGTTCGGGTTTATAAAGATTTGCTTATTCCGGCAACTTTCACTAGAACGGTAGCTGCGGTACTTATGTCCCGGAAATCCCGCGGAAATTTTAATTCAAGCGTGGATGAAGTCCCGGGCATATCCTAGTTCTCATATAAATAGAAGGATTAAATACGTAGATTTAGGCAAAATTAAGAAAACATTATATTTGGGTTTTTAGTTATTAAGTGTTGATTATGATAAAAATGAGTCAAAAAACCCTTTTCAAATAACCTTATAAACAAAGGGTCATGTAATCTCAACAACGCCATCTACATTTTATCCGTGCAGGAACGGAGAAAGAGTACAATTTCTTGCGGCCGGGCGGCCTGTCGTAAGAGGCGACTTAACAACCCACAGCCAGGTGGTAGGGCATTTGCCCGACTGGATGGCTACCACCCCTGGTCTAAAGCATGTCGCCATAACAACCTTGAGTTGTGTTCCGGCATTAGTGACCAGGTTCCAGTTTCCCTTAAGAGAGCAGCAGCGCATTCGTAGCACCTTTGGTGTTGCAAATGTCCATAGGCGATGGTAACCGCCTTCAATCGAGTGGGCCGTCTGCCTGTCTGCTGATCTCCTGCAATTAAAAAAAAAAAAAGTAATAAATGATGGACTTCTCTTTATCGGAGATAGCAGCTATTGTCATTGCCATTGATGACGAAGAGGGATCAATAACAAAATAAATGTAAGAAAATGGGGCGTGCACCCTATTTAGAGAAAGCTCCGTTATGCAGGATTTTTTTTTACCCTATGCAGTGATACCAGATGATGAAGACAACTTCTTTGGATATTTTAGAATGACTAAGGATAACTTTCAAATCTTACGACATAAGTAAGATTTGAATAATAAAACATCGGGCAGATAAACATTCATATCGAGGGCTTCATAACATATAGGCATATACGCAAAAATGCAATTTTTTTGTTGTTTACTAAAATTTATAAAATGTTACAATTTAGGAAAGTCTTACCAGTATGCAAGTGTACCTAAAAAGAAGGTTTTTATTTAATCTTTTTTATTTATTTAATCGGCAGACAAACACACACATTGTATATCCCGAAATTAAGCAAGTTACGCTTGTGTTATGGGTAATATACAACGGACTACTCTGGGGCCGATCCCAGACACCCAGACCATAGTAAATAACGGAGAAAATACGTTTTCCGAAATTTACTATACCAGGAATCGAACCCGGAACCTCTGCGTTGCAGTGAGGTACGCCGGCAAAGGCTTAGCCCGCTCAACCACAAGGCCGTAAATTCAGCCTTATACAATCAACTAGTTTTGTTTTATTCACAATTTTGTCCCTTGTGTAAAACTGCATTTGTTACGAAGCCCTCGATATCCTCTTAAAAGCTTTTACTTATCAATTATTCAAAACCAATTTCTTTCTCGTCTTACGCTCTGATGTTGGTAATTTTCCAGGACTAGTAGCTCTTTGCAAAGCTTTCCTTCTAGTTTTCACTTCTTTTACATTCTCCTTGTCAACAAAGTCTTTTTCTAAATTCTTCACAATATTGCCTTTTATCACTTTCTTTGAATAGGTTTTAACGGACGTCATTGGAGTGAAAAAATTCTCAGGACTTGCATTAGCAATAGGCGTGTAGAATTCGACTTTAGGAGTGTCACTACTAATACTAGGCTGGGATAATTGTTTGACGGTTCTAGGCCTGGATTGTCTAGGAGTTTCTGTTCTAGACTTAGTAACGTAAGGTTTGAGATATGTTTTTGATGTGCTCAACTTCTTTTTAGGACTAATATTAGCCTCTTGCGAAGGCTGCGTTAGTAATAAACGTGGTACGGATTTTGAGTTTATAGGTGTTGCGGCTTCTAGTAAATGTCTAGCAGCAATTAAAGACGGTACTTTAAAATCGTCTTCGATTGTTCTTTTATCTCTACCCTCAATTTCATCAGAGACATCATCTAAATTAAATTTGGCAACTACCCTACGTTTCTTAGGTATTTCTTCATCTTTGTGTACAGTTTTTTGTGTCTTAACATTAACCGGCAGTCTTTTACTTTCAGGTGTTAGCATTACTTCTACATTCTTAACCGGACTGAGGGTCAAACCTTCAAAGTCAACTTCTAAGCCTAATTCAGTTGATTTCTTCACTTTCCTCAAACTAGCTGATGCAGTCATCAAATTCAGTACATCATTACCCAAGTACTCATCGATCGATTTCAAATCTTGCATTATCTCATGTATATTAACAATATATGAATCAACTAAATCGTAACTGCCTTTAGCGAGTTCGAAATACGACGCTTCTAGCAAAACCTCCAACTTGAGACACTTCAACTCATCAAACAACTTATCACTAACAAAATCTACAATGTACCTATCAAATTTACTTCTATAACTGTCGACCAAATTTCTCAATCTACCCTCGGATATGTCTAAAATTTTGAAAACACCAGCGAAATAATTACTAGCTATTTCGAACTCTTTCGCTCTGAAATACATGGAAGCTTCTAGACAAAATGTCCGACAAGTCATCGAAAAACAAGATGGCGTCCGACATGCGTAACAGCGACATCTTTTATCGTGTAGAAGAAATTCCGGAACTTTGAACGCGTGAATCGTATTACAGGGTATGGACGGACTAGATTGGGTCTTCTTTAATAGCATATTGTCTCGCATAGACTCTATTTCCGGTTTCGGCGTGAACATCACGTCCGGGTTCTTCCTGGTTAATCCCGGTTGGGTCTCGTTTGAAGGTTGCAAGCCTAGGATGTGTTTCAAACGGTTGTCTATTTCAGCCTGTTGATGAGAAACAGATCAATTAACCACATACACTGAATATTAACACAATATAGAGGGGTGGTGTAAGTCAGGTTTGCACATGGAAGTTTCTTCAGGTGAAAATCAGTCAAGTGCCTGTCAATCCGGGCATAATTAATGGTTGCACGGAGATGATAAGTTTGGATTTTATTATTTTGCTTTGGAACTCTTCAAGAACATTGGATCGAAAATGTTCCCTACCTAAATGTGTTTATATATCTATGTATATATGTTTATTATTATTTTGATGTAATTTTTTTCTAATTTCTGTAATTTCTAGATGCTAATAATAAAACACAATAATTATTATACATATATAGATTTTAAAAATATATAAAATTCTAAACATTGAAGCTAATTTAAGAAAGCAACTGGAATAGACAGACTATAATTAAACGATTGAGAACACGATACACTTTCTTTTAGATTTCTTGTTTGTTTTGGTCGGGATTCACGTAAAAACTACTGGGCCAATTTCGCTGACAAAAGAAATTCTAATACTTAAAATCTGCAATACTTTTTATACCGGGATTTTATCCGGGAATGATTCAAAATGGCCAGAGTGAAAAAAAAACAAATTTCAATGTGATTTTTCAGAGCTCGATAGCAAATTTAATGTAATTAAATGTGTGATATTTTTTTTATCCCGGAAGCGGTTTGTAGTCGTTCGGGTGTGTAAAAATTACTTTATATCGACACATTTTTCACTGAAACGATAGGTCTACACTATTTTTTAAATACCGCGGTACTTTGTGTCACGGGAATCCCGCGGGAATTTCAAGCGAAGCGTGGACGAAGTCGCGGACATATCTAATAATAATAATAATTGCCTTGCCGTGCTTGCATTAGCCGGCCGGCACGGAGTGGAGATCGCTAGAGCTATGACTAAAGCTCCAGGGGTGGAAGTGATAAACGGTATCACGTCAGAAGTAGCTTCGGTGAACCTGCAGCCCACCTCTCTACACCCCTTAGCCACTCACACTCATATTGCTCCTGTCTTCTATGGCATTTTTTTGGGGCCTATGCAGGGAGTGGCGAGTCACCGTCTGCCCATTTTTCCATGTTCCCCGAACATTACGTCGGGCAGACGCCATAGTCCCCATAACCCAGACCCCTAGTACCACTAGCAGTTCAGCCCAATAGCCCGGTACTTTTTGTCCTCATTTCGCGCAATAGTCCCACACTGGCCGGGGCTTGTCCTTGGGTGCATTATTATATGGTGTAGACAGGGACAATCGCCGGTCAGTGTCACGCCACATTTACATTAAATTTGTCAAAGGGCCTCTACGTGTTGGCCTTTCCATGGGCCCACGCAAGCCCTCCAAATGTCCGGGCCATTTTTATGGCCCGTGGTCTTCAAAGTCTTACATTATAATCTTTATTAGCCTTTAGTGTTTTACAATTTAACAAGAAAGAGACACACAGAAAGATAATTAGGAAACAGTAAAAATGTGCTAGTTTAAAATACTGCTATGGAATTTAAGACAAGTAGGTACACCTTCGACTCTCAAAGTAGGAACAAGGCCTGTGTTTTGAGACAATTTTTTTATTTTATTGCAGGAGTTCAGCAGACAGGCAGACGACCCACTTGATGGAAAGCAGTTACCATCGCCTATGGACATTTGCAACACCAAAGGTGCTACAAATGCGCTGCTGCTCTCTTAAGGGAGACTGGAACCTGGTCACTAATGCCGGAACACAAATCAAGGTTGTTATGGCGACATACCTTAGACCAGGGGTGGTAGCCATCCAGTCGGGCAAATGCCCTACCACCTGGCAAATCAAAGGTACCCCTCACCTATTTGGTTAAACATAATTATAGCTCTTAGATAAGTAGTTATATATGCTTACGTGCGTGTGTGTGTGGCTGTGAGTGTGTGAACGTGTACAGTGATCCTAGTCCCTATTAATATTATAAATGCGAAAGTAACTCACTCTGTCTGTCTGTCTGTTCCGTTTTCACGGAAAAACTACTGGACCGATTTGGCTGAAACTCAGTATATATATATTTTCGATGCCGAGAATGAACATAGGATATTTTTATCCCGAAAAATGGGATAATTTTCATATGTTTGTCTTTTTGTTTGTTATCCTTTTATGGAAAGACTATTGGACCGATTTGGCTGAAACTCGGTATATATATATTTTGAATACCGAGAGTGGCCAAGGGATACTTTTTATCCCGGATAATGGGATACATTTTGAGATAGATTTATGTATTTATCCTGGAAACTAGGACTGGTTTTGTGATTTTGTCCATTTCGTCCACTGGGTCTACTGGGTCTACTGGGTCCACTTGGTCCACTGGGTCCACTTGGACTACTGTGTCCACTTGGTCCCCTTGGTTAACTGGGTCCACTTGGTCCACTGGGTCCACTTGGTCCACTGGGTCCACTTGGTCCACTGGGTCCACTTAGTCTACTGGGTCCACTTGGTCCACTGAGTTTACTGGGTCCACTGGGTCCATTTGGAACACTTAGCCTACTGGGTCAACTGGGTCCACTGGGCCCACTGGGTCCATTTAGACTACTGGGTCCACCGGGCCCCCTAGGTCCACTGGACTCACTGGGTCCATTGGACCCGCTGGGTCCACTTGGTCCACTAGGTCCGTTGGGTCCACTGGGTCCACTTTGTCCACTGGATCCACTGGGTCCAGTTGGTCCACTGGGTCCACTTGGCCCGCTTGGTCCATGTTATCTATTTTGTCATTTATGTAGTTTACATATAGACGGGGGTGGTATAGTTTGCGATATAAAATGAAGTGAATCTTTTGGGGGCAAATACATACAAATTTAATACAATGTAACCTGTACTACTTGCTCTTTAAACAAGAGACACGCACTAGAGGTTGACCCACGGCGCAGCCGCAACTCTAGTTATGAATAAAAATACGAATAGGTACCTGCGCGTCGTCCGCCTTCGCCGGGTTAGTGACGACTGCGATGAGGTGCGCCTGCGCATGGGCGCCGGCGCACGGCAGCGCCGCCCCGGCCGCGCCGCGCGCCCGCCGCCACGCCCCGAGCTCGCGCGCCAGTCGCGCCGCGGACACGCTGCACGACGCAGTGTGCCGCTTTATAGTCAACGAGCGCAGCCGACGGGAGGCCCATTTCGACGCTGAGGATAATCGAAATCATCGCCTTACAATTTTGTTCGAACCACAAACAGCTACATTATTAAAATTAACCCTTTAGCTCACTATTAGCACATATGTGTCCGCGATGAGAGTGCAAATAACACTTTATTGCACACCAAAATATACAATTACAAAAATGAAACCATATTTACAATATTTTCCTGCGTTGGGGCGGCCTGTCGTAAGAGGCGACAAAACAACCCACAGCCAGGTGATAGGGCATTTGCCCGACTACATGGCTACCACCCCTGGTCTAAAGTATGTCGCCATAACAACCTTGAGTTGTGTTCCGGCATTAGTGGCCAGGTCCAAGTCTCCCTTAAGAGTCCTTAATGTCCATAGGCGATAGTAACTGTTTTCCATCAAGTGGGCCGTCTGCCTGTCTGATGAACTCATGCAATAAAACCGCTTTCCATCGGTGGGACATCTGTATGTCTGCCGGAACTCGTGCAATAAAAAAGTAATAATTTGCAATACCACTTTCCATCAAGTACAGTCATCGGCCGTCTCAGTTTGTCCGCTTCAGGCCTTAATAAAAAAAAACACATTAATTCCACTCACAATTGTTGCCAACAGCGAAATAATGCCTCTGCGCCATATTCGCACTAGTCAAAGCACTCGGTCCCGCCTCCACGCATAAATGCATTTGCGCTTCTAGTAACCTTCCAATCGCCAAATCCACTGGAATTATAATTAATTAATGGCCGATTTTTCAATCGGGGAGGCCATCCACAAACCACGTCACACGAATTTCATGATTTTCGGACCCGCCATAGTCACAGCTGGTCACATTCGTGTGACTTCTCCCTCCCTAGTGCGACATCACACAAACATGCAATTTTACATCAAGTAATTAGGAAATTACTAAATTATAAGCTTTTTAAATACAAGCTTTTGAGAGCCTGGATATCATGTAGCAGCAGAGTGCTAGCCAAGACAAGTGAAACGAGCCCAAACACGACGGGTCTATCTTCCGACTCCATCACCAGATCAGCTCCATGGTACCATATTAATGCACTGTCACGCGATATACATGTGCGTGCAAAATTTCAGCTCAATCGCAAACCGGGAAGTTGGTCAAATTTAACTTGCAAGATTCCAGCCGAACTTACATACATACATAGGTACATCCATTGCAAGTTAAATAAAAGCTTGTTAAAATAGCAGTTTCGTAATTAGTTTTCTAATAATTTCCATTGAAATAATTTGTTTATAATTGGAAATATTTCGAAGGTTTTCGTTGATAGTACAATTTTCATGTTTTAAAGCTTAAATATATAAGATATTGAAATGTGACGTCACGAAATTTATTAACAACCCCCCCCCCCCCCCCCCCACAACGGTTAACGTAATTTACTGATGGTCCCTCATCAGATAAAAGTCATCAGCCGAATCAATTATAACCTGACTGAATTCAATAGTCGAGCAACTCGAATGTTTTATTAATGCAACTATACAAGGCCCACACTGCACATGCACTTCCTCACAACACCAGCATGTAACAGATACACTCTACATTGGTATAAGTTTAGTATTAAAACTAGAATACATGAATATTAGTACATTATGGTACTAGTGTGTAACATTGGTGATTACCGCCGAGGCGCCATTGAGACTCGAGCCGTAGGCGAGGGTCTTAATAGAGCCGAGGACGGTAATCATCAATACACACGTGTATCATACGACGTTTTTCAACACACTTGTAAATAAAATAACAACAAAAACTCATTTTATTTTTAGTAGATAAAAAAAGTTATATATGAGTGAAAGTTTTATTTATTAAACACGTACGAGTTAAAATTATCTATTTAAATAAGAAGTTGCATGAAATGAGCAAGCAATAGGAACATTAATTTATTTGTTCTATAGAACACGATCTTTTTTTTTTGAATAAAAACTTTTTTAAGAACAAAGCAACTCAACCAATAAAATTTAAAAAAAAATCTGTAACTCACTAGTGAGTTATAATGTTTTTTACTCACAGTTTGATAATAGGTGTCATTCTGTGCCTAATTGCGGTGACCATAGAGCCACTTTATGAGCAAGTGTGTTGAAAAATAATTTATTCGTAAAATACATACACCTCAACACAAAAATCAACAAATTAATGTCACACACAAGAACCAAAATAACTAATAAGCGTGTTAAATTCAAAAAATTAAATCTAGAAATTTAGTTGTAAAAAAGGGTACAAAACTCCAGTCCGTAGAGTTGTTCATAATATATATAAAAAAAAATTATGCAACTGTATTTTTAAATTTTGTCCTGTTGTATTTCATAGTATAATTAACTCTTTATCTGATGATAAAAATCACCCCTTATTAAATAAAAAAAAGCAAGTTATGCTTGTGTTACGAGTAATAGACAACGGTCAACTCTGGACCTGACCCTACACACCCAGACCATAGCAAATAACAGAAAGTCAGGCGTCTAGCCCAATAACTTTGTGGGCCGGTTAACTAGGCGGGCACAGTTTCAGTCCATTCAAACGCAGAGCCGACAATAAATAATCCCTTATTTAAATAAAATCTATTTTATAGCAAACTTTTTGACCTAATGTGTTTTTATAATTATCACATACCCCACCTTCCGCATCGAAAATATATATTTACTGACTTTCAGCTAAATCGGTCCAGTAGTTTTTACGTGACAACGGAACAGACAGACAGATAAGCGTTACTGTCACATTTAAATATTAATAGGGATTTATAACTAAGAAAGCGTCGGTTTCATGAGGTTTTAGAGAAATAAATCTTTATAACATAAACACACTTGAAACTGTTATATCTTTCATAGTAAAGGAGAACATCGTGATGAAACCTGAACATCAGAAGAACCGATGTTCCGGACCCCCCACCCCCACCCCCTCCCTCCAATTGGGGGAGAACGATCCCAGCACTGGGGATATTAGAATACTTACAATTCAAATCAGGCGTCGACTCCTGCGCAGCTAGTATCAGCGACTGCGCAAACCGGACGAACTTCAGAGACGCAAGCTTCAACCGACGCTTGCTATAGTGTATCTGTCAAGTTCGAATAGCTCAATGTTAAATAATATCCCTTTCTGTTGGGAAGATCTTTCGTGAAAAGATCCTGACTCTGAAGTACAGAATTCAAAAATATCTATATTATAAAATTCTAAAATGGCGTGTCTGTTCATAGAAGCTATATAAAAAAAACGGACAAGTGGAAAAACGAATGGCAAGGGATTTGTTACAAAACGAATCACAATAAAATTTTAACTTGAAGTTTTAGAGACAGATTGTTTAATGTACTTGTCCAATTTGAAAACCTGCCCGTAAAACTTCCAAGTTAAAATTTTGTTGCGATTCGTTTTGCCACTTGTCTGTTGAAGTTTCACTCGTACCATGTGTCCTAGCACACATTTCGATTTTTCGCAGGTTTACTGCAAATTATGATTTGGTTAGGTTAGGTACATTTTAATGAATGCATTTTTTACATACATACATACATAACTTCACGCTAGTTCCCTTGCGGGGTAGGCACGGACAACAGAGCGCCATTTAGGCCCATTCTTACACACCTCACTCGCTTCTTTGACATTTATAACTCTTGTCATGCACACTCGTCTGTTCTTAAGGCTCCTGACATCACCCTCCGCTAGTACACTATCAATTTGATCATGGAAGGTGTGTCGTGGCCTTCCACGACTTCTGCATCCATCCACTTTTGCATTGTATATCTATTTAGTCATTCTTTCATCATGCATTCTTTCGACATGCCCGAACCACCGGAGCATTGCTTTCCTTACCTTCTTCCCGACACTCTCTTTCAGACCAACTCTCTTTCTTACTTCGGTATTACGAACGCGGTCCGCGAGCGTCACTCCGCAGATTTTGCGCAGTGCTCGCATCTCGACCGCGTTTACTCTACTTTCATGCTCTCTCTTCCATACCCAACTCTCGCTTCCATATGTGAGCGTAGGTACCAGCACCGCGTTGTGTATGGCGAGCTGGGCCTTCTGGCTGAGGTTCTTAGCGCCTAGAAGTTTACCTAACGCTCCATTCACACTATTCCCCAAATTCACTCTTCTTTCTGTATCAGCGGTGTACCTTCCATCCCTGCTAAAAGCACATCCAAGATATACAAACTCATTCACTTGCTCTAGCATAACATCATCGACCATTATCCTTGCATTCGTTCTGGTTTCTTCTTTTATATTATTAGTTATATTTGTAACTGCGTTTTACGTGTTTGTATAGTTCTAATAAATTCTATAGTAATTCCAACGGCATTTTTAATTCGAGTCCTGCAACTCGTAAATTCGGTCGGGAACAAAAAAGCGCATCCATATTCTACTCTAAAATTATGCCGCCTCTCACCATGTTTAGTCTAAATTTATGCCGCTCCTCCACGCGGCCGTAAAGCTTTTTCGTGACAGAAAAATCCTAAAACCGCCCCGTTTATATAGAAGTTTCACTTCACAAACAACTAAAATCAATACAAAACTATAATATACTCACAGCACAGTCACAGATGAAAATTATAAAAATCACTTTATTATTATTGTCTGTCAAAAAATCTTCTGATTTATTGTGGACCAAAGTCATAAGAGTTCGCACTTCATCCGTGGACTTGTCTAAACAATACAGTATAGTGCCAACATTGCGACAGAAGGAGACTCTGAAAGGCGAAAGTGACAGATTTTATCATAAACCAACTCGTCAACAACTACAATATATATTTTGAAAACATCGACATCTTTGCACTTTCCTTGGGTGCTTTTAAAAAATATGTTATTAACGCCATTAAGGATCAGGCATTGTAATTTTCTGTCATTTTTATTTTTATTTTTGTGTCTCTGTTATCTTTATCCCTCACATATATGAAATGTATATAAGCGTGTTGATGTGTGTGTTTGATTGCGCGGGCGCGTGCATGTTCATGTGTGTGTGTGTGTGTGTGTGTTGGTGTGTGTGTTGGTGTGTGTGTTGGTGTGTGTGTTGGTGTGTGTGTTGGTGTGTGTGTTGGTGTGTGTGTTGGTGTGTGTGTTGGTGTGTGTGTTGGTGTGTGTGTTGGTGTGTGTGTTGGTGTGTGTGTGTGTGTGTGTGTGTGTGTCTGTGCGTGTGTGTTTGTGTGTGTGTCTGTGTGTGTGTGTCTGTGTGTGTGTGTGTGTGTGTTTGTGTGTGTGTGTGTGTGTGTGTGTATGTGTGTGTTTTGTGTATATGTGTGTGAGCGTGTATGTGTGTGTGTGTGGGTGTGTGTGTGTTTGTGTGTGTGTGTGTGTGTGTTTGTTTGTGTTTGTGTTAGTATGTGTGTGTGTTAGTATGTGTGCGTGTGTGTGTGTTTGTTTGTGAGTGTGTGTTTGCGCGTGTGTGTGCGTGTGTGCGTGCGTGCTTGCGCGCGTGTGTGCGTGTATGTGTTTGTGTTTGTGTGTGTGTGTGTGTGTGTGTGTGTGTTTGTGTGTGTGTGTGTGTGTTTGTGTGCGTGTGTGTGTTTGTGTGTGTGTGTGTGTGTGTGTGTTTGTGTGTGCGTGCGTGCGCGTGAGTGCGCGTGCGTGCGCGTGTGTGCGTGCGTGCTTGCGCGCGTGTGTGCGTTTGTGTGTGTTTGTGTGTGCGTGTGCGTGTGCGTGTGTGTGTGTGTGTGTGTGTGTGTCTGTGCGCGTGTGTGGGTGACCGTGAGTTTTGTATATGTCCCCTATTCTTTTAAAGTATTGTACACTACCATCTTTTAATTCGTGGATAATGTAGTTGGATAAGCACAGATTTTTTTTTTATTTTTTATTATGTAACTTTAGTGTATATCTGTTTATTACCCTAAATAAATAAAATAAAAAATAAAATAAAGTTGGTATATGGTACCGCCACCGCGCCGCCAGTTTATGAATTTCTTTATTTCTGCATGGATTGGAATTGGAAAACGACTGATCGATACTCACTTGTCATCGATGAAATCTGCTATTCTACAACATATGTGGGCCAGTTGCAGACCCTGTGCTATGAATTCCAAACGTAGAAACTGCTGGACATATATTTCGGCAATACAGAGCGCGTAACACAGCCATGATGTGTTCGCAACTGAAAATTTTACATTATATTATATATACAACTTATGTATTATGATTATATGTGCAGGAACGGAGAAAGAATACAATTTGTTGCGTTGGGGCGGCCTGTCGTAAGAGGCGACTTAACAATCCACAGCCAGGTGGTAGGGCATTTGCCCGACTGGATGGCTACCACTCCTGGTCTAAAGTATGTCGCCATAACAACCTTGAGTTGTGTTCCGGCATTAGTGACCAGGTTCCAGTCTCCCTTAAGAGAGCAGCAGCGCATTTGTAGCACCTTTGGTGTTGCAAATGTCCATAGGCGATGGTAACGGCTTTCCATCAAGTGGGCCGTCTGCCTGCCTTTGTAAAAAAAAATAATTTTGAAATATATATATTTTTTTTATTTTTATTTTTTATTGCAGGAGTTCAGCAGACAGGCAGACGGCCCACTTGATGGAAAGCGGTTTCCATCGCCTATGGACATTTGCAACACCAAGGTGCTACAAATGCGCTGCTGCTCTCTTAAAGGAGACTGGAACCTGGTCACTAATGCCGGAACATAACACAAGGTTGTTATGGCGGCATACTCTAGACCAGGGGTGGTCGCCATCCAGTCGAGCAAATACCCTACCACCTGGCAATATTATTGTATATGTGTATATATACAGTGTAAACTCTATATAACGCCACTGAACGGACTGTGAATTTCATGGCGTTATAGAGAGTTGTCGTTAAATGGAGAGAGAAGTCTGTTATTTTTGTCTGACGTCTTTTAGCTGCACTAGTAATTTTGTTGTATTTTTATACTTATTTTATTAATATCTTGCGATATTGAGGCATCATGGTGATAAAGGAAGTACTTAGAAATTTCAGTATGCACGATGCCGACAGTCGAGTTTATTACGGGCTAGGATAATAAAGCGACAAAAGAACGTATACAGCTGCGCAACTTTTACTAATTTTGGCAACTTAAAAGTTACTTTTTATTACTGAATTGTTGTCGTTATTGAGAGTGGGTGTAATGCTATATAGAGTGTATCATTGTATGGAAGACAAGCTTTTTTTTTATCCAGAAGATATCCGTTTGAGGACTAAACCGCGACAAGGGCAGAACCTTGGGGTAATAATTCGCGACCCGTGTGTAGGATTCGCCAGATCGGGGATGGCACTAGCATGCCTAGTCAAAACTGGTGCCACGCTATTGCCACTCCCCAGTTAGGGATACCCACTAAAACCCTTAGGTGTTCCGTCCTGCGCCTTATGCCAGGGCTACGGGGATACGGAAGCTCAACCAACTCCGCGTGCCCTGGCAGGCGAGGGCCCGCAGGCCACATCCACTGCCGGGGGACTTCTGTTATCCCCCGGCATCGTCCATGTCTAATCCGGGTTGTGGGGCGGTCTCTAACGCGCCTCACGGGAGGAGAAATAAACGCGCGCAGAACACTCACGCTTTCATCTCGACGGCATATGCGGGTGAGTGAGAATCCCTATACCCCAATGGAAGACAAGTGATTCCGATGCTTAAGGGAGTTTGTCGTTAAATCGAATGACGTTACATGGAGTTTGCACTGTATATGTAGGAATCGTATTTGTTATTATAAAGTAACCATATGACGGAAGTAGTCAATAAGCGGATAGAGTATTCTTTTATGTAGTAATCGGAAGTCGTTTAACCGGATTTCAATGTAGAAGCATTTATTATTAAGCCAACAGATATCGGAAATGGAGTAACCGGATGTTGGAAGTTAATACGTATGGCGGAAGTTAGTTTTATGAAGGAAGTGTAACTGAAGTGGCGCCACAGCATTACCGAATGGTGTCACTGCGGCGCGCTACGAGGACCTTATAAATACTGGGTGTTCGGGCTGAGGGGCAGTCGTCAATCGGCAGTCTACGACGGACAGTCTCCAATGACAGTCTTGGACGAGGACCACATAATATAATGTGGTCGATAATTGCTGCTTGATAATAGCGGTATTCTTGGAGGGCAAATTGCTGCTCGACACCTGACAAGCGTGGATGCAACTCTTGGAGTTGTCCTAATATTTCTGTGTATTAGTGTGCAATATTTAATATCGTAATTGTAATAATTCTAGTGTAATAAATTTTGATTATAATATTTCAGATTATTATTGTGTTATTCTCGGAGCGTCATTCGTTCGCTCCCGGCGTGAGCCCGACATATATATGTATGTATTTGTATATTTATTTCTTAAATTAGTTTGAGTATTTATGTATCTATTGCCTTTTTCCTGCACCACTTATACCGCTTAATTCAAATTTCTTTGATGTAGGTCGACTAGAAGAGATCGCTTTGAGCGATAAGGCCGACTATTGTATTGCTTAGAAAATATTGTAAATACGGTCTGTTTTTGTAATTGTATATTTTGGTGTGCAATAAAGTCTTCTCTTTCTCTCTTAACTTTGTTACCGCCGTTTCTCTGTAGACGGTGTAGTTGCAAGTTGACGTCGCGGGTATGTCAGTGGAATTAACAGAATACCGAAATCAGGCCAACCTTTTTTTTTATTGCTGGAGTTCAGCAGACAGGCAGACTGCCCACTTGATTGAAAGCGGTTACCATCGCCTATGGACATTTGCAACACCGAAGGTGCTACAAATGCGCTGCTGCTCTCTTAAAAGGGGACTGGAACCTGGTCACTAATGCCGGAACACAACTCAAGGTTGTTATGGCGACATACTTTAGACCAGGGGTGGTAGCCATCCAGTCGGGCGAATGCCCTACCACCTGGCTGTGGGTTGTTTTGCCGCCTCTTGCGACAGGCTGCCCCAACGCAGGAAATTGTATTCTTTCTCCGTTCCTGCACGGATAAAACCTACGACTGAGACGATTAACGTCTAGCGATTTTGACAAATGGTAATACCGGAATGTAATTTATATTATTATAATCTATTCAGTTATGTATATCTATATTAGTTTATTATTTATTGTCTTTTTTCTTTATTTACGATTGAATTAGTTTTAATTCAGTTAAACCACCAAATATTATTTAATAAGAAAATAAAAAAATATATTATTTAATTTTTCTATGTCTCATTGGACACCGGGTTGCCTGGAAGAGATCGCTATAAGCGATAAGGCCGCCCATTGTTCTAATGGAAATATATTCATATTAAATGTCTAGGTTTAAGTTATGGTGAACAATAAAGAGTTTTCATTCATTCATACATTCAATCAAAGCAGACCCCAGGTTTCGAAGCGAAACTCCAAACTCAACCGGGATTAACGCTCAGGTGATGATAGGTTGTCTATACACTCACCTCTCTTTAAATCCGGTGTTAGGGCAATCCACATTTGTAACGCGTCCATCGCGCTGCGTATACACGCGTATTCCTGCTGATAAGTGCGTATTGCCTTAAACTCATCGGGATTGATGATCTGAAATTATGAATTTCATTTAATTAATTTATTACATACTAGAATATATATCACGCCGTCACCGCGTTGCTACCACGTCACTGCCGCGCCAACGCTGCGCCGCCAAACTGTGTATTAGACGCGACCATGCCGCCAACACTCTGCTAAACTGTGTAGGTTAGGTACGACCGCGCCGCTGCCGCGCCGCCAATTTACGTAGTCGAGCGAGCATCAGCGGTGGGGTGGTGGTACAGGAGAGCGGACCAAGTTCACATATATACCTCCTTTTTTCCAAAATATTTTTTTCGGCAAAATTTTAATTAAATTGTGTCTTTAGATGATTACCATAAAACATTGTCTACTGTAATATCTAACTTTAGATATGGCTCTTTGTATAAGACATTTGAACATAATTATGTATTGTAAATCATTGCAAAAATCCTGTTTGTAATATACGAAAATGCTCTTCTAAAATCTAAAGAAAAACAATGTATCTATATATTAATACGCGAAGCAAAAACTTTGTACCCATTTTTACGAAAATTGCGCGGACGGAGGAGTATGAAATTTCGCACACTTATAGTTATACAGAGAAGGAGTGACGAATGCTAATATTGTTTTAAAATTATGCATAAAAAATTAATTAAATCAATAAAAAAAAACATTACACACTACCATGTATTTGACACACATACGCATATATACTCTTTTGTTTATTGTTAAAGTCAAATGAACAGTGTAGCCTTGGCGAAATCTGTGATTATAGAACTATAGTCTTTGACAACAGATCCTTAATAATGTTCAAATTTATAATTTAAATTAATTATTATGGTCGAATTTCGACCACCAAAGTAGCAACAAAGTGACGGTGCGGCGGCAACGTGGTAGCGCCGTATCGACGGTACCTTCTACATGAGCTCTAAAGAGAATAAAACATAAATATTACAATACCTGATCAGCAACTTTCCATCCATACTTGACACTAGCTTCCGCAAACTCGAATTCACTCTTCAAGAACAACAAAGTGGCATGAACCACTTTATGATCGATACTTCTCGAAGACATTTCCAAAATTTCGATTAATTCCAAAATTACTTTCGAAAAATGTTCGCTTTGCACCGTTCGAACTACAGATGGCGTTTCGAGAACTACTTGTAGTAGTGTGTTCAAAATTTCGTGTTTCGACTCCACTGTAAAATAAACAGTTCTTATTAAATTTTCAAAATTTTCTATTACAGCTTTCATTGTGTGAACTGGAATCATTGTCTTGATTATAGCTCGTGACCAGGACTAACCATGTAGGAAAAGTGAAAGAATACAATTTCCTGCGGCAGAACAACCCGCAGCCAGGTGGTAGGGTATTTGTCCGTCTGGATGGCTACCACCCTTGAGTTGTGTTCCGGCATTAGTGGCCAAGTTCCAGTCACACCTCAGACAGCAGCAGCGCATTTGTAGCACCTTTGATGTTGCAAATGTCTATAGGCGATGGTAACCGCTTTCTATCAGGTGAACTCATGTTCATGCTATGGCCGCAACCAAGACTACTTTCAGAAAGGTGCATCTGCATCTACACATTATATTGGAATATCTATAACATGATATAATTCTAAACATGCCATGTGGTACCGCCATGTAAACCTCCTTTCGACCTATTCATACTTTTCTTCGACTTATTTAAATTCTTCCTTTAAATCTGACGGCGCGTCCCCTTTCGCACGTCACTTCAATCATTCATCTCATGTCATAATAAAATAAAATAAATTAAATCGCACCGCAAATGTAAATATATATATATAAAATAACATAAAATATATCGCGCCCGCATCACTATAAATAAATATAAATACATATAACTTATAATTAACCCGCTCCGCACCAAAATTGTAAAATATAATAAAAATATATAATATAAGTTACAACAAATAAAGTGAAGTGAAGTGGACTGAGGGCAGAGGAGCAGCCGCATTTCATTCCCATTAACCAGGTAAGTGCGTGCTTATCTTCCGATTCCCATCAAAATTGTCCCACACTTCTTTTCCCGCAAATTTGACACAGTTCGCTTCCCGCTAAACCCAGCGCCGCCGCACCACCATGTCTGTATACTGAAGCTATTTAAAAAAAACAACTGGAATACACTATATAAACGACGGAGAACATAATGCATTTTTTTTAGATTTCTTGTCTGTTTGCTCGGGAATCACGTAAGGGCCTCGCTGATCGATACCAAATTCTTAGTCTGCACTACTTATCATCCTGGTAATCCCGCGGGAATTTTCCCGGAAGCGGTTTGTAGTTGTTCGGGTGCATAAAAGTTAATGATAGCTTACAATCTTTTTTAAATGCTGTGATACCTTATGTAGAGGGAATCCCGCCGAAATTTCAAGTAAAGCGTGGATGAAGTCGCGGGCAAATCCTAGTATTAACTAAAATATTCCAACAACAAGATGTAGCATTGAACATATATTCCAGCAACAAGATGTAGCATTGAACATATATTCCAGCAACAAGATGTAGCATTGAACATATATTCCAGCAACAAGATGTAGCATTGAACATATATTCCAGCAACAAGATGTAGCATTGAACATATATTCCAGCAACAAGATGTAGCATTGAACATATATTCCAGCAACAAGATGTAACTATGAACATATATTCCAGCAACAAGATGTAGCATTGAACGTATATTCCAGCAGCAAGATGTAGCATTGAACATATATTCCAGCAACAAGATGTAGCATTGAAGATATATTCCAGCAACAAGATGTAGCATTGAACATATATTCCAGCAACAAGATGTAGCATTGAAGATATATTCCAGCAACAAGATGTAGCATTGAACATATATTCCGCCAACAAGATGTAGCTATGAACATATATTCCAGCAACAAGATGTAGCATTGAACATATAGTCCAGCAACAAGATGTAGCATTGAAAATATATTCCAACAACAAGATGTAGCATTGAACATATATTCCAGCAACAAGATGTAGCATTGGACATATATTCCAGTAACAAGATGTAGCATTGAACATATAGTGCCAGGTGGTAGGGCATTTGCCCGACTGGATGGCCACCACCCCTGATCTAAAGTATGTCGCCATAACAACCTTGAGTTGTGTTCCGGCATTAGTGACCAGGTTCCAGTTTCTCTTAAGAGAGCAGCAGCGCATTTGTTGCAAATGTCCATAGGTGATGGTAACCACTTTCCATCAAGTGGGCCGTCTGCCTGTCTGCTGATCTTCTGCAATAAAAAAAAAAAAAAAAAAAAAAAAAAAAATAGTCCAGCAACAAGATGTAGCATTGAACATATATTCCAGCAACAAGATGTAGCATTGAACATATATTCCAGCAACAAGATGTAGCATTGAACATATATTCCAGCAACAAGATGTAGCATTGAACATATATTCCAGTAACAAGAAGTAGCATTGAACATATATTCCACCAACAAGATGTAGCTATGAACATATATTCCAGCAACAAGATGTAGCATTGGACATATATTCCAGTAACAAGATGTAGCATTGAACATATATTCCAGCAACAAGATGTAGCATTAAACATATATTCCACCAACAAGATGTACCATTGAACATATATTCCACCAACAAGATGTAGCATTGAACATATATTCCAGCAACAAGATGTAGCATTGAACATATATTCCAGCAAC
The DNA here is from genome assembly GCA_019925095.2 of Dendrolimus kikuchii. Taxonomy (NCBI): domain Eukaryota; kingdom Metazoa; phylum Arthropoda; class Insecta; order Lepidoptera; family Lasiocampidae; genus Dendrolimus; species Dendrolimus kikuchii. The sequence goes on from CM034415.1 coordinate 8,588,590, forward strand.
AAGATGTAGTATTGAACATATATTCCAGTAACAAGATGTAGCATTGAACATATATTCCAGCAACAAGATGTAGTATTAAACATATATTCCAGTAACAAGATGTAGTATTGAACATATATTCCAGTAACAAGATGTAGCATTGAACATATATTCCAGCAACAAGATGTAGCATTGAACATATATTCCAGTAACAAGATGTAGCATTGAACATATATTCCAGTAACAAGATGTAGCATTGAACATATAATCCAGCAACAAGATGTAGCATTGAATATATATTCTAGCAAGAAGATGTAGCATTAAACATATATTCTACCAACAAGATGTAGCATTGAACATATATTCCAGCAACAAGATGTAGCATTGAACATATATTCCAGCAACAAGATGTAGCATTGAACATATATTCCAGCAACAAGATGTAGCATTGAACATATATTCCAGCAACAAGATGTAGCATTGAACATATATTCCAGCAACAAGATGTAGCATTGAACATATATTCCAGTAACAAGATGTAGCATTAAACATATATTCCACCAACAAGATGTAGCATTGAACATATATTCCACCAACAAGATGTAGCATTAAACATATATTCCACCAACAAGATGTAGCATTGAACATATATTCCAGTAACAAGATGTAGCATTAAACATATATTCCACCAACAAGATGTAGCATTGAACATATATTCCACCAACAAGATGTAGCATTAAACATATATTCCACCAACAAGATGTAGCATTGAACATATATTCCAGCAACAAGATGTAGCACTGATCATACATTTAGCATGTTACAATGTGTCAAGAAGTAGAATCACTCAACTATGTATAAGGGGAGTTTTATTTACATAGACTCGATGCACCCTACACTAACTCAAATGGTTTTTTCCTTTTGAACCTTCTTAATAAATCTGCATTATCAAGGGAGCACATAGATATTACTTCTAGGCGACGGTAACTACTTTCCATAAGGTTGGTCATCAACTTGTCTACTGTATCATACTGATAAAAATATTTGCTTACCAGTAACCCATGGTTCACAGCTTCCCTTATACATGTTCAACATAGAATCACAGACCCCTGCGATTGGTACTAGTGAAGGCCATAGCTTTGCATACATTAAAGACTCGTGTCTTAATAGGTCACTGAAATTATTTAGTAATATTGTTTTGATTTATCTAAATGTTTTGATCTAATAAAAATCATAAAAGTGAATCTAATAGAAATATTACAATCGATTCGAAACTCGAATCGAATAATTCGAAAAAAAACCCAAATAATTTGAAAAAAAATTCTAACGGAAATTAATAATTATAAAAACCAAAATGAATTGAAAAGATCTCTTTCCAATATTAGTATCTAGATTATTTATGTTACTGACAGAAATGAACATATATTCATATTGAGCAATTGTTTTCTCCAGGTAATTGATTTTTAATCAAAAAGTATATTATTCATAAGTAGAATACTTTGATACACCATGTAATGGAATTCAAATTGGAAACAATAGAAAATCCAGTGATATTTCGATAATTCGCAGAGGAAAGGTAATAAAGTGTGTTTTTACGGTATGCAGGTGTGAATCCACTTTTGTCGGCGTGTAGGTCGTAACAATATTAAATTTGGCCTCTGGAAGGGGTTTTAGTATTAGTATATTTAGATCTATTTGCCCAAAATTACTTACCTAAATTTCAAATTAGTTAAAAATGGCTTCAGATTTCCATAAAGGCAGCGATCGACCGCCATCTTGCAAGCATCCACCACTGTCATTAGCTGTATATTATTTCCAATTTTTTCACCTACATTTTTGTTTGCTTTCGCCTTGATATCCATTACAAGACTCATATATTTATCGGTAACAAAATCTTGAGCAAAAACTTGACTCAAAAACACATCTAACAAGGCATCTTCGTATAGTTTACAATCCAACTGGCATATACTTCTATTATACATAGCTCTAGCAATATTTTTCATGTCCGAATCGTTGTTTAAATGCAATATCTCATTTTCTATATACACTTCGAATAGTTTACGTGCATATTCATACAGTTCTGCTTTATTAAGTAATATAGCTGTATTATGTATGTCAGTTTGGATTTTACGAAAGCATTTGATATGGTTCACACAATTATTCTTGCCTAGAATTTTTAAAACTTCATATTGTTCTATCAATAGGTCATAGAATATTGGTAATATATTGTTTAAATTAATTTTATATTCAATACATTTAGTTATTGAGGATTTGGCTTGAAACGACAAACGTAATGCATCATGTAGTCCTGTTTTAATATTACAATTCTCACATGTCAAGAATTGTTCTGTATATTTCATCTTCTTCATCAAAACTAGTATGATTTGCAAGATTTTCATTTGTATATTCTCATTTGACATCTCTTTCATTGTATAACCTATATATAACTTAATGAGTTGGCCTAAAAATGGATAGGTTATGTTTAACGCTTCACCATAACCTAATTTTTCAGTTAATTCAAAAGACTGTTGTATATTATCAAATATCTTTTCTATGTATGACAGATTCGATACATCTTTGAATATGCAACATATTGAATTTAAATAGAACGTCTGTAAACAATGAAATATTTCAGGCGAGTGTCCGATCAAACTTATAGCTGTTCTTAACATATTCTCTAGAGGAAAATCTTTGAATCCATTCGTTATGCAATTTTCTGTAACGATACACAAGCAATGGCTTATATTCCCATAGACAGACAACAATTGTTTACGTTGCAACTTTTTAAATGCATCCAAATCATCTTTCCGACTGATATTCTCAAATATTTCTATGTATACCTTATTCAATTCCAAACTGTATCTATCAGAATATAAGAAAAACAGTTTTTTAAATAGAAACGATAAAAAGTTTGAGCAGAATAGGATTGTATCACAAATTTTGATCACTTTGAGTAAATCTTCGGTTAACTTTGGTAGGAGTTTTACAAGAGAGACTTTTGCTTTAATATTTCCTAAATATGTTAAACGATCAGCTATGATATTCCAATATGTTTTACTATATTCAGTCAATAAGTCTTTTGTATCAGGTTCAAAGGCCATTATAGATATTTTAACAATCAGCTCTGGTGGTAATGGTGTGACCTGAAAGTTCAAAAAAAAAAATTACTTTTATATGGATTCCTTCTAAGCAAGTATTATGTGTTAATGTCAAAATGTGACTACTGAGCAGCTGAAATAAAAAAAAAAAATTAGTAACACTGATTCATATCTCCACGAAGCTAGAACCAAAATATTCTCAAATATAACTGAAGTCAGAATGTTAAAATGTTGTAGCGGGGGACATTTAGGAGAAGCTTGGCCTAATATCTAAAAATCTATAATCTAATGAATTTATTTTTTGAGCTGCATACGTCTAGTTATCGCAGCAGACAACGAACTACTGACTAGCGCAACTCGGGAGCGCACATATTAATAGTTGCACTATCTCGCTCGCACATCATCCGTCCCGCTCACACACTGTGCTATATATTGTACTAGCAGTACGACTTGTTAATATTTGTACTTGTTTCCAAAATAAATTAGTTCACATCAGCACTCAACAGTGAATACTACTCTCTGCCATCTGAAGTATCATTTAACTTCTACCTCTTGCTGCTACAAATTAATTTAAAACACAATTCTTAAGTATCCTGTCATGGTAGCAGAATGGGTAGCATAATGGCTCGTGCACACGTCCCAAGCCTAAAAGGTGTGTTTCAATCCTTGCCGGAACGCATGCACCACATAGACAGTTTTCTGACCTAATATATATATTCTTACAATTACCACATGCTAACAACAATTAAGGAAAACATCGTGATAACCGATGTGTCAAACCTGCCAAGCCGCCTTGGACAAGCATGGCAGTATATTATTCGTTCCCCTATATTAGGAGCCCAGAGCCCAGCAGTGGGACGTTTATGGGCTGTTATTATTAATACACAATATATAAACATAAGCTATAAATAATTTCAGTCATAAATTGATACCTGTCTCACAACATGCTTGTGTAAATGGTAGATACAAGACAGTGTTTTGACCCGATTCGGCCTGTCTATGCCTCTTGTCTCCCTTATGCAGTCTATGCTTAAAATCAGGAGAGATTTATTGTCTATGTTTTCTCTCCATGACTGGACTTTGTCAATATTTCTGAAAAATAGACATGTATTATGAATAACACTGGACCAAAGAATAAATAATAAGAGAATATGACGCAACAATTCAGATCTCTAATTAACTGCTTTTGCCACTCCATTTGAAAGAGTCTTGGATTTATCTATGATTGTATGATTTAGAAATTGTGTACCTATACTTTGCTATAGACAACATAGTGTTACAATCTAGGCGCCGACAAAGACAAATTCCACGTACAGATTTGTAGAAGCACATTTATTACCCGTCGGCATTTGAACTAATAACATTGAAACTATTGTAATTCTTTTATGATCGTCTTCTATTGTTTACGGCTGCTTGCGGCTGTAATCATTAGCCAGGTTTTACGGATATATACAGATATTGCCGGGCGGGCACACTGCATTTGTGCAGTATAAAACGATGGCCTGATTGAGGGAGGGGGCAGCCGAGCGAGAACCACGATCAAGGCGAGACGTGTGTACATTCGGTAATCTATTAGTGACGGACTTTGCGCGTTTTATTGAATTACGACCTTCTGCATTACGTTCGGATTTCTTGTATTCGGTTATATTTGTACCTGTGTTATACGTGTTTGTATAATTCTAATAAACTCCATAATAATTCTAGCGGCATTTTAATTCGAGTCTCGCGACTCGTAACAATAGTTTATGTAGAATGTGTTCAGTTAATATACAGGCTTACATAAAATACAGCTGTGGATCACTGTAGCTCACGGGTTAGTTGCTGATTCTATGGTTATGGACTGTATGAGAGACAGATATGAACTAGATCCTTGCACTAGAAAAGCAGAAGCTCCACCAACCTTGACATCCACCCTCTCCTGGCTCGGTTCAGGTTGCACACAGGAACAGCACACGGCACTAAATTCCACTTTGGAGCTATCACTTTGTACAAAGTCTAAATATGGTAAATTTTCTTGGCACAGACAGTAATTACATTGAATTGAGAGAATTTGGTCCAAAACAAAGATGAGCGCACGGCGCGGTGTCTCCCGTCAAAACTTTAATAGCTAGTCACCAAGAAATGGCTGCCCCTACCCTGTTCTGTGTTAGCCGTCGCCTCACACATAAAGAGGGTAGACAGCAAAATTGATGGAGCGATGTTCTACCTACTTCATACTAGGCAAGGACCAAACAACAGCCATATGTGGGTAGCGTTGCAATTTAATGCGTAGCATTTTTATACGTGCAGGAATGGAGGAAGTATACAATTTCCTGCGGCCGGGCAGACTGTCGTAAGAGGCGACAATACAACCCACAGTCAGGTGGTAGGGTATTTGCTAGACTGGATGGCGACCACCCCTGATCTAGAGTACCTATGCCGCCAAAACAACCTTGTGTTGTGTTCCGGCATTAGTGACCAGGTTCCAGTCTTCCTTAAGAGAGCAGCAGCACATTTGTAGCACCTTTGCTGTTGCAAATGTCCATAGGCGATGGTAACCGCTTTCCATCAAGTGGGCCATCTGCCTGTCTGCTGATCTCATGCAATAAAAAAAGGACCTATTTATTTAGGTGCTTATTAAAACTTAGTCTTGTATTGGCGCCAGTTGGAACAAAAATGGGTAGGAAACTTAGCCTATATATTCAGAGTTTGACATCTAAGTCCTTTAAGTTTTCTTGTTTTATTTTATAATACAGTGTAAACTCCATGTAACTTCACTCGATTTAACGACAAACTCCCTTAAGCGTCGAAATCACTTGGCTTTGGTTGGTTTAAAAGTACCTTTAAAGTTGCCAAAATTAGTAAAAGCAGCTGTGTAAGTTCTGTCTGCGTAAGTTTTTCTATTGCTTTAATATCCTAACCCATAAACTGACTGTCAGCAACATGCATACCGTAATTTCTAAGAAATTACGAAATACTGCAATTTCTAAGTACTTCCTTTATCATCAAAATGCCTCAATATCGCAATATATAAACAATATAAGTAAAAAAACAACAAAATTACTGGTGCAGCATTTAACCACAACTCTCTATAATGCCATAAAATGCACAGTCCCTTCTGTGTCCTTATATAGAGTTTACACTGTATTTGTATGTAAAATTTAACATTTCTAAATTTTGTAATTCTAGTAAGGTGTTTAGACTCCTTTGGTTGTTATGGGGTTCTTGTAGTAATTAGTAGACTGTTATGATTATTTGAGATTTATTTGGACCACCTACAGGTATTACACGCAACAAAGGTAAATGATGTATGGTCTATTGTATGCGTCAGCTTCGCCGGACAGTGCACGGTGGACTGACATATGATTGTAGCTTGGCAGCTTCTCTCTTAGCAGAGCAGACCCAGTTACGTTCCAACAAAGGTTTTCATCACTATTCATAAAAGCAACTAAATAAATTTGTAAATAAGGGCCGGTGTTTGTTACTACACTACACTCTCTTGTAGTTTACCTTCTAAGGCCATGGAAATTAAAGCTACTGGACATACACAGTCCTGAATGCTGTAATAATTAACTAAAATACCTCATAAAAACAAATGAATGCTCTATAATGCCTTAGGCGAATCATTCATACAGTATGGCCTAACCAGCTACCACCACCAGCAACCTAAATTACAGTATGTAAATATTTTTTTTATTGCAGGAGTTCAGCAGACAGGCAGATGGCCCAGTTGATGAAAAGTGGTTACTATCGCCTATGGACATTTGCAACACCAAAGGTGATACAAATGCGCAGCTGCTCTCATAATACTAATACTTTAATTAAAAATACTTAAACAATTAATTTCAGCAATAATAAAAAAACAATATTGTAACAATGGGCTCTTTAAATGATGCTCAAAGAGCAATTTTTTAACAAAGACCTACAAACAATAATAACACACTGTATTTACACGAGCCATCGCGCAAAACCGGTTCAACAGGAGTCAGGCAAACAACATGTACGACAAGCACACAACTGCATATTTAGTTCCGCGCTTGCTAAATGACTTACCCATTGAGTTTAGGGAAAGCATTACATCAAAAAATATAAAAAAAAAACTTAAAATGTACTTTTTAAACCAAATCTAATATTAAAATTGTTAAATACTATGTAGATATCCATAGCACCAATATAAACCCCAGGCGTTTTCTATGCTATGTAAAATTCAATAAATTAAAAAAAAATCTAAACCCACCTGCACAAAATGCAAAGCAAATTCAAGGAGAATGTTCCTCTGTCTTTAGAAGGCACTTTGGTTAGCAAGTAGCGGTATTCCTTGTGGACATTATCGAGATCAGACACATCATTCTGACTGCCATCTGCTTTTAGTTTTGCTATAAAGTTGTTTGCTTCCATAATGAAGTAATGTTGGCATTAACTTCGTCCGTTGTTAGTTTTTCTTCTGGAAAATATTGGAAGGATTTTTCGTAGCATAAAAATTTACCAAGTGGATCATCACCATCCGATTGTTAAATCCCGGTAGTGTTTGGGGTTTTATATGCTTATTTTTTATTATATAACTAGCAAACAGGCAGAGAGCCCAGCTTATGGAAAGTGGTTATTGTCACCTATAGGTTAGCAACATCAAGGGTGAAGCCAACGAGTTGCCAGCTTTTAGGATGAAATAGAGGGATTAGAAAAATAAGAAGAAAAAGTTGTGGTAGCGTAATGGCTGGCATATGCATCCCAAACTCAGAAGGGGCAGGTTTGATCCTGGCCAGAACGCATGCACCACTTAGTCAGTTTTCTGATCTAATGTGCATATTGTTACAATTACGAAATGCTAACAACGGTGAAGGGAAACATCATGATGCAACCTGCACATTGAGATAACCGATGTGTCAAACCTGCAAACTATCATTCACATGGGTATATGTTCCCCCTATAATGGGAGGCCCGAACCCAGCAGTGGGACATTTATGGGCTGATATTATTATTATTATAGAGGGATTAGACAAGAGGGTGGAGATAAAAGGGAAGGGATATGGGTTTAGAATAGGATGACCTAGGTAAGATTGGATAGAGGGAGGAGGCAGTAGGCCGCCAGAAGTCTCAAGCAGAGTGATTGCAATAACAACCAGTTTCCTATTTCCTACTTATCAGTCTACAGTTTCCGTGATCTCTGCCTTCCCCTCTTTTAAGACCATTGATATGAATGTCATCCTTCAGACATTAAGACAGTATTTCTTATTATATTACATTGATGTAGCTTTTTCTGAAAGTTTATACTAAGATCATAACATACGGAAGTCTGTACTCAAGAACCACACACAAATATGAGAGTTCAAAGAAATATGTGTGAACAACAACACTCAGCTGATAACAAGTGGAAGAACTGTAGGACGATATTATAATAACCAATTTTAGGCAGTTCAAAACTTAGCTAAGTTTAATCGAAGCTAAAATCGAAATATGTTAAAAAATAGGACAATGACATCCTTTTTTGGTAAAATTGCATAAAGGCGGAACCTGAAAATTACGCATTTTTTGTATTCAAAGACTTTACATATGGTTTTCTATGGTACAATAACGACACTAAAATGATCGGTAAGCCATCATTTAGGCAAAAAATTAATAAACAATACAATTAATTAGGTACGAAATACGTGCATTATATCGATAGAAATAATGTTCAATTTTAGCGTGACGACTTACCTACTAATTATAATAAAAACACAATTACTTTAATTTTGGGATTAATCTGCAAATGTAACATGTATGACCTGATCAAAATAATTAATAATTATAAAATCAAATATTACGGCATTGCTAAAAAATCACGACATTTTGTAATATGTAAGTAAAACCTCAGATTAATAATATTGAGAGACAAAGTTTTTACCTCACTTTGCTAAATGTCAGGCAAAGGAACTAAATCCGTACAGCATGAATATCAATATTATTCAATTAAACTGAACATCTTTGAATGACATAAAAATACGGAACTTTAGATTTTTCACATTCTTGTGATTAAGATCATTATTATATTTTTGTAGTTTGTATATATAATTAACGACAACATGCAATATTAATGTTAGACAAACAATATGTAGGTGCGAGGGGTGTTCGAAGGATATGGCAAGGACAGTGGGTTAGGTTAGGTTATCTTTAGACCAAAGCCCACGAGCCGAGCGAGCGAAGCGAGCGTGCCGCGGTAGCGGCCGGCGAGTGGCAGAACCGACTTTAACTTTTATTAAAATTATCAACGAATATATGGAAACCAGTCGGTTCTGCCACTCGCCGGCCGCTGCCCGGGCACCCTCGCTTCGCTCGCTCGGCTCGTGGGCTTTGGTCTAAAGATAACCTAACCTAACCCACTGTCCTTGTCACTGGTTACACCTTCGACCACCCCTTACACCTATACTTTGTTCTGCTTACATTGATATTGCATGTAGTCGGTATTTATATATACAAACTAGAAAAGTATATTAATTATCTTAGTTACAATAATGTGAAAAATCTAAAATTCCATACTTTCATGTCATTCAATGATCTTCAGATTGATTGAATAATATTGATATTCATGCTGTATGGATTTAGTGTCTTTGCCTAACAAGTAGCAAAGTGAAGTAAAAACTTTCTCTCTCAATATTATTAATCTGAGGTTTCACCTACCAATTACAAAATATGGTGGTTTTTTAGCAATGCCGTAATAGTTGATTTTATAATTATTAATTATTTTGGTCATGTCATATATGTTACATTTGCAGATTAATCCCGAAATTAAATAAGTAATTGTGTTTTTATCACAACTAGGTGAGTCGTGACGCTAAAATTGAACATTATTTTTATTTATATGATGCAGGTTTTAACGTAATTTTTTACCTAAATGACGGGTTTCCGATAATTTTAGTGTCCTTATTACACCATAGCAAACCATATTTATAGTCTTTAAATACAAAAAACGCATAATTTTCAGGTTCCGCGTTTATGCAAATTTACCCCTTTTTTTACCCATCAGAATAGTTTTTAACAAGAAATAATTAAAAACTAAAACTTACCAAAAACGATGTGTCCAACATGGGAAACTTAGAGGGTCAAAGAAATTTTAAATGTAGAGTCGAATGATATTATAAACTAACAAAATAGTAAAAATCACATGAGTTTCTATAAAATTTACAAATACTAAAGCACAATTATATTTAAAAACATTAAAACGACATATTTTAAAATTCAAAGCAGGACCGGCCGTTATAAAAATCTGTCAATAATTCAAAATTAGAGAAGCGATCAAGTTGTTATATATCAATATCGTTATATTATCATGATAAAATCGATATTATCAAATACCACTGTTAATTAACCTTAAAATTCTGTATTAAATAATAATAAAGGAAATGAAGCTAAATCATAATATGTAGAATATTGATACTATGGATAAATAATTCTAGAAATATTTAGGTCTTATTCATATTGAGTTAGAGTGAGTTTGTAACCTTCTTTAAAGTTATCAAAGATGCCTAAAAATTTATTTTAACTCTATATGAATAAGGCCGTGAGTCTTAATCGTGCTATAATAATGATAAGGCTACATTAAACAAAATTCTTTAATTTATTACATTGAATCAATATGATAAAGGTATGGTTCAAATGTATCGAAGATTTTAATTTAAGCGTGGTAAACTATGTACAATTGTGCGTATCATTCAAAAGAAAAATTGGTTTTTATATCTTGCCAACTGTTTATTTGCTTTACTAACGGTTAATATTTGAGAAAAGCTCCACGCACATCAAGTCAAACTTCAGACGATGATAAGTCAAGTGAGTAAATAGTTAGATATAGGAACCGGCCATAAAGCTTTTTATGCGTGCAGGAACGGAGAAAGAATACAATTTCCTGCGGCCGGGCAGCCTGTCATAAGAGGCGACTAAACAACCCACAGCCAGGTGGTAGGGCATTTGCCCGAACTGGATGGCTACCACCCCTGGTCTAAAGTATGTCGCCATAACAACCTTGAGTTGTGTTCCGGCATTAGTGACTAGGTTCTAGTCTCCCTTAAGAGAGCAGCAGCGCATTTGTAGCAACTTTGGTGTTGCAAATGTCCATAGGCGATGGTAACCGCTTTCCGTTAAGTGGGCCGTCTGCCTCCCTGCTGATCTTCTGCAATAAAAAAAAAAAGCTTATTTATTAGCTTTATTCGTGGTTGAAGTTGTATATATACAGATTGCGATAGTGTGCGTGTCTGATAGAACGATCAGATGCGATCGTGCCATTCACCGCGGATTCCTTTATCTTACTGACGCGATCGTATAAATGCCTTACTATGGGTTAAAATTTGACACACATGCTCCGTACAAGTAATCTCAAAAGTTAAACGGTGATAGGGCAACAAAATGAGAGACAAAAGAGAATAACTAACAAAAGTAACTCACAGAGCTCGCAAAATTAGCAAGTTGAAGTTGCAGTGGGCCAGTCACGTAGGACGCCCTCCAGCCCGATGGACTGACGACCTGCGCAAGGTCGACGGCAAAGGCTAGATGAAGAATACGGAAGCCCGGGATATGTGGTGCTAACTTGAGGCCGCCTACGTTTAGCAGTGGACAGGGGACTGGTTGAAGAAGAAGGGCTAGAGAATGAATGGTAAGATATAGAAACCAGCTATCAATCATATCTACTTTTAGTCTTACGACATCGAGATACATATTTACTACAAGTAAAGCACGTTCGCCTTCGTAAATTGCAAGAACTGTACCTCTTAGTGCAAATGCATATTAGTGATGAAAATCAATTATCACATTTCATCATTCGATTCCCTCTCTATATTTATTAGTTCCGTTTCTTATATATGTAATGAAAAGCAACATTACTTTCCAATAAACATTAAATTTCTAAAATATTGAATTTACTTTAAAAATTATTTGTATATTTTAGCAGTGGAAGCAGTGAAAAAATTAATTGTGTTTCAATCAAATATGAACATATTATTTTAAATTCTTCAAAATGTTTTTGTGTTTTTAGTATTAACATCTTTTAACATTTTGTGTAAAAATAACCGCATCTTCGAGTCGTTTTGTTTTTGTATATTGATAATTGATTATGTTTCTGCTTTATACATATTTAAGACCAATAATTACAATAATTGATCAAATTTATGCTGATTTTTAAATTATTGTTACATATATTTATATTTATTGTAACAAATAGATAACAATTTTTATTGTTATAATATTTTATTTGCTTGTAGGATCTAGTAGCGTTTTATTACTGCTCTTTTAATATAATTGTCAAATGTCAGATCGAGATGCCGCCTCCGCGTTCTGCTGGTGGTCCGAACCTTCATATATTTTTGGAATTTTGTGGAAAAGTACTTAAATAAATGTTATAATTTTGGATATTTTGTAATCTGAGGTGCCAATCAAGACTACTGTGATCATAGGCCACATTTAATGTTATTTATTTAGGTAAGTTCATGTATATCATATAGTCGTTTCAAAATTTGCATTTCATTAAAAAACTGCGTGGGAATGTTAGCTCTTTTAAAGAGTCCTAAAATAACCTGGGCCCTAATTCTATCTTCAGGTAAGTCAACCACTGGTGTCATAATGGCTACTTTTGTAAGAAAAACATCCGGGGTTGTGTATAGATATAAGCCCGGATTATTATAAGTAATGAAGGGGGAAGGGAGAGGGGAGGGAGGAAAACTTACCCCTTCTGCAACTCCTATGTGGACAAAAACTATTAGGTTTTTTTAGAAAACTAAGAACAAAAGTTGCTCAAAATTATATGTACATATTTTCGGCTCAGTACAGGGTAAGCTATAACCCTGACCATCATTTCTCAACCTGGGGTCATATTTGTTAATAAAGAGGGTCGCAGTCTAATAAAAACACAAGGCCTCTATACAAATCAAACATATAAATAAAGTATTAATTAAAATTTTACTTAATTTCGTAGTAAAGGTGTTTTTTTTTTTATTGCAGGAGATCAGTAGACAGGCAGACAGCCCACTTGATGGAAAGCAGTTACCATCGCCTATAGACATTTGCAACAGCAAAGTTGCTTCAAATGCGCTGCTGCTCTCTTAAGGGAAACTGGAACCTGGTCATTAATGCCGGAACACAACTCAAGGTTGTTATGGCGACATACTTTAGACCAGGGGTGGTAGCCATCCAGTCAGGCAAATGCCCTACCACCTGGCTGTGGGTTGTTAAGTCGCCTCTTATGACAGGCCGCCTGGCCGCAGGAAATTGTATTCTTTCTCTGTTCCTGCACGGATAAAAGCAAGACTTTTTTTTGTTAAAGCTTATGTTTTCACATTATCAAAGCACTGGCAATTTTTAAAAAAGTATTTTTAAATATTCTATTTACTTTTCTATAACTTTTTTTCCATTCCTTCTGTCACTGTAATAGTGAATACATGAATTGCTTCTGGCCCAAGCCTAATCTATTATCTTCCATGTTAGTACAGCTTTCTAAACTGCAACTCTGTGTGGGATACAAACTCCACATCCTTTTATATGGGTCACAAGACTTTTTACATAAGTTTTTTTTTTGTGGGTCGCATCATAAAAATAATTAAGACAATGATGTAGACCACATTGGGCCTTATTGGCTTGAATTTACAAACTATTGAAGTTAAATATTGATATTCTGCCATTGAATAAACCATGGCTTTCAAAAAAATTCAAGAGATTCTTCCATTGGATGATTAGTACAATTTATTTATATTTTCCTTGTTTTATTTTAGTAATGTGTTTTATTGCTTAAGTTTGTAAGGATGCAGGTTCATTGACAGAGCCGGATTTTCCTTAAGTACCCGGGCACCCTGAAAAATACCGAAAACCACCATTACATTTCTGTTACATTAATTAATCCGCTAGCTAAATTGTATCTAATTTTCCTCCTTCTCAGTTTGTCCTTCGACAAAAGCCTCCCTCAAGCTATTTGATGCCCATTTCTCTCTGTCATTACAGGTTCTGGTTACTCTATATATAATCAATGATTATATTACATGTATTTGCCAGGTGGTAGGGTATTTTCCTGAAACAACAACCTTGAGTTGTGTTCCAGCATTAGTGGCCAGGTTCTAGTCTCTCCTAAGAGAGCAGCATCGCATTTGTAGCCTTTGATGTTGCAAATGTCCATAGGCGATGGTAACTGTTTTTCATTAAGTGGGCCTTCTGCCTGTCTGCTGAACTCATGCAATAAAAAATATTGTACTGTATACAACGTGTGACTGTGTTGATGACTTGTGTTGTATACTACATACACTATACATAGTATTCTATATATAAACACTTAAGTCCTTTACTTGTACCTATGTACATATACAGTGACTTCCAATATAGAACTATAGTGGTCCCATTCACTTTATAACTTATATATTTATAACTGCAATCTACTGTATTATTATATTACCTACTAGCTGCGCTCGTGGTTTGACCCGTGTGGTGATGGAACGGCTACACCCACTTGCCAGAATTTCATTTACCATAATTTCATCTGCTATACCGGTCAACAGACATAATATTGTGTCTTATAATTTTATATGTCATACTCATTGTTTACTATATTAGTCACGTGCTAGAAACTTTGTTTCCCATAAAGTCAATTTCAATAACATCATTTGTTATCATCATTGTAAGGCGTAATTATCATATGCCATAACATCATTTGCCATCAAAATTGCTTCTAGAAAAAATCATAAAATCGGTTTAAACTAAATGATCAATAGGTTTAGGTTTGGTTAGGTTAGGTTAGTTTAGAACATGAAAAACAATGCACGAGCCGAGCGAGCGAAGCAAGTGTGCCGCGGCAGCGCCCGGCGAAGTGCTAGAAAGCCAATCGCATTTTAGTACAAAGGCGTTAGGTTAATTTTCTACGGAAGCGACTTTTAGTATGGGCGTTGAAATATTCTGTTAAATAATATTATTGCAATTAATGAAATGGATAACAATACATATGGCACTTGTGTCATCATGGAATCTAATGTACGGGCAAACAAGAGAATGTCACATAACTTTTATGGTAAACAAACAATTTGGGCATATGAGTATTATTGCTTATATTTTTAGGGCAAACAATAGACAACCGGTGATGGAAAATCGTTATATTTTGGATACATACATACATACATACATAACTTCACGCCAGTTCCCTTGCGGGGTAGGCACGAACAACAGAGTGCCATTTAGGCTTATTCTTACACACCTCACTTGCCTCTTTGACATTCATAACTCTTGTCATGCACACTCGTCTGTTCTTAAGGCTCCTTATTTTGGATAAGTCACACTATATCTTTATAACCTATGTGTTACCTATATTATTGTAAAGTTTCATCAAAATTCATTGAGTAGTTTTCGTGTGAAAGAGTAACATACATACATCCATCCCTACATCCATACATTGTTACAAACTTTTGCGTTTATAATATTTATAGAGAAGAGATAACACAAAATGTGTATTTCATTTCTAATTTGTTCTTTTTAATGCTTTGTACTAAAAATTGTTTTTTTTTAAATTCCAGATTACCATCATGAAAACAACAGAGAGATACTATCTGATTCTCTTCTCAGCCATCGCAGCATACTATGTATCATCAAAGTACATCTTTGATCAAGTATATGACACCATCCATATAGTGATTGATGAGCAGTTCCATATACCCCAAGCAGAGGCTTATTGCAATGGAAACTATTCATATTGGGACCCAAAAATCACAACTTTACCAGGATTGTATTTAATTTCCTCAGCTTTCTTAGGAACACACTTCCCCTGTACAACTTATTACCTACGTTTCATCAATTTAATAGCATCCTGTGTGAATTTGTTCCTTTTTGGTTCAATTTTGAAGTACGTATACTTTCTTGGTACGAGCCAGTTGAAGGTTGTCCTACAGGCACTCAGTCTAACGTTGTTACCGCCATTGTATTTCTTTTCCCATGTTTACTACACAGATACACTGTCATTGACATTTCTATTAGCATTTTCGAGGTTATGTTTTACAAATAGATATAAAACATTGATATTTTTCTTTGGTGTATACAGTGTGATTATGAGGCAGACGAATATTGCATGGGTAGCAATGGTGTTTGGTCATAAGTTACTAGATTTACTTATCAAAAGCTCTAGAGTGTTCGGTAACATCTATGTAACAGATATAAAACTAAGCAAGAATTCTTCTATTGCAAGAGACATTGATTCGTCAAAACTGAAACGTTATTATAACCTCCTTGATGTTTACAATGCATTAAAGTACCACATTATGACATGTTTTACAACATTTTTCAAGTTTATAGGTTTCCAAGAGGTTATGATTCTATTTACTCATTGCCTTGTATTACTATCATTCGTAATATTTGTTATGTACAATGGATCTATAGTTCTTGGTGATAAAAAAGCTCACGAAGCATCTATGAATTTGCCCCAGTTGCTATATTTCTTGGTGTTTTATGGTGTTTTTGGACTGCCATACGTTTTTGCTAAGTTACCATCGACTCTGAGATTGATTTTGAGTAATAAATTAAATGCTTTGCTACTAGCCGTGATATTTTTGATTATTGTACACTTTAACACAGTGATACATCCATATTTGCTTGCGGATAATAGACATTTCACATTTTATATATGGAATAGATGGTATGGTAAATATGATTTTGCTATATACGCAACAGTTCCTCTGTATGTATTCTTATATTTCAGTTTATATGACAATTTAAGAAATCAAAATTGCATATCGTTCTTACTTCCATACTTCATATGTGTGTCTTTAGTACTAGGCTTGCAAAAGATGTTAGAAATTCGCTATTTCTTAATACCATACATTATTTTGAGGTTAAGATTTGCCAGACCATCATATATAGTAGTTATGTTTGAGTTTGTATGGTATTTGCTTATAAATTATGCGGCGTTTTATGTGTTTTTCACTAAGGAGGTTATGTGGCATGATTTTGATTACGTCCAAAGAATTATATGGTAATATTAAAGTTATGATTAAGGCATAAGAATGAGACAGGTGACCGTGACACGTGACAGAGGATTAGTTTTATGTTGTTCTTGAAAGATGTGGTAATGATTCGGTTCTCTACACTGTACTAAAAGAACCGTTTTACATTAGCAAACGTTAGTTGGAATATTAGATTATTCGGTCAGTGCTCAGAGCATCAGTCACCGACTTCACAGTCTTGTGTAGTTCTATTAGGGACCGATATGATTGAACAAAGATCGAAAAGTTCTAATGACCAAATAGTAATATTAAGGTGAATTTGTTCAGCGACTGAATTGTATTAGAAAGCAGCGCTCACTTGGATGATCGAATAAGTCGAAGTCGAGTGGATTGTGACACTACATATCCGCTTTATATGCAATTGTGTGAAAATAATTTAAAGCGTGAGACAGTGACAAGTGACCGCGACAGGTCGCCTGTCGCAGTCACTTGTCTATTGTATGTATCGATTGACCCTTTTTTCTGCTACACCTACATCGCCAGATTAGCTAACAATTTTGTTTAATGTAGATTGCCTGGAAGAGATCGCTTTAAACCTGGCCACCTATTGTATTGTCTAGAAAGTATTCTAAATATGTATTTTGGTAATGAGAGTTGGTCTGAAAGAGAGTGTCGGGGTGAAGGTAAGGAAAGGAATGCTCCGGTGGTTCGGGCATGTGGAAAGAATGCATGATGAAAGAATGAATAAACAGATATACAATGCAAAAGTGGATGGATGCAGAAGTCGTGGAAGGCCACGACACACCTTCCATGATCAAATTGATCGTGTACTAGCAGAAGGTGATGTCAGGAGCCTTAAGAACAGACGAGCGTGCATGACAAGAGTTATGAATGTCATAGAAGCAAGTGAGGTATGTAAGAATAAGCCTAAATGGCGCTCTGTTGTTCGTGCCTACCCCGCAAGGGAACTGGCGTGAAGTTATGTATGTATGTATGTATTTTGGTAATTGTTATATTTTGGTGTGCAGTTTAAGTGTTCTATTTATCTCTATCTACTGATATTGTTAATAGGGTAGTCTGTTTATGTATCGCTGTCGACTGTCGCACGTCTCGGTCAACCTTAAGACTGTAAAATATTATTATAAACATGAAGTCAATTGAATTTTAGAATTAAGAAAGAAAATAGGTTATTTAATTGATAGTAGGTTGTGTATAATGAAATTAATACTATTTGATACTGTATATTAAGAGCAAAACATAAATGCGTACTTGAAGTTAGTATGCGTCATTTCGCGGTAGACAGCTGTAAGGTTCACATACGGAGCTGAGAAAAGAGTGTTGCGCTTTCGTTCTTCCGTACTTGGACTCGCATGCCATCTCTTTCGCACAACACCGTAAGGCGTAATAAACGTTAATACTTGGGTGGACCTGTGCAAACTTAAGGAACTAACTTCACTCGAAGCGCATTTAAGTTTTGCGCGTACAGCAATTGGACTTGGGCTTGAATATTTTGTCCTTGTTCCATCTGGGATAATGTTAGTGTTAACAACTGTGGCCAAATGCATCTTGTTTATAGCGTTAAAAATAACTGTTAACGATTAGCTGTATTAGTTTTTATACAGACGTTATCTGTCAATGTTTAACGTCATTACCAAATAACGCAATTAAATTTATTTCTACATCTACGTGAAACGATAATTAACGCTAACATTATTCCAGGTAGCGTAGTGACATTGAGCGCAATATACAGCAAAGCTTCTGACCTATGTCAGCAACTTTTTGTCGGCGGGCTAGTTGGCGGCTTCACTTATTGCGAGTCGGAAAATTTTGTCGGCGGCTTGAGATGAACAAAAAATATATTACGTCATTACGGTTTGAGTGTTGCCGGGACTGAGCGCTTGCATACGCAAGCTGCCGACATGCCGCCAATATGTCGGCGGGCAACACACGCGGGCGCACGTTGCCGACAAGATTCTTTTCATATAGACCGCCGGGTTTTGTCGACGGCTTTGGTGTGTATTGCGCATTAGAATAACAGTATGATAGAAGAATCGCAGAAAAGAGAATAATCCATTAAAAACAATAGTTCCGAAAGCTCATGAATCTTATGGCGCTAGATGGCGCCATGGGTGAATCACTCTAGTTGATGGTTTTTTTTTTTTAGCAAATAATTGTGTCTTGTTGAATATCTCAGTTCTTTAGTGAAAGTTGCCACAGTCATCATCATCTGGGCGTTAAATCCCGGTTGCGTTCCGAGCGTTCGCTCCGACGCCTTGGGTCTAATTTCTTACTTTTTCTTCTCCGCTTCGCGCGGTCTTTAGCATCCCCCATTTTGAGAATATTGGTACGCATGTCATCCTTCGCAACGTCAGCCAAAAATCTTGGGCCTTCCCCTTCGACCGGGGCCTGGCGCAGCATGGCTAGACATTTGTCAAAAACTCACAATATGAATTACTTGAGCACAGCAGAGTGATAGCTCACCTGATGGAAAGTGGTTACAGTCACCTATGGACACTTGCAACACCAAAAGCGTTCCTAATCTGCTGCCCGCTTCAAAAGGGGCTGGAGCCTGACAACTGACGCCACACGACTCAAGTTTGTTATGACTGCTATGAGTGATACTATCATCTGGCTGTGGGTTGTATTGTCGCCTCGTACAAGAGGTAACCCGTCCGCAAAAATTATTATTCGTTTTCTGTTTCTACACGGATATGGAGGGTAGAGGTAAGAAGAACCATCTCTGTGTATGAAGAAGCGTCCATCGAAATGCATTAAATTAGGGTGGCGCCACTTTGGCATCAGGGTGAATTTTAAAGAAAGCGCCAAAAGTTATTATAGTGTTTTATTTTTATAAAATTAAAGAACGGTTAGTTATAACTGTTTGATAACAGTTTAATGTCACCAACTACTCTAGTCGCTAAAGATATTAATTTTTTGAACTCGGCATACTTCGTTTCGTCTACAACGGCTGCATTCATACCATACCCTTTGTCTACATCAGCGCCATTGTGGACGGTTTTTGAACTGTTATTTACAGCTTACAACTGGACACTTCAACTATTTTCCGATATGAGATGATTCTTCTCTACCCTCCATATACACGGGTAAAATGTGCCAATTGCTAAAAATAATTGAAACTGCATTTAAAGATTTTAAAAGAGTTGCCTTGGCTCATCTGGGTTTCGAACCGACCAAATCTATACAGATTAACAATATAGAAGTGTCTGTTTGTAATGTCAAAATAACAGGTTTTACTAAATGCATATTATATTAAAAAATCGTTTTTTTTTTGTCTTTCTGAATGTTCACGACACGAATTATTACTTATATTTTGAAGTCGGTCCACTCCTCAAGTCTTTAGCTAAAGGAAGCCGTGATATTTAACGTGCATTGTTTTCCTCATTATGAACGCAAGATAAAAATATGTATGTATTTGAACGCATATCGTTTTGACTCGGGAGTTAGAAAGGAGACATTTGAAAAAAGAAGTCGCTTATGAATTTGAAAATGGAATACTGTTCAATTCGCATTTATTTATGTATTTAATTTATTTGGGAAATACACAATAATTTTATTTAAGATCAATACTAAGTTCTTGTTTTAAACCCAAAAATATTCTATTCTATTCGAGACAAACACGCTAAAAATCTAAATTAATTAATTAATTTAAAATTAAGTATTAGAAAGAAAAGAAAGACGGAATAAATTTATTTGAAGAAACTAATTGAAAATTGAAAAACTATTAAAACTAAATGTTAAAAATATATAAACTAAACTAAACTATAAATAAAGCTATACTTACAAAATAGCATAAATCTATGCACAATAATTATAATTCTTACAATATAAAACACATAACTGAATACACATATCAACTAAGTTTCCACTAAAAAAATAATCCTTGTTACGCATTTGGCTCGTACAACTATAAGAAAATTATAATAAATTTGATTCAATATTGGAAAATTAGATAAAAAGAATTAAATAATACAATACAACACAAAACAAAAACTACAATTTGTCTATTTATCTATATCATTCTTAAATCATAATTATCATGTCATAAATAAATCGTGATACATGTTAAAAATAAAAGTCATATTAAAAAAAAAAATGATAATATTAATTAAATCAAAGTCAAAATAATAAAAATAAAGTATACGAGTATATATGAAATTAGTAGAACGTCATTAGTTTTATTTTTTCTTTTTAATTTCAGTTTTATACTTAAATAAATTGCCTATAAAAAATAATTTGTTTTTTGGATTGTTGTTGGTGTCGTTGACTGGAGTAATTTGTAAAATTATTTCAAACATTATCTTCTTCCTATGATAGTCTAATAAGTGCTATAAGACAGTACCTTAAATGAACACTAATTTTAAAAAAATATTTCCTAGAAATCAAAACTTTCTCGATAATCTATATATATAAAAAAAGTCGTGTTAGTTACACTATTTATAACTCAAGAACAGCTATACCGATTTGGCTGAAAATTGGTGGAGAGGTAGTTTAGAACCAGGAGACGGACATAGGATACTTTTTATCCCGTTGGAACCGGTAGGTGGCGCTGAGATCGGGTTCTAGAATCCTCCTAATCACCTGGACCGATTTTGGTGATTTTGTTTTTGTGTTTGAGTGGGTCCCCGGATGGTTTAAGTTTAAATCCACAATTGGAACCGATAGGTGGCACTGGGATCGGGTTCTAGATTTTTATTTTTTGAGAGCAGGACAACGTCTGCCGCTAGTTATGTATATATTTTATCAAGAAAGTTTTGATTTCATGGAAAAAATACATTTTAAAAATTAGTGTTCATTTAAAATGCTATCTTAGAGCACTTATTAGATTTTCATAGGAATATGATCTTATCTTCTTTTTTAATACAATTAATAAAATTGCATTCATATCAACGGAAAACACGGCTAAATCGTTATCTATCTTGATAAAGTACGACGTGTAGGTGATCGTAAGTGTAATCTTTTATATAAAAATGAATCGTAGAAATGTATACACGCACATAACTTGAGAACGACTTTACCGATTTTGATTAAACTTTTTGTATGTGTTTGGGTGGGTCCCCGGATGGTTTAGATTTACAACTGAAACTGGCAGGTGGCGTTGGGATCGGGTTTTAGGATCCTCCTAATCTCCTGAGCCAATTTTGATGATTTTGTTTTTGTGTTTAAATGGGTCCCCGGATGGTTTAGATTCACAACTGAAACCGGTAGGTGGCACTAGAATCAGGGCCTAAATTTTTATTCATTCAGGGCAGGACAACGTCTGCAGGGACAGTTGGTATTAAATAAAAATGAAATGATAGTGTAATTGGAGCCTAAGACGGAATTAATTCTTTCAAATGGCATCATTTTTTTGTTATAAAAATATATATTTTTTACATTGGTCGTTTCAATTGCCAGATGAGGCATGCAACTTAAAAAAAATGTAATGCAGTTAGTTTTACTTACGTACTTTAATAAGTAAAAGAATGTTTCGAAATATGTTTTCTACAATATTAAGATTTCTCCTCTGGTCTCCATCTGGTTAATTGTTTGGTGAAAATGTGACTTTATGAGCTGTCACTTGAAATCCCTTGTTAGGCTGCATTCAATATGTCAACAATTCTTCTGAAGCGTTCACTTCAAGACTATTCTCTGAACGTTTTTAGATAATAATTGGTACTTACACAAATCTTGAAGAACCATAGAGTCAATACACGTTTTTACTTACCAATGGTCATTTCTCTCTTCTGGGTCTATAAGTCAGTGCTGAACACATTTTTTTGTATGTAAAAAAATAATGATTTTTTGAGACTTGATTACTTTAAAATTAAAATTTTGTAATAAAATTAATGATTTTGTAATAAATGAAATATGACATGTTTTTTGTTTTATTTGGAATTGATCTTGAAAGAAGAAACTACGGAATGACATGATTTTTGTCTAGACGTGCTGCAGGGGAATTTCTCATTTCCTCTTCTCCTCAAGATACTATTAGACAGTTCAATTTATTTGGAAGATTCATCTAACATCAATATATAATAATAACAGCCCCTAAACGTCCCACTGCTGGGTTCGGGCCTCCTATTATAGGGGAAGGGACAGTATACCCGCCACGCTTGTCCAAGGCAGCTTTGACACATCGGTTATCTCTACGTGCAGGTTGCATCACGATGTTTTCCTTCACCGTTATTAGCATGTGCTAATTGTAACAATATGCACATTAGGTCAGAAAACTGCCTATGCGGTGTATGCGTTCGATCCGGGATTCGAAACCGCGCCCTCTTCGTTTAGGACGACATTGAGTTAGCGTCCGATACGCCGCTCACTGTTCCTCTAATGAAGACATGGCTTTAAAATAAAAAACGTAATTAAATAATATAATTTTATTTTTATACAAATTCTTAATCATGATTAGTAATTTCTGTTCATCGAAAAATCGCCAGCTATTTTCTGCAAACTATTAAATACAAATATACAGTGGATTTCGGTTTATAACCTAAGTCCACTGTATATAGTAGAGATGCCACGAACATTCGGCTGTTACTCGGTATTCGGCTACTTTAACTTAATATCAAATCGTGAAAAATAAAACGCACAACATATTATTGCTCATGATAAACATTTCCAACAAAAATCGATGGTTAAACTACGTTTTAACAGTGGTAAATGGGATTTTAATGATTATTTTATTTTAATATTACGTTTCAGCCAGTTTTTAAAATGTCAGAATCAAATAAAAATCATTTTCAACACACTTGCTCATAAAGTGGCTCTATGGTCACCGCAATTAGGCACAGAATGACACCCATAATCAAACTGTGAATAAAAAACATTATAACTCACTAGTGAGTTATAGTTTTTTTTAAATTTCATTGGTTGAGTTGCTTTGTTCTTAAAAAAGTTTTTATTAAAAAAAAAAGATCGTGTTCTATAGAACAAATAATGTTCCTATTGCTTGCTCATTTCATGCAACTTCTTATTTAAATAGATAATTTTAACTCGTACGTGTTTAATAAATAAAACTTTCACTCATATATAACTTTTTTTATCTACTAAATAAAATGAGTTTTTGTTATTTTATTCACAAGTGTGTTGAAAAACGTCGTATGATACACGTGTGTATTGATGATTACCGTCCTCGGCTCTCTTAAGACCCTCGCCTACGGCTCGAGTCTCAATGGCGCCTCGGCGGTAATCACCAATGTTACACACTAGTACCATAATGTACTATTAAAATCGCGCTTAAAACCGTTAAAATATAATTTTAATTACATGTACCGTATCATTCGCGAGAACGTAAGAAAATACTTCACAAATTATTGCTTCAATACTAACCTGAACTACTGCGCAAATTGCATATATCTTACGCCGAACATCTTCGGCCGAGAGCGTGGCCAAATATTGGTATTCGGCCAAACCACAATTCGTGGCATCTCTAGTATGTAGTATACTACTGCATATACTTTTGTTTTATCGACAAAAACGATATACTTTAAAATGAAGGGAATTAGTGTAACGTCGCTAGAACCAAAGTCGTTATATAAACGAAATCCATTGTACATTGGAATTCGTTTCGCTAAAAGACGAAACAACTTGATACAACATGGAAGACAGACTGCGTAAATTCTTCATTAATATCATCTTAACTAAGGCTGGGCGTAAACGGGTCACCGGCGGCCAGCGACAACAAGCCGACACGCTTTTTCATACATTTTGTAAGGACTCGCCGCACACGTGTGGCCGGTGGCGTATGTATCAGAAGGGCATAGACAAGACAGATTGTTTTAAATTTTCGAACAGTTTCAAAGATTCAAATATGTGTCTATGGTATACCATATCACAGACACATACTTCAATGTACAGATATATAGAATAAATAACAAAAATACATTATGTAAAGGGACCACTTTAGTGAATGGCATTTAAAATTTATTAAAAGAAATGTTATGTTTTGAGGTACTTTATAATTATATACATTAATAAAATAATTACTTTTATTAAGTGATTTAATTAACATACTTTTATGTAAACACAATTGCACAAGAAGCCATTTTTACATGACAGCTTAGCGATGTCTACGTTTAATAGTGATGTGCATTGTAACACAAATATCGATTCGAATTAATTTAACGCAGTTTTACTGCGAAGGGCCGCGGAGGTGATCAATTGCGGTTATCAATACTAACACGATCAATTGATCAAGCATTGTCAAATGCATTAATTAGCGCGATTGAAGTGAATTATTTGAGAATTCAATTGCCAATTTTATATATCACAAAATATCTTGTCTAGCTCCAAAAACGAGCTCATGCCCGGCGCGCAGCGAAATGCAAACGTCAATCAGGTCTTGCACAACAACACAGCTGTCAGATAAATCGATATACAAACACACACATTGTATATCTTCAAGTTCACCGAGCTACGTTATGGGTAACACGACGGACCATCTGATCTGAGACACCCAGACCAAAGCCAAATACGGAAAATTCGCATTTAATCAATTTAACCACGAAGGTCATCAAGTGTATAGACTCTATAGCACCCATATCGGGGGATGTAATACTAATCACATATTTTGATTTCTTTATTTTCGAAATTTACCATACCAGGAATCGAACCCAGAGCCTCTGTGTTGCAGTAAGGTAGACCGGCAAAGGCTTAGCCCGCTCAACCAGAGAGGCTGATACTCTATACCCTTGGAATTGTTTTTAAGATAAAGTCCTCAGTAACTCATCTTTTATAATAAGAATTGAATTAGCCAATTCAAATTTGTTTGATTTAGGTTGCCTGGTAGAGATCGCTTTGAGCGATAAGGCCGCCTGTTGTATTACATAGAAAATATTGTAAATATGGTCTATTTTTGGATTGTATATTTTTTATTGCACGAGATTAGCAGACAGGCAAACGCGGCCCACTTGATGAAAAGCGGTTACCATCGCCTATGGACATTTGCACCACCAAAGTTGCTACAAATGCGCTGCTGCCCTCTTAAGGGAGACTGGAACCTGGCCACTAATGCCGGAACACAACTCAAGGTTGTTATGGCGACATACTTTAGACCAGGGGTGGTAGCCATCCAGTCGGGCGAATGCCCTACCACCTGGCTGTGGGTTGTTAAGTCGCCTCTTACGACAGGCCGCCACAACGCAGGAAATTGTATTCTTTCTCCGTTCCTGCACGGATTTCCAATTGCATTAAAATTGCAACTTTTGTTTGGTGACGGTCTGAATTTCAACGTGAAACATATATAGATGTATGTGTTTATATATACGACGATTTTCTAGAAATATAATATTATTTACAAATGTTAATATTAAGCACTATTTAATCATTATGTTAGTTTTAAAATATTTTATTACATCGCCTTAAAATTGACAATAATCTCCACTCTGCGAGTTCGTCTGTTGGACCACAGAGCATATTACACGCTCGTCATTGTCAGTGACTTAGAACCGAAATTATTATTCTTATCATCAAAACTATATCCATGTCTCCATAAAACTTGAAAAACAGCATATATCCTAGCGACCGTTCATTTGGCTTACTATCGGTTAAATTTTGACTATAAGCTCCATATTATTATAGTACATACATAACTTCACGCCAGTTCCCTTGCGGGGTAGGCACGAACAACAGAGCGCCATTTAGGCTTATTCTTACACACCTCACTTGCTTCTTTGACATTCATAACTCTTGTCATGCACGCTCGTCTGTTCTTAAGGCTCCTGACATCACCTTCTGCTAGTATACGATCAATTTGATCATGGAAGGTGTGTCGTGGCCTTCCACGACTTCAGCATCCATCCACTTTTGTATCGTATATATGTGTAGTCATTCTTTCATCATGCATTCTTACCACATGCCCGAACTATAGTAGTGACAAAATTCAACCTATAGTAAGGTGAGTGAAACGACTAGTAAGATGTAAGAACTGGCCATAATAGAAGAGTGTTTTTATATACTACTAGCATTTGCCCGCGACTTCGTGTCTTAACAACTTGAAATCACTCCTGGGAGAAATCCCGTGTGATGCCCGGGACATAATTTGCTGTCGATCTACGAAAACCGCATCATCGAAACCGGCCAAGTAGTTATTACGTGGACCCCGAGTAGACAAACACAAAAAATCTAATAATCAACATTACACTTTTACAATTTTATAATATACCTAATAGGGTATATGCCCGCTAATTCGTCTACGTTCGACTTAAAATTCCCGCGACACAAAGTATGTAAGCTGTTCTTTCAGTGTAAACTATGTCGAAATAAGCTAATTTTTTATGCAACCGAATAACTTCAAAGCGCTTCCGGGAAAATTCCTGCGGGATTCCAGGGAGTCAAAGCAGAGCAGATTTTAAGTATGAGAATTTGCTGTCGATCAGCGAAAACCGCATCGAAATCGACCCAATAGATTTTAGGTGAATCCTAAACAAATAGACAAGAAATCTAAAAAGAATGCATCGTGGTCTCCGTCGTTTATATAGTCTATTCCAGTTGTTTTTTTTTCAAATAGCTTCAATGTACAGCCACGGACGGCATGTTTAGAATTTTATAATATTATAGATAGTCGTGTTACGCATTTTTTTATGTCCTTAATATTCAGGCTACGTTCCACATGAGACTCACAACGACCGCGATATTTCCCGGCGTTACAATCATAAACTCTAGTGGAACGGATTATGGTGCGTTGATGTCATAAACGACAAAATACACAAATGTCATTGGTTGATTTGAAAATCGCGCCTTTTTCAATGTCATTCGATAGAAAGAATTAATACCCTGTGGTCAACGCCCACTTCGACCCACCTCGTCGAGTTTTTGGCGGGAACTGAAAGATGTTGTGCTGTGCAGTTTTATTTTCTAAAAATGTGTAAAATTACTCTAAAATGAACAATAGTTGTAGGATATTGATAGTTTTTGAGTAGTAATTATGTGTTTTGTGAGAAATGCGAACTGTATAGTCAAATGTGGCCTTTTGAGTTGTCACAAGAACTCCGTTGAATGGCACTAGCTGATTACCTACAGTTCAGCTGTGCTACACATAGGATTGAGAAAATGAAGAAACTATATTGTAAACTAAGATCTGGCTGAAAGGCCTAGCTGCCAAACCATAAACTTAAATTAAAATCGACCCACCTCTTGACATGGGTTGCTGTGAGCGCACGACCAAAACGACCGCGGTCGCCATGTGGAACGGCTGACAGAGCATTTTGGGCGTTGTGAGCCACTAAAGAAACGCACCCTCTTAAAACCAAACCGGGTCACAGTAATAATAATCGGCAGACAAACACACACATTGTATACCAATATGATATACAACAGACCACTTTGAGGGGGACTTTTCCAGACACCCAGACCCTACGGTCTGGGTTAAATGGTAATGATAAATAACAGAAAGTTCGTTTCACAAAATTTAACATACCAGGAATCGAACCCAGAGCCTCCGAGTTCCAGCGATTTCGGCCGGCTAAGACAGTCCGCTCAACCACAGAGGTCATTATGTAAACATGATGCTGATGGAAAGCGAAATCTTACTGTACCTCCGAAAATAAATGCTTATTATTGCATAAGCATAGGTTATATTATATACAGGTGTTTCTAAAATACATGATTTGTGTGCAAGTAAGCAGGATCTAAGTTATTGAAATAATTGTATGACATAATTTCTTCTACATTATCTCAAACTCCTAGCGCCGCAATACGCTTAATAATGGATACAAAAAAGAAATTCCCTGACATTTTAATATTAAACTTTTAAGTACTAACAACTAGAAATAACTTTAATTTGTAAATCTTACTTATACTAATATATAAAGCTGAAGAGTTTGTTTGTTTGCTTGAACGCGCTAATCCCAGGAACTACTGGTCTGATTGGAAACATTCTTTCAGTGTTAGATAGCCCATTTATCGAGGAGGGCTATAGGCTATATATCATCACGCTAAGCCCAATAGGAGCGGAGCACCGATGAAGAATGGTTCAAAATCGGGGTATTTTTTCCTTTTGAGAGCTTCTGCTACGTGCGCTGCGTAAACGATTAAAGTTTCGCAAAAATTATACGTGACAGAAGTTTGCTATTTTATATATATATATTTATATATATATATATATATATATATATATATATATATATATATATATATATATATATATATATATATATATATATGTATTAGTGTAGAAATCAAGGCAAACAACACTGAGGTGACTCTCGAGTATCGATATGTCGACCAATGGCGTCGTAATGATCCTTTCTTCATTAAAAAAAGTAACCATTATTACGCCGTTGCTTGACCATTCTGATGATATTTCAATAGCAGAATTAGAGTAAGGCTTTTAAATCTTGCATCTTGAGAATTTTTCAATTTCATGAAATGAGGATATCCGGTAGAGAACCAAGGTAACCGACATGGCTTGCAAAATTAGCCAGTTGCAGTAGGGCCGGTCACATTTGTCGCAGGACCGATGGCCGATGGAGCAGACGACCTGAGCAAGGTTGTCTGTGGGCGCTGGTTAAGGAAGTCAAACGACAGGGATGAGTGGCGCCGACTTGGGGAGGCCTACGTCCAGCAGTGGACTCCGAATGGCTGATGACGACGAGGACGCAACTTAAACACGTTGTGCTCGTGTAGTGTCCGTGAATAACTGCGCGGTGTGACGTCACACTACATGCGCATCATGAAAAGTCTGTCCGTCTCTCTTGCGCGCGGTAACGCTTACGAGTATGAAGGAGACAGTTGAGTAGACTCATTCCCTGCGTCCCGCTTGATAATCAAATACCTAAAAAACGACTTTTGGCCAAGCCGAGGCTTGTAGCCCCCGTTTGACACGTTCACAGCAGCACTGATTTGTTTTTAATATCCAATCCTACGGTACGGGGCGTATTGGACCTTGTACTAAAACTAACATTGTAGCGGTACGAGGCCTATTGAGCCCCGTAACCTTTTACATGCCCTTACCGCGTTCACAGCGGCACTGATTTGTCTTTAATATCCAATTCTACGGTACGGGGCGTATTGGACTTTGTACTAAAACTAACATTGTAGCGGTACGAGGCCTATTGAGCCCCGTAACCTTTTATATCCCCTTACCGCGTTCACAGCGGCACTGATTTGTCTTTACTATCCAATCCTACGGTACGGCGCGTATTGTACCTTGTACTAAAACTAATATCGTAGCGGTACGAGGCCTATTGAGCTCCGTAACCTTTTATAGCCCCTTACCACGTTCACAGCGGCACTGATTTGTCTTTACTATCCAATCCCACGGTACGGGGTGTATTGGACCTTGTACGAAAACTAACATTGTAGCGGTACGAGGCCCATCGAACCCCGTAAAGTTTTAAAAACAAAAATCCTTTTCTGACTTATATAAAATAGTTTATAAGTTTCGTTTTGTGCTGTATGGTACTAGGTCAAAGTGACCCCGTATTAAGGTAGGTATACTACGGAACTCTGGTTTAATAGCACATCTTAGATATATATATATTCATCTCTTTTCAACACTGACACAAATTTGAAGTTATGGTGCCCTTCGCACCAAATAGGCTTACAACGACCACGATTTTACCCGTTCCACTTCCTGCCAAGTAAGCCCAAGTGGAACGGTTACTCGACCCACGTCTTGACATGGCGCGTTGTATGACCGAAAATGACACAGCGCGCTTGAAACCGTTAAAACGTCGGTTTACTATGTATACAAGTCGCGAAAACTTAAGAAATTATTTAGTGAGTTGCGAGTTACATCTCATTCGGCAACTGCTATGCCTAAATGTTCTTCTTTAATAGTAAAAAACGAGCCTTTACCGCCAATTTGTCGTAAGCGACATTTGGACCTAAGTTAATTTTTTATTGCAAAACATATTTTAAAGCTATTATTTTGTTTTAATTAAGACTTTCCAAGATTTTATTCAGTACGGTCTTATCTAACTAAAACTACAAGTTTTAAATCAGAATAATAGTTTAAAATACATTTTGCAACCAAAAACATACTTAGTTCCAGATGTCGCTTACGATAAAATGACAGCAACGGCTCGACATGTACAATAAATATTTCTCTAGCTATCTATATATATATAATGCTGGGGCTTCATCTATGTTAGTGCTAAAGATTTACTGTCTTAATTAATATCGTTGTCTGTATCGAGGTATGACTAAGTATGAAAGAAAGAAAGAAAGAAATACACTATTTGAAGAAATAGCGACGTAATTACATTCCTTATACATTATTACACACACGAGTATATTTTGAGAATTTGTACGCCTCATTTGCTTTAAGGCTTCTTTGAGAACCTTAA
The DNA here is from genome assembly GCA_019925095.2 of Dendrolimus kikuchii. Classification (NCBI taxonomy): domain Eukaryota; kingdom Metazoa; phylum Arthropoda; class Insecta; order Lepidoptera; family Lasiocampidae; genus Dendrolimus; species Dendrolimus kikuchii. The sequence continues at coordinate 8,619,865 of CM034415.1, forward strand.
ACAAGTGTTCAAACCTAGTCTAACTCAATATGAATTAGACAATTAGGCTGTGGCCGAATGACTCTTCTTTAAGACGTCAAAAATAACGCCGTTAAAGCATAGACACATTAGTGTAATATGTACATATGTTCTCTGTAAATATTCCACGTCATAAAGAATGTCGCATCTCAAGCAACGCATTAATCCCATCGACATATCTGTAACATTATCGCAGATGAAGCCGCACCATAATAAACATGACACCACCATATATAAATCATGTTTTATTAAAATTATATGCGAGAACACATTTTGATGAAATATTACAATAATATTGCTTATACAACAGCATAATACATAGACTATAATTGCAATATATATATAGGGTAAATTTTTCAAATGGACCTTCAGGGCTAAATCTTAACTATATGAAACCAAAATATATTTTTAAAAGATCAATTAGCTTTGTTGAGAATTGAAACGACTGATTTAAAAAAAAATAATGATGATATAGATGATGTCATATTTATCGTTCACTTATCATCTAATTTCTATCAATATTACTTTGATAATATAATAAAACTATATCTAAATACACTTTCACAACATAATAATAATTTTTTATATATTTTTAAAAAGTTCAATATCATGGGACACACCATCGACTCGATTTCCGTTGAACTCCGAAGAGCCTGAAACAAAGAACAATTATTTTCGTTTAAATTAAACTAATATCCTTATTAATACAACACACAACATGCGAGTTTAAACATAGCTTTAAAAAATTAAATATTTCAAGAGTGGCTTCAGTGTATTTTTAAGAAAAATATAAAATATAAATTTGACGGCCTCTGTGGTTGAGCGGGCTAAGCCTTTGCCGGCCTACCTCACTGCAACGCAAAGGCTTCTGGGTTCGAATCCTGGTATGGTAAATTTTGAAAACGAATTTTCTCTGTTATTTACTATGGTCTGGGTGTCTGGGATCGGCCCCAGGGTAGTCTGTTGTATATTATGCATAACACAAGCGTAACTTGCTTAATTTGGGGATATACAATATGTGTGTTTGTCTGCCGATTATCATTATTATATCCAGGATTTTCTCAGATTAAGTAAAGAAAGAAAGAAAGAAGATTTATATAAAACTACAATAAAAACCACTTAAAACTATTTAAATATAAACAAATAAGTAATTGTAGTCCTAAATTGGTCATAGCTCAGCAAAATTGCTGATTAAGACAACCAAGGCTGATCTTCCGCTAAGGCCATCAGTGACACACACAGACAGAGGCAAATGAAAAAAAGATATGAAGCGAGTTCAGCAGCCAGGCAGAACGGCCCACCTGATGGAAAGCGGTCACTATCACCGATAGGCATTTGCAACACCAAAGGTGCTAAAAATGCGCTGCTCCTCTCTTAAGGGAGACTGGAACCTGGCCACTAATGTCGGAACACAACTCAAGGTTGTTATGGCGGCATACCCTAGACCAGGGGTGGTAACCATCCAGATGGGTAAATGCCCTACCACCTGGCTGTGGGTTGTTTTGTCGCCTTTTACGTCAGGCCGCCCCAACGCAGGAAATTGTATTCTTTCTCCGTTCCTGCACGGATAATCCATCTGATTCCACCCGATGGAAAGCAATTACCATCACCTATGGATATTAGCAACAGCAAATTGAACATATTTTACATAATATTTTTGCCAGGTGGTAGGGCATTTGCCCGACTGGATGGCTACCACCCCTGGTCTAAAGTATGTCGCCGTAACAACCTTGAGTTGTGTTCCGGCATTAGTGACCTGGATCCAGTCTCCCTTAAGAGAGCAGCAGCGCATTTGTAGCGCCTTTGGTGTTGCAAATGTCCATAGGCGATGGTAACCGCTTTCCATCAAGTGGGCCGTCTGCCTGTCTGCTGATCTCCTGCAATAAAAAAAAAAAAAAATTACTGTCAAGAAATATGTAACTCGATAGACGTGCAAACGTCAAAAAGAAAATAAACACTCGGAGACAGTATAGTAGTCTATAATAAATCTGTAAATGGTTCGAGTTTGTGTAATGCGTTTAAAAATGTGCAAAAAATCTTTGTCTGTCAGAGCATCACGTGAAAACTACTGAACGGATTTAAATGAAACTCGACACAGAGTGTTAGCTTATATCCCGAGGTGTAACTTGGGATACTTTTTATCCCGATAAATGGCGTGGTTTCCATGGAATAGAAGAAAATGGTGGAAAAGATGGCGCTGCGATCGCATCTTTTTTGAAAACTACTGAATATACATGAATGAAACTCGATGTAGTGCTGGGTTATAACCCGAGTTAACACTTAAGATACAGTTTATTCCAACAAATGATGTTGTTTCCATAAATTAGACAAATTAGCTAAACAGATGGCGCTGCAGTCGCATTTGTTCAATCCACTAACAAATATGTTGTCCATAGGAAATAAGTCATTAATTGTATTACTTCAAATCAGGTTGGCTTCGATTCATCTCTATGTTTTGCTGAGCAGTAAAGTTGTTTAGACTATATGGAGCTATTTTCTTTGTTATTGTAATGAACTGAACAAAAAACAGTAAAGTTTTAGGTCTAATATATTAAAACCTAATTTAGTTTGTATGTAAGTAACATAAACAGTATTCTAAATAAAAACATAGAGCTATTAACTAAGGTTTATCACGCGACGTATCCGCAGGGAAAACTAGTTTAATATAAAAGTAACACAGGCTCTGGTCCTTCCGGGCCGGATGTCCCCAACTCACCCTTTGAGCTAGGCGTGTGCCTGAAGTTGTCACTCCGAAACACGCTTAGTAAAAGTAATACAGGCTCTGGTCCTTCCGAGCCGGATATCCCCATCTCACCCTTTGAGCCAGGCGTGTGCCTTGAAGTTGTCACTTCGGCGTGTACACGCTTAGTAAAAGTAATACAGGCTCTGGCCCTTCCGAGCCGGATACCCCCAACTCACCCTTTGAGCCAGGCGTGTGGCTTGAAGTTGTCACTCCGGCGTGTACACGCTTAGTGGAGCGACGCCCCCTGCCCGGCGAGGTCTACGGCCAGCACCGCGGCGGGGGCAGCGCGCCCTCAGCTGCTCCGCTTGTGGCGCCCGCCGCGGCGACGCCGCTCGCGACGCACCTGATAGCAACGCAAACGCAATCATAGTTGGGTATTTAACACATCTATAATATTACAAAATTCTAAACATGCCGTGTCTTGTATACTGAAGCTATTTATCTTTACTCTGTACTACTTTTTAACTTGGAAATCCCGCGGGAATTTTTCTGGGAATTATTTAAAATGGCCAGATTAAAAAAGATCAAATTCCAATGTGATTTTTTTTACTGATCAACAGCAAACTCAAGTAACAAAATGTGTGATATTTTTTATCCCGGGAATTTTTCCGGAAGCGGTTTGAAGTTGTTCGGACGCATAAAAGTTAGCTTATTTCGACACAATTTCCACTAAAACGATAGCTTATATTTTTTTTAATGCTACAATACTTTGTGTCCCGGAATCCCGCGGGAATTTCAAGTCGAGCGTGGACGAAGTTGCGGGCAAATTTTAGTTTCATATATGAATAATGTGTCGTCAGCAAATACTGCATCACACATTTGTTGATAAAATATGAGAAGTCACTAATGTATGCTATAAAGAAGAATGGGCGTAGAATGGAGCCCTGCAGAACACCCATACATGTATTCTATACTCCTTGCAACCTTTTATTATTATTTACTTTTGATAGCTCGATCACTGATAAATTAGTAGCGTCGTAAAGATTTCTTATTATTTAGAACGTCTATCATTTGCTAAAAATATCACCTAATGAATATGCCAAATTAAAAAAATACATTTTTAAATAGCTGCAATCTGCAGTCACGGCATGTTAAATATTTTATAATATTATAGATAGATTTATCTCTAAATTTAATAGAGACTCCATCTTCCCTTCCATTTCATCTCCCAATATATGTAAGTAAAATATAAAAGTTATGATTTACACTAGAATTTTCTTTCCACAAAAAGATAAAAGAATAAGAATGATAGAAATGCAACTCACCGTGCCAACCTCTCCTTCAGCCCACCGCTCGTAGGCGCGTTCACGCTTCAACCAATCCTGATACTTGTACCACCACTCCTCCCACTTCACATAGTCGCCGAGGGTCAGACCTGGAACAATAATTCTCATCAGTCTTCTAACAAGAGTCTCAGATTCGGCCACTATTATCAAAATCTTGGCTCCGGTTCTGCGTTCTGGTGAGGTCTCCCTTTCTTCTTCTTTTCAGTTATTTATTCCACTATACTTTTTTTTTCTTTCTCTCTGTTTTACTTAAGGTACCTAGTATATTTCTAATTATTCAATGTGTGGCAAATGATGTTGGTGTTGTATTAATTAAAACTACTTATGTATAAGACTCATAATACTAAATTCTGTACAATACTGTTTTTTAGTCCTAATAAATAAAAAATAAAAAAAGCAATTTCACTGGTCCATATTATGAATATACATCCTATTGGTTAGTTCACGAGTTCCCGATTTAAGGGGAACAGATAATAAATAAAAACCGACATGTTTGTCTAAGGTGACTTAGCGAGTATGACACATGGTTTATGTCAATGTGTAGGCTTCATCGTGATGTGTTCCATCACCATCAACATGTGGAAACTGCCAAGTGGTGCATGTTCCTTTCATTCAGGATTTGCACCTGCGTTGTCTATATATATAAAAATCAATTGCTGTTCGTTAGTCTCGCTAAAACTCGAGAACGGCTGAACTGATTAGGCTAATTTTGGTTTTGAATTGTTTACGGAAGTCCAGGAAAGGTTTAAAAGGTGAGTAAATATGAAAAAAATTTTGGAATATAGGAAAAACACCAATTTCGCTTTCTCTTAGAAACTATTCATATCTGGCAAACATTTGATGTTCATCCCGTCATTTAGAAATCAATTAAATTTAAAAGTCGTTCAGAAATCAATGTTATTTCTTTATTGATTCTGAGGCGGTATGAAGTTTGCCAGGTCAGCTAGTGTGTAATATAAATTATTAATAATGGAAACTTAGCTGATATGTGTGTGAATTATATATTTTTTTATACTGTAGGAATGGTAATAATTGTGTTTCCCAAAAAAATCAATTTACCTTTAAGACGGAACCACTACAAATTTGTTGCAGAACTGTTACACATGGCTAATTGGGAAGCATCACAAATTTATGGTCAGATATAGATAATTGAAACGAATGTTGAACTGATGCTTTTTTCTCTAACTCCATAGAATTTGTGTTAGAGTAAAAAAGACGATAATTCTCTTGGATTTGGCGCGGCAATTTTGATGGCAGCTGGCAGATTATGGACAAAAATAATATTATATTTGGCCCCTTTTATGGGTTAATAAAAAAAATTAGTTCGGCACAATGTGAAATTCAAAGACACTAATAATCACCTCGCAGATATCCCCTCTTCTTGTAATAATCGTATCTGACTTGAACATCGTCCCACGATGGTAGCCCCACAGGGGCAACCGCCAACAGCTCTTCAGGATAACTCCCAATCGGGGCCGGATCCAGTGCTCTGAAATAGGTTAATACATCATTTTTGGAAATATGAATTGCTATGATCCATACCTACATACATAACTTCACGCCAGTTCCCTTGCGGGGTAGGCACGAGCAACAGAGCGCCATTTAGGCCCATTCTTACACACCTCACTTGCTTCTTTGACATTCATAACTCTTGTCATGCACACTCGTCTGTTCTTAAAGCTCCTGACATCAACCTCCGCTAGTACACGATCTTTGGTATTATACTCATGGATAAAGGCTATTATATTATTATATTAATTATTCATGCAGGAACAGAGAAAGAATATTAAATTCTGAAAAACTCTGTCCGTTAGTTTGCTGTTTGACATTCATTCATATAAATTTACTAGCTGCGCCCCGCGGTCTCACAATCTTTCGCATCTCTAATATTAGTAGGATAGTAGGATGCTTACAAGCTACCCAATGTTTTGGTATAATAATTCGGTATATGTTTTTTTTATTCAAAATCAGCTCATTGGATTCCTCACATTTGGTTCTCCTAAAATTTCTAAGTATTGAAAAGAACCGTCTATTGTTGGTCATTAATTTCTTTGCCTTTGCTGCCCGACTGTCGAGTCTATGACATCATAAACAATTTTAGTGCTGAAAATCCATTGCAAGTTCTTAAAGGCCATGTGTTTCGTATTAAAACTGACCAGTTCGAGAACTCCATGAGAATGAGTCTATTTGGCAAATACTGTGTAAACTCTATATAACGACACTGAAAGGATTGTATTTAATGGCGTTATAGAGAGTAGTCATTAAATGGAGAGAAGTCTGTTATTTTTGTCTGACGTCTTTTGCTGCACTAATAATTTTGTTGTATTTTTTTACTCTTATTTTATTCATATCTTGCGATATTGATAAAGGAAGTACCTAGAAATATCGGTATGCAGGATGCCGACAGTCGAGTTTATTACGGGCTAGGATAATAAAGCGATAAAAGAACGTACACAGCTGCGCAGTTTTTACTAATTTTGGCAACTTAAAAGGTGCCTTTTATTACTTAATTGTTGTCGTTATTGAGAGTGGGTGTTATGCTATATAGAGTGTATCATTGTATGGAAGACAACTGAACCAACCAAAGCAGTGATTTCGACGCTTAAGAGTTTTGTCGTTAAATTGAGTGACGTTACATGGCGTTTACACTGTAAATAAGGTCGGCCCGTTGAGACAGAGTTAGTTGAGTTTCAACTGCGAGGCGTTACTAAGTGTACTTTCGGAATGAGAATTCCACAGAGACGGTCTAAGCGCGTTTTATGTTATTATTATTATTATTTGGACTTTTGTAATTATAAGAACTGTGAATTGCGTGTGCACTGTGTAATTTTAATAAACTTTGTAGACATTAATCATACATACACACATACATAATATCATGCCTGTTTTCCATGGGGGTAGGCTAGAGACTATGGATCTCCACTTGTAACGATCCTGAAAAACGACTTTCGCTTCATCTACTTTCATTAACCTCTTCATACATACACGTTTATTTGACATGCTCTTCACCTGACCCCTGAAACACTTCTGATATTTGATTGTGGTGTGTACGTCTCGGTCTACCGGCAGCAACTTACACTGCTCTACATCATCTTTTGACATTTAACTTTGAATCCGGCAAAATTCATCACAATATTGTTACGAGATTGCGGGACTTGAATTAAAAATCCGTTAGAATTATTATAGAGTTTATTAGAACTATACAAACATGTATAACACAGGTACAAATATAACCGAATGCAACAAATCCAAACGTAATGCAGAAGGTCATAATTCAATAAAACGCGCAAAGTCCGTCACTATTAGATTCCCGAATGTACACACGTCACGCTTAGATCATAGTTGTCGCTCAGTTGAGCGACCCCTCTCTCAATCAGGCCATCGTTTTATACTTCGCAAATGTGCCCACCCGGCAACGTCGACACAATTTCCTAGAATTAGCTTGTAATTGTAATCCGCAACACCTGACTAATGATGCTCCTGAGCGAGTACAATAGGACAATAAATAAGTGAACAAAAGAGGACGATCATAAAAGGATTACAACTAGTTCAAATGCCGACAGGTAATAAAATGAGCTTTTACAGATCTGTACGTGGAATTTGACTTTATCGGAGCCTAAGTTGTAATAATATTACAGATGTGCGCACTCACGGATTGGCGTCGGCGGCTGGTTCGCCGCCGCCGAGGGGGCGGCCGTCGCGCTCGATGCGCACGTGCAGCGTGGCCTCGCGGCGCGTGATGCGCATGTTCTCGAGCCGCGCGAACCTGTCCGCCGACCACTGAGCCATCTTGCCGAAACGCTCCGACAGGGTCAATCTTTAACAAACACATCACACTGTAATGTCAAAGAGCACATGTGACAGTTGCACAAAATATACATTTTATTAAAAATACAAATATAAAATATCTTTATTAACTTTGTTTTTTGTTTATGTTTGCTTATAGGCAAACTGGCAGACGGGTCCACTTGATGGTAAGTGGCTACCGTTGCCATGGACATCTGCAACACTAAGGGAGCCGATGTGTTGCCTACCTCGTTGAGACTTTAAATATCTGTTTACGCCTTTTTTGAAGAGTTCCATATTGTAGCGCTCTGGGAAAACCGTGGGAGGGAGTTCATTTCACAGCTGGCTCACATATGGCATAAAGGAACAAACGTCACGTACAGTGGATAACAGTATATCTTTCTTTCTTTCGATAGATGGACATACCTCTGCGGATGATGTTCCGAGGACGCGTCCGATTCGCTGTCCGACTCGCTGTCGTTGAGAGCTGCCGCGATGGCGGCCGGCGACACGCCGCCCACCTTGGGCGGCGGCGTCGGCGGCTGGGCGCCGTGACGCCGCTCGCCCTCCCGCTTGATGTGCACGGGCGCGGGCTCGCCGCCGCGTACCGCCAACTGAGAGCGTTGCCATTCCAATACCTGGGGGGTGAAAACGAGATTATAAGTAGCGCTGTGCGTATATCGAAATTCGAATCGAATAATTCGCGAATTATCGAAATATCACGGGATTTTCTAATGTTTCCAATTTGAATTCCATTACATTGTGTATCAAAATATTCTACTTACAAATAAGGTACTTTTTGATTAAAAATCAATTACCCGGAGAAAACAATTGCTCAATTTGAATATATGTTCATTTCTGTCAATAACAAAAAAATCAAGACAGTAACGGCCTTACTTATAATAATCTCGCTAAGAAACGATTAGCCATCTCTTAAGTAAGAAAATCAGAATCAGACCCTAATCAATGAATATCTTTTTTTTCACTTATAAACGTGTATTACCTATTGTTTACCTAAGAGGAGCACAGATAAACGAAATTTGAATGATTAACGTAGGTTGTACCCAAAATATTCGACTAAAGAGGAGTTTATGGGTAAGATTTTCACTAATCAGTTGCTGAGCAGTTTCTTTAAATTTAAGAAACGATTATAAGCAAAGCCCTTATATTGGAAAGAGATCTTTTCAATTCATTTTGGTTTTTATAATTATTAATTTCCATTTGGAAAAAAATATATTAGAATTTTTCGTTGTTTTTCGATTCGACTTTCGAATCAATTATTAATATTGCAACAACATGCAACATGCAAGTAGTACAGAGTATATATAACATTAATTTTTAACTTAATATGTATGATCTTCAAAACATAGTCTTTAATGTAACTTAGTTTGAATTTGAATTATACATTTAACAAGAGTTCTCACCTTCTCCTCCCTGCTCCGTTTGCTATTCTCCCTCGCTTTCAGCAACTCCCTGGTGGGCTGGACCGCGCGTGGAGCCCCCCTAGCCGCTCGGCCCGGCGACACCGACGGTGGTCTGTGACCATAGATTATTTATTTATTTTTATTAAAGCACAAAACACATTACAATCTATCCAAACAATACTAGAAATAGTGAACGACTAGTATTAAATGTGGCACCAAAAATAACCAAAAATAATTGATCGTGTACTAGCAGAAGGTGATGTCAGGAGCCTTAAGAACAGACGAGCGTGCATGACAAGAGCTATGAATGTCAAAGAAGCAAGTGAGGTGTGTAAGAATAAGCCTGAATGGCGCTCTGTTGTTCGTGCCTACCCCACAAGGGAACTGGCGTGAAGTTATGTATGTATGTATGTACCAAAAATAACCCTCTTTACCAGAAACTGTTATAACATGTGCATTCCAATCTACAATAAAATTCCAGTCCACATAAGAGAGTTTAGGATAAATAAATTTAATATTCAGTTAAAAGAATGGCTCTTAAACAGAATGTTCCTCAATGGATGAATTAATCAATTGTAAATTAATACCTTCCGTGACTTATGATTGTTATTATTATTATAATGTATGTCTTTGCAGACCACTGGCCATAAAAATGGCCCATATATTTGGAGGGCTTGCATGGGGGCCATGGAAAGGCCAACACATAGAGGCCCTTTAAATTACTAGCTTCTGCATCGCGGGCAGAAGCTAGTAATTTAATAATGTGGAATAGTTAAAAAAAAAAGCCACCCGATTTTGAAACATTCTTCTTTGGTGCTCTGCTCCTATTGGTCTTAATGTGATGAGATATAGCCTATAGACTTCCTTGATAAATGGGTCATCTAACACTGAAAGAATTTGTCAAATCAGACCACTAGTTCCTGAGATTAGCGTGTTCAAACAAACAAACTCTTCAGCTTTATATATTAGTATAAGATTGGAGAAGCACCAGTGAGGACAAGAGTCTAGAGCTCCCTATATAAGTGATTTGGAAACAATAACCTAAAATAACCAACTCACGTCACAATACCAAAGTAATGAACTCACCTGGGCTTGGTGACTCCTTTGGGGGGCGGTGGTGGGGGTCCCTTTTTGTTCTTCGCCGAGCACACGGAGCAAGACTCGTCTGAGCAGCTGCTCACCGATGATCCCGAGCCAGAAGACTTTAATATAAAGAAAAATTCGTTAAAATATTACTTACACCTTTTAGGATATCAGATTCTTTGGGGCATTGGATATTGGAATTATTTTTTGGGAATTTTGTTGAAGAGCCCTGTACTTAACTCTACAAAACTATTGTAAGCTTGATAAGAATCTAAATGCAGGAATTTCTAAATCTTCTCCACAGTATTTTTACAATGTAAATCACCTAGTCTGGGTGTTACGGCTGCAGCCAACAACGGCAGCTGCGGCCGTTGTCACACATCACACGTCACTTGCAATCAAAACTTGATCTTCACACATCAACAGGCCCACACCATGCATACTTTTAATTTGTAAATCCTACCAGAATAATATAGTAGTTGTACAATCCCTATTAATATTATAAATGCGAAAGTAACTCTGTCTGTCTGTCTGTCTGTTCCGTTTTCACGTAAAAACTACTGGACCGATTTGGCTGAAACTCAGTATATATATATTTTCGATGCCGAGAATGAACATAGGATACTTTTTATCCCGGAAAATGGGATAGTTTCCGGGATAAAAGTATATTTGTCTTTTTGTTTTTTATCCTTTTATGGAAAGACTATTGGACCGATTTGGCTGAAACTCGGTACATATATAATTTGAATACCGAGAGTGCTCAAGGGATAGTTTTTATCTCGGATAATGGGATACATTTTGGGATAGATTTATGTAAAGTTTATCCCGGAAACTAGGACAGGTTTTGTAATTTTGTCCATTTCGTCCACTGGGTCCACTGGGTCCACTGGTTCCACTGGTTCCACTGGGTCCACTGGGTCCACTTGGACCATGTTATCTATTTTGTCAAGTTTTGTCATTTATGTAGTTTACATATAGACGGGTGTGGTACAGTTTGCGATATAAAATGAAGTCAATCTTTCGGGGGCAAATACATACAAATTTAATACAATGTAACCTGTAGCACTTGCTTTTTAAACAAGAGATACGCACTAGAGGTTGACCCGCGGCGCAGCCGCGGGGTAAACTCTAGTAAATATATATATCTACTAGAGTTTACCCCGCGGTAGCGCCGCGGATTAATCTCTAGTTCCTGCTTCTTGTTTAAAGAGCAGGCGTTAATACAGGTTACATTGTACAACATTTTTATGTTAGTGCCATTTGCACCCGAAAAATTCACTTAATTTCATATCGCAAACAATCCCATCTCCTGGCATGAGTATATATGTCCATTTTCGGCATTAAAACTACATTTAAACAAAATTACAATAAAAACAATCCAGTATTCCCAGTGTTTTCCGAAAACTTGACAGAAAGACATATCGAGTTACTATCGCATTTTTATGGACAATGAATTTGTATATCTATGAACTTGAGAAATGATTAATCTCATCCAAACTTTCATCCTCTATTTCAAACCGTCCTAGTTTTATTTATCTATCCCCTATCAATGAAAACTACAAAAATGTCAAAAAGCCAAAAACAGCAAAAAGGACAAAAAGAGGTAAAAGGACAAAAAGAGCAAAATAGCCAAATATACAAAAATATCAAAAAGGACAAAATGACGAAAATGGCAAATCACAAAACCAACCAAAACCTATCCCACTTTTTGGTATAACCTTTATATAAATCTATCCCATTATCCGGGATAAAAGGTATCCCTTGTCCACCCTCGGTATTAAAATTACATGTATACCGAATTTCAACTAAATCGGTCCAGTAGTTTTTCCGTAAAAGCATAACAAACAGAAAGACAAATATATTTTTATGCCGGCAACTATCCCATTTTTTGGGATAGAAAGTATCCTATGTTCATTCTCGACATCGAAAATATATATATACTGAGTTTCAGACAAATCGGTCCAGTAGGTTTTACGTGGAAACGGAACAGACAGACAGTTTCGCATTTATAATATTAATAGGGATATAAACTGGTCATCTTTCTTCCAGCATCATTCAAAGTATACAGTCCTCCAAATCACAACCGGAGCCTCAACAGGCTCAGTCAGGCCTTTGCACTGGGAATATCAAACATACTTTTCTTAGAACTTTAGTTTGTATAAAATACTAGCTTTATCCGGCAGACGTTATTCTGCCCTTAAAAATAAAAATCTAGAACCCGATTGCAGCGACAATTACCGGGACCAATAGTTAATTTAAACCATTCTAGAATCCAGTCTAAATAAAAACAAAAAAAAACATCAAAGTAGGTCCAACCGTTTAGAAAGACTTTAGCGGTGCCACCTACCGGTAGATCTATAATCTTAACCATCCCGGGACCCACTTGAACACATACAAAAATAATTTCACCTAAATATTGGAACCCGATTACAGCTAAATTAATTATTTTACATGTATTTTATCAAAGTGGATGGATGCAGAAGTCGTGGAAGGCCACGACACACCTTCCATGATCAAATTGATCGTGTACTAGCAGAAGGTGATGTCAGGAGTCTTAAGAACAGACGAGCGTGCATGACAAGAGGTATAAATGTCAAAGAAGCAAGTGAGGTGTGTAAGAATAAGCCTAAATGGCGCTCTGTTGTTCGTGCCTACCCCGCAAGGGAACTGGCGTGAACTTATGTATGTATGTATTTTATCAAAAAAATAACTCCGACCGTAGCTTCTGTTTTAAACGATATTCAGTTTTTTTACATCCTCTTTGACGATATTTGCAGCACGCATTCTGTCAATTCTATGTCAAACGCCATAAGGTTACATTAAAAAAGTTTATATTGTCCAAAGCGCTAAGGTTAGATTAGAAATAATTTTATATGGTGGTTAAGTATTTTTAAATTTTCTAATTTTCCGCGCAATTCTCTTAATTTTTTCTTTCATAAGAACCTTCTACTGACAATAACACAAAAAAAAAGAATTAGTGAAATCGGTCTCGCCGCTCACGCGTGATGGCGTGGCCAAGGGAAATAGGGATTCATTTATATATATATAGATATATAAAATACAGTCGTGGTAGCGTAATGGCTAGCGCACGCGTCCCAGACCCAAAGGGCGCGGGTTCGATCCTGACCGGAACGCATGCACCACTTGGCAGTTTTCTGACCTAATGTGCATATTGTTACAATTACCACTTGCTAACAACGGTGAAGGAAAACATCGTGATGCAACCTGCACATCGAGATAACCGATGTGTTAAACCTGCCAAGCCGCCTTGGACAAGCGTGGCGGGTATACTGTCTGTGCCCCAGTAATGGGAAGCCCTAGCCCAGCAGTGGGACATTCATGAGCTGTTATTACATATATACAAAATACATACAAATAAAATTAAATATTAAAAACATATTATAATAACAAGTGAACTGAAGTGAAAGTGAAGAGCAACTGCATTTCATGCCCATTAATCAGGTAAGTGCGTGCTCAATTTTGTTTATGGTTACTATTTACTCTATGGGAGCCTAATCTAATTTATTAAAATTAAAAACTAAATAATTAAAATGAACAAGCTGGCGGTAGGCTACATAAAACTTTAACAATACTCATTGACAATCGACATCTTTGTCTTCCGTGAACACGGCTACTTGAAAAGTGGCCGAAACGTCGGAATAACAAAAATCAAACAAATTACCACACTGAAAATCGTAAAAACGTAGTATTATTATGTATACAAGTCGCAAAAACTTATCTCGCAATGAAGCCCGTGCATACCTTTCTCGGGTCTGGGGGCGATGGTGGTCTGACAGGTCTGGCCGGAGGCGGGGCTGGGGGCCGCCTCGCCCTTGGCCTGGGACTCTCCCGCCTCACCACCGGCGACCGAGGCCGCGGGGAACGGCGGCGGATAGGGCTGCGTCTGCAAATTGAACACAAGTCTCAAACTTCCCTCTATAAATCTTTTAATCTGTTCAGGAATGGAGAAAGAATACAATTTCCTGCGTTGGGGGCGGCCTGTCGTAAGAGTCGACAAAACAACCCACAGCCAAGTGGTAGGGCATTTGCCCGACTGGATGGCTGCCACCCCTGGTCTAAAGTATGTCGCCATAACAACCTTGAGTTGTGTTCCGGCATCAGTGACCAGGTTCCAGTCTCCCTTAAGAGAGCAGCAGCGCATTTGTAGCACCTTTGGTGTTGTAAATGTCTATAGGCGATGGTAACCGCTTTCCATCAAGTGGGCCGTCTGCCTGTCTGCTGATCTCCTGCAATAAAAAAAAAAAAGAGTCGACAAAACAACCCACAGCCAGGTGGTAGGTATTTGCCCGTCTGGATGGCTACCACCCTGGTCTAGAGAAGTGTTCCGTGGTCATTAATTGGTGTGCCTCAGAAAAATAAGGTTATGCTGCAATTTGAATTAATAATAAATATTGTTTCGATGATTAATAAATAAATGTTGATTAATATTAATTAAAAAATGTTTTTTATTTGTGGTGTACCTCCAAAAATTTTCTTTTTCCTAGATGTACCTTGAACACAAAAAGTTTGCGGAATACTGGTCTAGAGTATGCCGCCATAACAACCTTGTCTTGTGTCTGGCATTAATGGCCAGGTTCCAAATTCCTTATTCAAGAGCGCAGCAGCGTATTTGTAACGCATTTGATGTTGCAAATGTCCTTAGGCGATAGTAAACAATTACCATTAGCTGGGCCGTAAGTATCATTAAGTACGTATTACTTAGTATCAATTTGCTACAGGAGTACAAAAACACATATCGCACCAACCCTAAATGATTGGGAGAAGGTGACAGAGAAAGAAGAAGGTATGCGAGCTGCATACGTCTAGTCATCACAGCGAACAACGAACTACTGGCTAGCGCAACGCGGGAGCGCACATATTAATAGTGGCTCTATCTCGCTTGCACATCATCCGTCCCGCTCACACACTGTGCTACATATTGTACTAGCTGTACGACTTGTTAATATTTTTACTTAAGATTACCGTTTCCAAAATAAATTAGTTCACTTCTCTCTCTACCTCTCGCTGCTATAAAGACAATAGAATAGAATATAGAGACCAAGAACAAGTCTTACCGGATAGGGCTCCTCCTGGGGCTGATTCGGCGCGGGGTCCGCCTTTGGGACCTCGAGCGCGACTTCCGCGGCGACCGGCGGCCAATCGGCGATCGCGAGCGGCGGGCCAGCGGCGACCGCGAGCGCCGGATCAGCGGCGAACGGGAACGACGGCCTATCGGCGATCTGGACGACATACAGTGAAACCCGGATAAGTGAACCCTTGCTATGCGAGTGATCCCATCATGACTTACGGTGCCGAGACATGGACACTGGTCCACAAAATCAAAGTCGCTCAACGGGCTATGGAGCGAACTATTTTAGGCGTTTCTCTTATGGATAAAATCAGAAATGAGGACATCCGTAAGAGAACTAAGGTAACCGACATAGCTCGCAAAATTAGCAAGTTGAAGTGGCAGTGGGCCGGTCACGTCTGTCGCAGGACCGACGGCCGATGGAGCAAACGAGTCCTGGAGTGGAGACCACGTCTCGGCAAACGTAGCGTAGGACGCCCGTCAGCCCGGTGGACTGACGACCTGCGCAAAATCGCCGGCAAGGGCTAGATGAGGACGACGGGAGACCGGAATATGTGGCGCGTACTTAGGGTGGCCTACGTCCAACAGTGGACAGAGATTGGCTGACAAAGATATGTGAGTAACCTCTACTATTGACAATTACAATGATGTCCCGACACTTTATTTTTTGTTAAAGCAGGGGAAATATATTTCGTATACTACCGGACCTTCGTTTTTTTAGCAGACAGACACACACTGTATATCCACAAATTAAGCAAGTTACGTTTGTGTTATGGGTAATATACAACGGGCCACTCTGGTGCCGATCTCAGGCACCCAGACCATAGTAAATACCGGAGAAAATTCTTTTCCGAAATTTACTATACCAGGAATCGAACCCAGACCCTCTGCGTTGCAATGAGGTAAGCCGGTAAAGACTCTGCTCGCTCAAACACAGACCTTCGCTGGAGTATTAGACCAGAGCGAGCGAGAGTTAACCACTGAAGATGGCGTGGAATACCAAAATCGCCCGCCGGCATGTGTGGAGACTTGACAAACCTACCTGCCTCCCATGTGCCCTGTGGCTATGGTAGGAAAAGCATAAGATTTAGAACGTAACCTAATTTTTCTTGTAATATCTCCTTAGACACCGGGTTGCCTGGATAAGCGATAAGGCCGCCCGTTGTTCTAATTTAAATGTGTTTATAATAAATATCTAGGTTTAAGTTATAGTGAACAATAAAGAGTTTTCATTCATTCATTCATTCATTCAACGTAGTTACGCCCACGCTGATCCTGCGCATCAGTGCCTGATAGTGCCTCGGGACTTGCATTAACCTTACTGGCCAACATCTCCAAACCATTATTACCATATTTTCTTAAGTTTTCGCGACTAGTATACATAATAAAACTAAGTATTAACGGTTTATTATTCCGAAGTTTCGGTGGTGGTAAATTAGATTAGGCTCCCGTAGAGTAAATAATAACCATAAACAAAATGAAAGCTAAATAATTAAAATTAACTAGTTGGCGGTAGACTAAATAAAACTTTAACAATACTCGTTGACACTTGACATATTTGTCTCCCGTGATCACGGCTACTGAAAAGCGGCCGAAACGTCAGAATAACAAAAATCAAATAAATTACTGCGCTTAAAACAGTTAAAACGTAGTTTTATTATCTCCACACCACTTATTTTCAATCTTATATATGAATTTAAGAACAGACGAGCTTGCATGACAAGAGTTATGAATGTCAAAGAGGCAAGTGAGGTGTGTAAGAATAAGCCTAAATGGCACTCTGTTGTTCGTGCCTACCCCGCAAGGGAACTGGCGTGAAGTTATGTATGTATGTAAGTTATATATGAATATATATCTATAATGTTCCTGTATTTCTATTTGCTTTTTATTTTACATTTGTGTTGTCTGTGCTGGTAATCTGCACAGACTGATGACTTGTGCTTCCTGGCAGAATCCCTAGACGCCCTGCAACAGCTGATGTCCGCATTCCACCAAGCCTGCCGTAAATTCGGCCTGAAGATCAGTGTCAATAAGGGCCTGAAGATCAGTGTCAATAAGACGGAGGTGATGTCCCTGGACATACACGGTCACGAGACACTGACCATAAAAGTTGGTGAGGATGTGCTGAAGCAGGTGGATAAATTTCGCTATCTGGGGAACACTGTAACATCCAAGTGTGACCTTGATGCTGAGATCAATATCAGGATAGGTGCCGCAGCTGCGGCATTCGGCAAGTTATCTTCCAAGGTCTTCTGCTCGCATGACCTTAAGTTGGTCACTAAGATATCAGTGTATATGACAGTCGTGCTGCCAAACCTCCTATACTCCTCTGAGACATGGTGTGCATACCGCCGCCACATCCGCACTCTGGGCCGCTTCCACCTTAAATGCCTTCGTACCATCATGAAGATCAGATGGTCCGATATAGTGCGAAATACCGAAGTTCTTCGGCGAGCCAATGTTGGTGGCATTGAAGCCTACTTAATGCGTCGACAGCTTCGGTGGTGCGGTCGCGTATCTCGTATGGCGGAGGAGAGAGTGGCCAAGCGCATCTTCTTTTCTGAACTGGAGGAAGGAAAGCGGAATCATGGCGGTCCCCTCCTCCGGTACAAGGATGTCCAAAAGCGACACATGAAAAGATGCAATATAGAGCCCTCTCAATGGGAAAGTTTGGCAGCACATCGGCCAGAATGGCGCAGAACGGTGAACAGCCAAGTACGCGAGTTCGAGGTTCAGCGTATAGCTGACCTTGATACTAAACGCGACCAGTTAAAGGCTCGCCCACCTGCTGCCATTATATACAATTATGACAACGGCGTACTCACGTGCCCTTGGTGTGCACGGAGTTTCGCCGCCAAGATAGGCTACATAAGCCATCTTCGCACGCATCAGCTCCAATTATCCGACTAGGGGTCAAAGTGGTCGCCATGGCCGAAAACGGTCGGAACAATCATCATCATTCTTCATTGGTCTTAGCGTGATGATATATAGCCTAATTGTTTTTTAATGTATAACTTGTTTTATTATATGACGATGATACCGGCAATATCAATACATAATTAGGTGCATAATAAGCTGTTTAAGTAATTAAAGTTTATTTAACTATCCCACGGGAACTCTTTAATTTTTCGGGATCAAAAGTATCCTACATGTTGACCAGGGATATAAGCTACCACCATAAAAAAAAATTAATTTAAATCGGTCCAGTCGTTTCGGAGATTAGCCCGTACAAACAGACAGACAAAAAAATTGAAAAAAATTTAAATTAGTTCTATTTCACTTCTTACATCCCCCTGACTCGGTTTTTAGCATTTTTTTCATTGTACAGAAATTCGACCTCTACAATTTTATTATATTGTTACAATCAAGACGCCGACATAAACAAATTCACACCTGCATACCTGTGAAAACACATTTTATTACTTTTGGAATTTGGACTTCTTTTGTTTAGTTATTTATTGACATGCGTTTACTAATTATTCTAGAGAACAGTCCATTGTTTTATTGTACTCGTTTATGGCCGTTGCGGTCGACTCATTAGCCAGGCGTGCCGGATTTAAAGTACAAACCGATTCTAGAAAATTCAGTTAACGCGGCCGGACGGATATATTGCATCTGTGCAGTATAAAGCAATGTCCCGATGGAGGGACGAGGGAGTCGAGCGATAACCACGAGCGAAGCAAGACGCGTGTACTACAATCGGGAAACTTTTAGTGACGGATTTTGCGCGTTTTATGGAATTACGACCTTCTGCATTACGTTTGGACTTGTTGTGTTCGATTATATACCTGTGTTATACATGTATGTATAGTTCTAATAAAGTCTATAGTAATTCTAACGGCATTTTAATTCGAGTCTCGCGTCTCATAACAATTTGTATAGATTTCCTTATTAAAAATTACTTTAGGTGTCTCTCAACCCTTTAGCTCACTATTAGCACATATGTGTCCGCGATGAGAGTGCAGATCGCGTTTGTGCACGTGATCGTTAATTGTGTTGTTGTCTCACTCTGTTTATATAGGAGTTGTATGATTTGTATGAAATGGGTATATTTTCTTGGTATATTACGAGATAGTTATAGTGTTAGTCTTGCAGCTTTTTGGTATATCGATAATTGTCTTAAGAGTTAAATAATAATATGGATTTTTGCTTCTTTATACTGTCAGGTAATTTATTGTATATTACTGATACATACATACATACATACATAACTTCACGCCAGTTCCCTTGCGGGGTAGGCACGAACAACAGAGCGCTATTTAGGCCCATTCTTACACACCTCACATATTACTGATGCCATACATAAAACACTTTTTGCATAGTGTTGTTTTGCTATGAATGCAAAGTCTGTCATTATCGCGTCGATTACGTTTATAAACCTGAAATTGCCTCTCAAGCATACGGTCAAATAACCCTTGTTTCTTCACTCACCTGGATCTTCTCGGTATGGGAGATCTTGACCTCCTCGGGGATGGAGACCTAGATCCGTCCAGATACAGCTGCTTGTAGCCTGTATGACGCCATCTGTTAATAGAAACTTGTTATTTTAGGGTTCCGCAACTGCATTTTGCATTTTTAGAATTTTCGTCTGTCGCCTGAATATTCCAGCAAGCTGTCTGCCAGTGAAAGTCCCGTCAAAATTGGTTTAATTGTTTCAGAGATTAGCTGGAACAAATAGTTTTAATTTTTTCATGGAACCCTAGTTTCATAAGTAACCTAAAGTTACTACTTATATTTAACATCAGCTATCTGCATCGATGAAAGTCCGTCAAAATCGGTCCAGTTGTTTCAGCGACTAGTCGAAACATCCAGACAGACAAAGAAAAATTCCAAACAATGCATTTTCGGAATCTCATTGTCTGGCCTATACCCCCCACCCCATATTTTTCACTTTTTATTTTGACATTACAACAGACACTTCAACTTTATTTATCTATATAGATTCACAACTCCAAAAAACAGATACCTGTTGGGGTCCTTCTCTTCTACCTCCAGGAGCTTCCTATCCCAGCTTCCTGGTGAAGCCTGACGTGCCCTCTTCATCACATTGTCAATCTCTTTACGCCTGCCGGCAGGATTTGCTGGGTCTGCAATACAGGTGGGTTTGGTTAGGACAGCTTCTACATGGGGTGATATTTTCAATTGAGCCCGTATGGCCAAATCCAAAAGTATAAGTAATAACGAAAAACATTTAAAGCATAGTTTCTCAACCTGGACAACAGGACCCTTGTTGCATTTGTAAATAAAGGGGGTCATAGTCTATTACAACAATAGAGGTCTCTATATACAAATTAAATGTATAAATAAACTGTAAATTAAACCATTATATTCCACCAGTGTATGAGTCGCAAGATTTTTTATGTAACTTTTTGGCTTTTTCGCGGGTAGTCTGATATGAAAATCGTTAAGAAAGGAGACTTAAAGGGAGTCATGGGACCGTATTTGATGAAAACTAAAGTGGCATAATTAGATTTTTGTATGCACATATTTAGATGTGTCGGTGGATAAGGATGTTGTAAATGAATGTGAGTTCTAGTAAACCAAGATTATTTATTCACTCATACATGTGCATTATATTATTACAATGAGTAACGCGTCGCGGGTGTGAATGATGGAAGACAACTGCCACTCTATGCGCGTCGCCTGACATTCGATGCAATTCGCTGAGTAGGCTGTGTCCCCACATTTGGAAAATCAAATACATTGGCATTTTGCATAAATAGCATAGCTTAGCAAGAATTGCGTGTCGCTGAGATGAATATGCTGCGATGGATGTGTGGAGTGACGCGGAAATAATTATGTGGGGAACAAATGTTTAGCCATGCCATGCCGCCTCCGCCAGGTCACAGTTGAAGGGGAAGGCCCAAGAAATGTTGGATTGACGTTGTGAAGGATGACATGCATGACATGCGTACCAATGATCTTAAAACAGGGGATGCTGAAGACCACGCGATGTGGAGTAGAGAAAATAAGAAAGCGGACTCTGGGTGTCTGAGTGAATGTTCCGAACACATCTGGGATTTAACACTCGGGTGATGATGATGGAGAGTTCTGCATAAACTGTGCTATATCTGCAAAGTAATTTAAGAATCACCTGTTATCCTGGAGTGTTGAGGATTCCTGTCCATGTGGAGACGGTTCTTGGAGGCCGCCTCCACCGCGCGGGAGACGGACCCGTTGCGGCGTGACGACGACATCCTGCGAATGGATCCACTAGGTCAGACTATGTAAGCATTTATTTTATTGCTGAAGCACAGCAGACAGGCTGACAGCCCATCTAATGGAGAGCGGTTATCATCGCCTATGGACATTTGCAACACCAAAGGTATTATTACAAATGTGCTGCTACTCTCTAAAGGGATATTGAAACCTGGCCACTAACACTGGAACACAACTCGAGGTTGTTATGGCAGCATAGTCTATACCAGGGGTGGTAGCCATCCAGACAGGCAAATACCCTACCACCTGGCTGTGGATAGTATTATCTCCTCTTATGACAGTCCACCCGTTCTCAGGAAATTATATTCTTTCTCCGTTCCTGCACAGATAAATCATCAACAATCATTTTAAGGATTGATTCCATGTGAATACAATTGGTTAACACCAAAACAGGGCTGTAAGGATCACAAATGTATTATAGGTTCTGGCTAAGAACAGATAGATGTAAAACGAAAGGAGATGTGTTACTTCCATACATCATTGGACCCGATTGTAAAAAGATTGAGTGATTTTAAATATTTTTTTAATTATGTTGATGTTGTTAACAATTGTAGTAGGTTTGGGTATGTTGAATGAATTAATCTTGTGGTGTAGGTGTTTTTATTAATATTCATTTTTAAAAATTCAACGGCCTCTGTGGTTGAGCTGCTAAGCCTTTGTCGGCCTACCTCACTGTAAAGTAGAGGCTCTGGGTTTGATTCTTGGTATAGTAAATTTCGGAAACATATTTTCTCTGTTATTTACTATGATCTGTGTGTCTGGGATCGGCCCCAGAGTAGTCGATTGTATATTACCTATAACACAAGCGTAACTTGCTTAATTTGGGGATATACAATGTGTGTCTGTCTGCCGATAAAAAAAATTCATTCTTATCATGGTAGCCAAAAAATGTATTTTATTTATGACCTTGTTATTAAGATTCTCCACTTCCAGATAGAATTTACAGTTGATATTTTCCATTTTAAAATAGAAAAATGTAATGCTTTCTTTAAGTCATATGTCAACTCCTTACATTTTGTGGCCCAAAAGTCCACATCTCCTTTCTATAAAAAAATTCTGATGTGGTAGTGCCATGCTGGAATAAATCTTGAAGGGTGCTTTCATGGTCGTGGCGAAAACGTCACTGATGACGTCATTATTTTCGATCACATTAGCACTCACAACACGCCATGAGCCATGTCAAGAGCGAAGTCAAAGTGGGAGTTGACCACAGAGCATTGATTCTTTTTATCAATTGACATTGAAAAAGATGCGATTTTCAATTCAACTAATGACAGTTGTGTATTTAGTTGTTAATGACATCAAAGCTCCATAATCCGTTCCACTAGAGTTTGATTGTTATGCCCACAAACAAGTGGAAAGAGAAAAATCACAGTTGTGAAGTTGTTGTTGTGAGTCTCTTGTGGAACACAGCTGAATGCAGCTTAGGACCAGCTAAATCTATGTGATATCAATGCTGTCACAGGATATTGAGGTGAAAGGGTTAGTCTCAAAGATAATTGTGTCTCATAGGATGGGTGGGAGTTCCAAAGGCCCACATCTCACTTCCCTGACCCATCTTCTCTATCCCAATCCTCATTTTTATTGTCTGAAGCAGGCAAGCAGGCAGACAGCTCACCTGATGGAAAATGGTTATAGTCGCCTATGGATGTTTGCAACACCAGGGTTGCCGCTAATGCATTGCAGACCTCAGATCATTGTTTTATGTGGAATAAATGTTCTAGAGAAAGGTTACATAGTTGACGGTGGGAGCTCAAGGGGTGTATATCCCATCGCTGGCGAGCAGTGCAGTTTTAAAAGTGAGACGTAAGTGAGGTGATGAATGATCCCTCTATCCCATGCTAAAGGCTGGTAATGCAGTGGTTTCACCCCTACTTTTTTATACATGGGAAATCCGTTTGAAGACCATGGGCCGCACAAGGGGGAAATGTCAAAAACCCATGTGTGGGATTTGCCAAGTTGGGTTGGCACTAGCACCTCACATATGCAGTGCTATTGCCACTCCGCAGTTAGGTATATCCACTAAAGCCCCTGTCAGATTCTCGAGTGTCCTTTGTCCGGGCCGTAGACTTGCTCACACATTCACCTTCAGCCCAGACGGCATTGGTTTCAATCCTGGTATTGCAAACGTGTATAGGCCATCAGTTACTACTTTTCATTAAGCGGAACATATGCTTGTTTGCAGCATTACAATAAAAAGGTTTAATATCCCCATCATTTATGGTCCATACGAACATATCTTATAGTGGTGTTAATTTTTTGTCCAGGTGACATATTTTGGTATGCAATACTATTCTGTAGAACTCACACTGACAACTAGATAAACATTAAAAACACCTCAGTCTTACAGTTACCAAAGCTAGGGTCTTAGTACAGTAACTAAGATGAGCTGCTGTTATCTGTCCTAAAACAGTTTACAGTGGTCATGTCTCTACACAGAAGATTAATTGCTCATGTGTTATTTTGTTAAGCTGAAAATACATACTTAACTAATCACTATGGCTAACTTATGATACTGAGGAATTACAGTAAGTTCAATACATATACATCTCGTTACTTCAATTTGCTATTTTGAAACTTGGAATTTTAGAAAAGAGTTTTTCTGACCTTGACTTCCTTAAATAAATCATTGTATTGAAATGAATAACTTTTCCTATCAATCCACAATGTATTTTAAAAGATACAGAAGACTCTCATCAAGTTTAAATTTTCAAGATAACACATTAAGCAAAGAGGTGACATATCCACAAAATAACAAGTAATACATTTAAATAGGGATGAGTCGACAGAAATTTCAAAAGCCATTCAGCTAATGGTATTTCAGTAGCCAGCTAAAAATTTTGCCAATTACTATTTGCCTAACAAGTAAATAATTTAGGAACCAACAGCTAATAATTAAGAAGTAAACTTGTCAGTTTTCAGTTGTATACAACAACCATTAGCCAGCTGGTCAGCTGATGGATAAGTTAGCCATGGCTATTTTGTGAACATCCATTAACTGGTTTTTACAATGGCAACCCATCTCTACTTCTAAATGTGTTATTTTTTTTGTTTTTATAGCTGTAAGATGACTTGTGTAATGAGCTATCCAGATAGAAGGATGTGCAGTAACTTATTTGAAATTATAATTATCTATGACACACCCAGTTGTTGCAGACTCACACATAAAAGCATTACGTGTACATATTCTATAAGTATAGATAGGGTAAAGGAGGTCACACAAGTTTTCTGAACATGATCAAAACGAAATCTACAAATGATGACGTCATGTTTGAAATAAATATAAGACATCCTAGTTTCTCAAAGTAGATATTGACATAAATAGCATACAAAACAACAGTTAGGTATCCTATAAAATATGCGTGCGCTCTATTTATACTTTCTCAAAATGGCTGCCTTCTTTATTGATTTTTTCACCACCATTGAAAATTAGAAAGCTTACCTTGGCGACTCCGTATAACGATTGGATGGAGCGAGGGCTCCTTACGCGCGCGGCGAGACGCGTGGGGCGAAGCCCCGGTGCCACGCGGCTGGCAGACGCGAAGCCCTGCGGCGCCGCTGCAAATAACCGACATACTTAGAAAGGCGAAAGCGGCGCGCGGGCGGAACGGGCTATGGAGCCCGAGCGCGGACGACAAAAAGCCCTCGCGAGGCGGACATGCAGCCTTCGGGCGAACGCGACGGAGCCCCACGGAACGGGCGTTACGCGTCAACGATATCGATAACCTTCCAAGTGCACCTGCGCCTTCTATCCCTTTGTCATCCATCGGCGTAGCTAGGCTGAACTCAACATCAAATATAACTAAATCCACCTTATTTTAAAATCACAAAAAGTTACGAACCAGTATAAGTAACACCGAAACTTTTCACAGAAGTTCGTATTGGTAAATCGCCGTAGTTGCTCGCTAGAATCCGCGACACACCTTTCTAGGAGCTTCGGCCATTTTGATTTGAATTGGAGAAACTTCAAAATTTGCTAATGGCCTGAAGTTTCGTGTAGCCAGTATAAAATTCCAAAAAACATGAGAATATACTCTGGCAAATTAATTTATAAAATACTAGTGGTTTTTTTTTTGGCGGGAACTAAAAGGAGATGTTATGCTGTGCAGTTTTATTTTCTAAAAATGTGTAAAATTACTCTAAAATGAACAATAGTTGTAGGATATTGATAGTTTTTGAGTAGTAATTATGTGTTTTGTGAGAAATGTGAACTGTATAGTCAAATGTGGCCTTTCGAGTTTTCATGGTAACCGCTTTCCAAGTGGGCCGTCTGCCTGTCTGCTGAACTCCGTTGAATGGTGTGGATTGTAGCCTACAATACAACTGCGCCTGGCTTAAAGGCCCAGTTGCCAAGCCATAAACATAAAATAAATAAAATAATAGTGGCGCCACTTTCGCAAAATTTTTGAAACTACAAATCCAATTTTTATGCTGGGGGCTGCACCTGCGATAATGTCAAAGATATTGATCGTGGCCCAATTAGATCACAAATAACGCATTGCAGCCATGGCCACATCTGCGTGAAACGGCCTATATTTCTAACGTTATCCCAGAGGAGGTACTACGTCAAACATCGTGTAAGGATTAGGTTGCTTCATTTACGATATGCGTGTATTTTTTCGCAAACAATTGGAACGCACCTATTTTTAGTTATAAATAATCATATGTTCAAAATAGATTATAGCTGGCCAATGTCTCATACATAAAAGCTTTTTTCCATAATAATTTCTGAGTGTCCTGGTATACGATTGAACTACAAAAAACAATATAAACTTAAATATACCTGTCATATCAGTGGTTCTTTGGCAAACATCGTCGAGATTCGAAATAATACTTCTTGCTTCATATTCTGCAAGATATCGTCTGTAAACTTTATAATTTTTTTTCCCCGCATTTCTATATATAAAGACACATTACAATTCAACGTAATCCAGTTTGGGGACTAGTTTGTTTAATTTTCAAGATACAAAACAAAATTAAATAATTATTAATCGATTACCTATATAATCATGGGAAAAATGGATAATATTATAATGATATATGTGAACAACTTTCCTTTTTAAATGTTAACTAATTAAAAATATATCGATGTAAACAAAATGTTGTTTAGTTAAAAATACGCCAGCTTTTATGGTTAAGCACAATTAAATATTATATTACCTATTTATTAGGTAAAAAACTTCGTGAGCCATCCTAAAGCACCGCTTTTTGCTAGTATATACTCTAGATTGGTTTTCATACATGGGTACTATACTTAAGACATTTAACTGAATAAATTAACTTTAAAAACCTAAAACAAGGTATTACGGAAATAACTGGCAATTCTTTTCGTGAAAGCCGGAACCGGAAACGAATTTAAATAACGTTTTGTTATAGCAATAAAATTATAAGCTTTGGCAATTATATAATAATGTAAGTGGAAAGTATTTATGATTTTATAAAATATAATTTTAAGATAAAAATTTGTTCAACGTGTGACATATTTTTAAACAAAGACCATTTTAAAATGTGATTTTACCTGAAACAATTCAGATTATACCCTATAATAGTAGAAACTAAACGCATTTTATATTAATGTTACCATAAAATAATTTATCCTATTTTGGTATAATTATTTTCCATTTTGTGTTGTAAAACTACGTTGTAACAAAGGTTGTGGATTCCATTTCCAGCAAGGTAAATTTCGTAAATCTACTTTCGTTTATTTATTATGGTTTGAATATCTACAGTTAGCCCCGGTGTTGATCTTTGTATATTTGTTAATCATTTTTAATTCAAATTTAATTCGTATTGTCATGATGATCACGCCTTTGATAGTATAGTACGATTTATTGAAATATAAAAATGATTATAATTCTTGCCCTGGGATAAAAGCTAACTCTGTGTCAAGTTTTATCTAAATCCATTCAATAGTTTTCACTCGATGCTCTAAGAAACAGGCAGACAGTTAAAAATTCATACTTTTATTTTCGGAATCTAGTGATCCGAATTAAATTCCTTGTTATTTTTATACTTTTTAACCGACTTTAAAAAGGAGGAGGTTCTCATTTCGTCCGTTTATTGTTGTTTTTTTTGTATGTTCGTTACTCGATATCTCCGTCAATTGTAAACCGATTTTTTTTTCCCTTTACTCGTAAGTGTATAAAAGTGTTTGTAAGTAGTCCCATGGTCACCATGCCAGGATCTGATGTGTGGATCCCAGGAAAATCAAGAATAACTCTTATCAAAGCACGCTGTGCACCTAAATTCTTGGGATAAAAGCTTGTATACGCCTGTAGGTATTATATCTTCTACAAGTGCTTAATTTTTTGTATGCATGTTACCTGATTTCTACGTTAATCGTAGACTGAATTTTCAAATATTTTTTTAATCGAAAGAATATACTATCCAGATGTTCCCATAGTCACCAAGTCAGGATCTGATGAGTGCGTCACAGAGAAATCGAGAGTAACCCTTATTAAAAAACGCCGAGAGGTGCATAATTTTTTCGTTTGCATGTTACGCGTCAATTGTGGACCGTTTTTCAAATTGTTTTTATGTTCAGAAGAGTATACTCCCGAAATGGTCCCATAGTCACCAAGTCAGGATCTGACGAGTGGTTCCCAGGAAATTTGAGAGAATCCCTCGAAAATTGTTAACCGACTTCTTGGTAACACGATAACTCCGTCACTTGTGGATCGATTTTGATTCTTTTTTCTTTTTCGTAAGTATATATGTCTGAGGTGGTCTCATGGTTACTAAGTCAGGATCTGTTTGATGGTTCAAGGGGAAATCGAATGCAACCTTTGTTTAAGAGCATATACACCGAAGAGTGAGATGATAAATTTGCATACGCGTGCCAGTAATACAATTTCTATAGGTGCTTAATATATTATTTCTAAAGCTATTAAAGTATTTGCGCAACTTAAAAGTAATTTTTTTTAACAAAAACATACAGACTTTACATTAAGAAGCAAAAAATAAATATTTAACCGATTTCGTTCTACAACATATTGAAGTCGGTGTCAAATAAAACATAAAGAACAACAACAAATTTGCAAAATATTGTAATTTTAATATTTTGCTTGCCATCGACTTCAAGATGTTATAGAAAGAAGTTGATTAAATATTTATTTTTTGGTTTTTAGTGTGAAGTCGGTTAAAAAAAATATGTAACAAATTGTAAAAACTAGACCAATGTATAGATTTATTATATTATGGATAACAATGTGTAATATAATTACGGAGTAAGCAATGTGTGTGTACAAGTTTCGTGTTAAATCAACACTGAATAGTTGAAGACTGCATGTTTTTTTGTCCGCTAATTGATAAAAATAAATAAAAAGGACGGTACCTATATTTGTTTAACTGTATTAATTGTAAAAGTGTAAAATACATAAATAACTAGAAATTAGAAATTTTATAAAATTAAAATGCAAAACATATCTTAAGGAGCTATCTAAATGCACATTTTTCAAGTTACAAATTGGTAGAGTCTATTTACGACAAAACAATTTTACACAAATGTAACGAATAATGTTACGATGTTTAAATAAAAACCTTTTTGATTCATCTAAGATTACATATATTTTTTTCACAAAAATTGATTTTTATATATAAAAATCTAAATCAAATTCCTAATTTTATTGTTGAGATTTCTGTAATACGGTTGTGTTTTAAGTAAATTCTATGTCTTCACAAATGTCGTAATGAGTGATTGAGATTTAATAACGAACTCCACTTAGGTAGATAGGTACTACTTCTCTCGACATAGGAATCAGTCAGGCAGATGTCATAGGAGCGATACTATATAATAAACTACCGATAATCGTAACAGTCTCACCATGTATATTTTTTTTTAAATACTGCTCAGGAGTTTGTTATTCGAGCACACCTTTAATAGATATGATGAGTTTATAACGTACATTTATTTATACGTAAAATTGACGTGTCACAATGTTATCAAAAAAATAATTTCTGTTTTCTAGCTCCTTACGTCTGCAACTCGATTATTGAAATTAAAAATAGTAGTCACAATTGGTATTAAAATCTGGCAACATTAAAAACAACCGGAAAAAACAATACATTTCCAAATAGTGCTGTAACTACATCCGGTGTAGAGGGATGTGTTGCGTGTACTTTTACATTTCTCTGTATATTCTTACATTTTAAATAGTGTATTATTATATAAGTGTTATAAAATAATTTAATTAAGATACGATAAGAGTTCTAATCGAAAGCTAGTAAATGTAATATTACATTGTAAAGTCGTTTTATAGTTTTAATTGCGGCAAATAAAAGTGGTACCTACTTGAACTGTTTCAACGGATAAAATTGTCGAAGTACAACAATCTTGAAAGGTATTTTTTTAAACTTCATTATTTCTTGTAATACGTGATTTATATTTATTTAATAGTTGTATAGGTCATTAAACGTGTACAAACTAATTATAAAACTACCAATCAATATTACTTTGAAATTGTTTTCTGATTATGGCCTATGTTGAGTCTTTTTTTTAACTTTCGTTGGCATTTTGGCATAAAAGGAAACTTGAGGGGCCTATTCATGATACTGAATTGCAGGCCGCCTTACAATGCAAGGCCGTGAATGTTATTGCAGCCTGGATTGCGTCCGGTAACATCGAACAGAGTCCTCCAAGCTCCGCTCACTGCAGGACTGCAGTGCAGGATGATGTGTGGGGGCCTCTTTAATGTTTTCATCCTGTCTGTCCATGTGCACGTCTGTCTATGGAAATCTCAAATCACAGTCATTTGTCTCTGGAAGTATTGGGTGTGAAAGATGTCATCTGTATACGTTACACAATGGTAGAGTATAGGAAAACCGCGAAATATCATTAGGTGTGGCTATCAAACAATATAAGTTAAGCGTTTTGCCCCCACATTCCTTTTGCGTACGGCGGAGCTGAGGAATGCGCACCCATTGAGATATAACATGTCTATGTGATCTAAGGCGTTACCAGAGTCTGGTTCCCAAAAAGTACAATCCGGGAGCCTTCAATTCTCTTGTGAATAGGTATTTTATAAGTAAGCGTGCTCCATCTTCGGCCATATGATAGTTTAATATTGTTAATATTAATAATAGATAGTGAATTTGGGGAATAGTGTGAATGGAGCGTTAGGTAAACTTCTAGGCGCTAGGAACCTCAGCCAGAAGGCCCAGCTTGCCATACACAACGCGGTGCTGGTACCTACGCTCACGTATGGAAGCGAGAGCTGGGTATGGAAGAGAGAACATGAAAGTAGAGTAAACGCGGTCGAGATGCGAGCACTGCTCAAAATCTGCGGAGTGACGCTCGCGGACCGCGTTCATAATACCGAAGTAAGAAAGACAGTTGGTCTGAAAGAGAGTGTCGGGGTGAAGGTAAGGAAAGGAATGCTCCGGTGGTTCGGGCATGTGGAAAGAATGACTAAACAGATATACAATGCAAAAGTGGATGGATGCAGAAGCTGTGGACGGCCACGACACACCTTCCATGATCAAATTGATCGTGTTCTAGCATGACAAGAGCTATGAATGTCAAAGAAGCAAGTGAGGTGTGTAAGAAAAAGCCTGAATGGCGTTCTGTCGTTCGTGCCTTCCCCGCAAGGGAACTGGCGTGAAGTTATGTATGTATGTATGTAATATTAGGTGTGATCGTGGTCAAACGTGAACCTATTTATCTTAAAAAAAAACTTGATAATTTGTTAGTTTGAACCTCTCGATATTCCCTCGTTTTAAGATACTCAAATAAACATTTACCACATGACTCTGGCTAAATGCACAAACCGTGCCTAGCCAAATCAAGAAAAAAAATCTCTCGATAATTTGAAACTTTTTCATGATTCCTTGAAATATATTCTTTACCGAACAAAATAGAATAACTTAAAAATACACTCGATAAATTGAATAAAATTAACGTTAAATGGTCCCCTCGGTAATTAAAAGTTGAAGGAATACGATCTTGCCAAGACCGGGCTTCCCCGCTCTCCATAATTTCCTAATTCCTAATCCTCCATAATTCTTATTCAACCGAAACCTGGCGCGTATAAATATATTATTACTAAATATAATAACGTGTATGGGTCAAGGCTGAATGAAGCATTTTTGACACCAATCATTGTAAATGATCTCCCTCCCAGAGGACTGCAATCAATGTACAAAAATAACAACAGATCGACCAAATATAATCTGAAAAGATTCTATATTGCTTTCCAAAGCGGACCACATACGTAGTAATAATATCAGCCCATAAATGTCCAACTGCTGGACGCGGGCCTCCCATTATAGGGGGAACGAACAGTATACATACCCGCCACGCTGTCAAGGCGGCTTAGCAGGTTTGACGCATTGATCTCGATGTGCAGGTTGCATCGCGATGATTTCCTTCACCGCTATTAGTACGTGGTAATTATAACAATATGCACATTAGATCAGAAAACTGACTAAGTAGTGCATGCGTTCCGGCCAGGATCGAACCCGCGCCCTTTGAGTTTGGGACGCGTGCGCTGGCCATTACGCTACCACGACTTTAGACCACACGTGCAGACCTGGGACTAAATCGGAACCATATACTTTGTAGAATGACTTAATGATAACTCCACTTCTTATTATCAAATTAGAAGTAAACACTTGAAATGATGATAACAATTCTTTGTTTCTGCTCTTATTTTTGATATAACATTAATATTGTGTAAATACATTTTAAAAATGTCACTAAGGGCCGCTTGCATAAGATTGCTTAAATTTATTTAAGAAACACAAAACGTATCTAACACCCTTAAATACAATTAGCGTCTTGCACAACGCAAAATATGCCGCTAAATACGTTTAAAGAACTGTCAATACGTATTGTGTAAAACGTATTTAGGCAGTTTAATAAGATTAGCTAATTTTATTTAAAGGCGATCATTATGCAAGCGGCCCTAAGTCTCATAACTTGATATATTTTACACGTTTCTGTGCGGCATGAATAACCCCATGAGGTTTCTATGCCACAGTCGTATATATATGTTATGTATATGTAATCTAAGCATATTGGAAAAATAAATAAACGCAATTTTGGTCTTAATTATTATCATGTTTTGTAAGGTGCAATATTTATTGTAGTTGACCGTGCTTACTTCGCTAGATGTCATTAAAAAATTAAAAAAATATTTTACAGTCCAATATTTCCTATATTTAGAGTAAAATATAGCCTATGTCACTGGTGAATAATGTAGCTATCTACTGATGAAAGAATATATATCTAAAATGGGTTCAGTAGTTCAAGACATTACTTCCTATAAAAAAATTACCTCTTTATAATACATATTAGTATAGAATTATTAAAGGCTATGTACATGGAGAAAGTTTATCGCTCGTTTTGGGGTGAGAAGTCGTATACGTTTCGTATTTAGTATACGTAGATATTTTCGTAGATGCTCTTTAGACAATAAATCGCTTTGACATTCAACAAAAATTAATTATCTTTTATAATTATATAAAAAGTAATTATCAACAGGAGTTTTGTTTACACTACTACACAAATCGTATTGAAATATTTGCCTACGAATTCTCGACTTGTCCATACTAGGTCTCGTATAACATTATTGCGCGCAGCTCGTCGCGCCTGTAATATATATTTGTGGTGCACACTGATGGTGGTGGTTCTAGGATACCCAGGTTGATGTATTTGTGGAAGTTAAACACTGTTAGATGGTGAAAACTTGTAAAAGTAAACTTTACATATTAGAGCGTCTGCCATCGGCTACAACCCAAACGGAAGAGGAACAAAAATGCAACTACAATGTTGCTAATATAAAATATTTTATGTTGGTGTTGCCAACATTATTTCAATTTTTTATTTTTTTATTTTTTATTGCCAGAGTTCAGCAGAGGGGCAGACGGCCCACTTGATGGAAAGTGGTTACCATCGTCTATGGACATTTGCAACACCAAAGGTGCTACAAATGCGCTGCTGCTCTCTTAAGGGAGACTGGAACCTGGTCACTAATGCCGGAACACAACACAAAGTTGTTATGGCGGCATACTCTAGACCAGGGGTGGTCGCCATCCAGTCGAGCAAATACCCTACCACCTGGCTGTGGGCTGTTTCGTCGTCTCTTAGGACAGGCCGCCCAGCCGCAAGATATTGTGTTCTTTCTCCGTTCCTGCACGGATAAGTTTTTAATATTAATTTCATGCTAGTATCCTAAAAATAATTTTGAATCGATTTGAATGCGAGACTTGGCATTCGAGCTCGATGTACTTTTTGTAGTAAATATGAAAACTGCGATTTAGTAATACGAAACATATTTTTAAATGTCTTTTTATCTTCTAGTTGCAATTCAAGACACACAACGTATTGGAGGCTCCTAAAGTGTTTCTTCTTTCTATCGACTTATTAACCCAACACCTTTTTTTGCTTTCGTTTAATTAATTCTTGTCTTAAAAGAGCAGAGATAATTAAAACATCTTCGCGCACTACACTCACGCTTGCGACTGGTGACTAGTTGAACTCGAAATACGATTCGCTTCCAAATTTTGTGTACACAGAGACGTGTATTCAATGACTTTTTTTATGGAGGAGTTCAGCAGACAGGCAGACGGTCCAGTTGATGGAAAGCGGTTACCATCGCCTATGGACATTTGCAACACCAAAGTTGCTGCAAATGCGCTGCTGCTCTCTTAAGGGAAACTGGAACCTGGTCACTAATGCCGGAACACAACTCAAGGTTGTTATGGCGACATACTTTAGACCAGGGTGGTAGCCATCCAGTCGGGCAAATGCTCTACCACCTGAATAGGCGATTCTCGCCGTTCCATGTGCGATATTGTATGTTTAGTTTCTGTACATTTATTTAGTTGCATAGTTGTTGTCATGTTTCTTTTTAAGGTTAATAATTAATTTTATGTATGTATTTTTAAGATACAATCGGCCATTTCCTTAATTGAATAATAATGTTATATGTTTATTTATTCTGTGATTAGCGCCTGTTTTGTATAGCGTAGTTGTCTATAATTTACCATAATTTGATGTAACAATATTTATCCCCAATATGATGTGGTAATTGTGTAGATTACAATTCAAAATCTCTTAATTGTATATAGACGGTATTCACTACATTTTATTTTCATGTTGGCAGATGCGATATTTTTTTACTGTTTCATTTATTTATTACATGTAAGACTTTAAATATAATATCAAATATTATATTTATAGGTACCT
The DNA here is from genome assembly GCA_019925095.2 of Dendrolimus kikuchii. Classification (NCBI taxonomy): domain Eukaryota; kingdom Metazoa; phylum Arthropoda; class Insecta; order Lepidoptera; family Lasiocampidae; genus Dendrolimus; species Dendrolimus kikuchii. Next base: position 8,654,699 of record CM034415.1, read on the forward strand.
CCTAGGTAAACATGCTCGATTTTAGACCATATCTCCGCTCAAATTGAGCGAGATAATTGTCAAACGCGAACCTATACGTGATAAAAAAAAGTTTTACAAAATATTATCTAAAATTTCCAAACAATAATGTATTAAATTCTTGTCATTCATAACCCTTGTAATTAAAATAGTTTATCAATGACTTCAATCCGCTGTCGGTTGTGCCAATTTGCTAAGTTTCTTTTACTGTAAAATTGTTGGAGGGATGGCGAGGTGTTCTAAAAATGTTTGTCGAATGTGTGGAGTGAATAGATGAGCTTAAACCGTAAGATTCTCTCGTTAAAAGTATTGTGACCAGTTCCTGTTCTTGTATTACCATAAACCCTTCTGAGTTGTTGCAAGTATTACAGTACCTTCAAGGCAAGAAACTCTCTCCGTGTGAATGGCCCTTAACTCGGAAGAAAGTGCGATTCTCGGCTAGCGTATATTTGACTCAGCTGCGTTTCGGGTCTCAAACCATGAACTTTACCCGCTCGTCCAATAATGTATGATACGATGTGTAATTGGGTTTTCCCGGTGTAGTTTAATTAAAACAATTGAAGTAAACGAAATCATGTCATCATGCGGTACAAAATGCTTATGAGTTTATTAATAGTTTCACGTATTTACTGTGTGTTTGGCTGATGCAAGAATATTTTTTTGGCAATAATAGATTAATTATTACCTCTAACCTAAGACCTTTCGAAAGAAAAATAACTTATTTACCTCAAATTTTATACTCGGTATCCTGTTATTTATCTATAGCTACATAATATATAATTACTAGACCGTACTGAGTTACTGATTTTATTTTTATTGCAGGAGTTCAGCAGACAGGCAGACGGCCCACTTGATGGAAAGCGGTTACCATCGCCTATGGACATTTGCAACACTAAAGGTGCTACAAATGCGCTGCTGCTCTCTTAAGGGAGACTGGAACCTGGTCACTAATGCCGGAACACAACTCAAGGTTGTTATGGCGACATACTTTAGACCAGGGGTGGTACGGGGTGAGATATCAGCGCACAGCCTAAACCACTGGGTCTAGGACCGTCGTTTGCTTGTGGGTTCTTTCTATAAGTACTGTAGGTACGCACTAAGAGAAGATTTTTGAAAATTCAACCTCAATCTTAAATTTTTGTATAAGGTTCACATTTGGGTTACGCAAATATGATCACGTCTCTAAATTTCGTAAAACACTCAAGTGGCTGCCAATTCGTTTTCGCCAGAGTACTCATATTCTTTCACTCCTTTACAGCGTGTTGTTTATCCCCACAAGCCCGTATTATCTCAAAGAACGCTTTGAATTCGTCTCTTCCTCTCACAATTTACGACCTTCTACTAATCTTAGACTTAATACTCCCAAGCATTATTCATCTTTCTTCAATAATTCTTTTACTGTACAGACTATTCGACTCTGGAATGAGCTACCTGTTACTGTTAGACAAGCTAAATCACTAACAATGTTTAAGAACATAGATAGAAAAGCACTACCTGCAACATAGTAATATTTGAAATTTTTCGTATATTTATGTATATGTATATATTTATGTATGTAATATCAATAGGTATATCTATATATTTCTATTAAGTATAATTCTTCTCTTCTATATATATATAAAAATCAATGCCACTTTTCGTTGTAATTTTATAACTTGAGAACGACTTTACCGATTTTGATGAAATTTTGTGTGTGTATTTGAGTGCGTCCCGGGACGGTTTAGATCCACAGTTGGAACCGGTAGGTGGCGCTGAGATCGGGTTCTAGAATCCTCCTAATCACCGGGAGCGATTTTGGTGATTTTGTTTTTGTGTGTTTTATGTGTAAAATATAATGTAAATAACTGCATATCGTATAATATTAATGTATACCACTGTGGCGAAACAAACCTGTTCGCCTACTGCCTGGCAGGCAAGATTAAATGTTTTTATAATTGACAACTGTTATGTCACATTAGACACAAGGAAAATTAGTCACGAAAATGTACAGAATTTAATCCCCTTAAATCCGAATATATATTTTATATTAATACGTTCGGCTATGTAAATATCATATACAAAATTATATACTTTGAAAATGAACAGGTTGTTTATTATTGCAACGACCCGTCACCACCTTTGACAAATTGAATCTGTTTTATTCCTGCTACGGGTTGTCTGGAAGAGAACGCTTTTTGTTCACTGACATGTTGGCGGCTTGCGTACGTGCGCAAGCGTTCAGTTCCAGCGACACTCAATCTGTAGTGATGTGCTATATTTTTCGATCCTCACCTCGAGACGCCGACATGCCGCCGACAAAGTCTTCCGTTTTGCAATGAGTGAAGCCGTCATCTAGCCCGCCGACAAAATGTTGCCGACAGGTCGGCGGGTCGGCGGCTTTGGTGTGTATTGCGCTAAAGACGGAGCATAGCAACGGCCACGCATTACAGTCGTGTACATTTTGATTGTATTGGCAAACTGAATACACATGACGCGTCTAATACAAACTGGATTCAGAAATAATATGTTTATAACCAGTTTTGTTAAGACATTGACTTGACCTAAAGCCTCATTTACACTTGCATAAGTAAAGAAGCCAGTTCACTTGCGACATTGACGAGTAAGCCTTACCGTCGTATGGACAGCCATCTATTTAGTGTCAAAACACACAGATGTAGAGTGCATGTTGAGAAAAAATGCCGCAGCAAAAAATTGAACTAATTGTCACAGATATCCCAGCCACGTTACTATATATACTACTAGCTGTCCCGGCAGACGTTGTTCTGCCCTGAAGAAATAAAATTTAGAACCCGATTGCAGCGCCACCTACCGGGTCCAAATGTAAGCTATCCTATCTTTCAAGTCGGATCAAACTGCACACGGTGTGCAGATTTGATTAAAATCGGTCAAGTAGTTTAGGAGTCCATCGCGGACAAACAACGTGACACTTAATTTATATCTAATATATAAAATTCTCGTGTCACAGTTTTCGTTGCCATACTCCTCCGAAACGGCTTGACCGATTTTGATGAAATTTTTTGTGCTTATCCGGTATCTATGAGAATCGGCCAACATCTATTTTTCATCCCCCTAAATGTTAGGGGTAGTCCACCCCTAAATTTTTTTATTTATTTTTTAGACAAAATTTTTAATTTCTATTTTTTTATGATACAACATACAAAAATACATACAACCCTAAATTTTCACCCCTCTACGATCAACCCCTATTTTTTATTTGTTAATTATAAACTTTAAAATCTTTTGGCAAGATTTTTAATCTTATTTTGTCATAACCTAGAAAAAAAAAAAAATTTACTCTTTTAGATTCACAATTAGAACCGGTAGGTGGCGCTGAGATCGGGTTCTGGAATCCTCCTAATCACCTGGAGCGATTTTGTTTTTGTGTGTTTGAGTGGGTACCGGGATGGTGTAGATTCGCAATTAGAACCGGTAGGTGGCTCTGGGATAGGGTTCTAGAATTTTATTTTCTAAGGCAGGACAACGTCTGCCGGGGCCGCTAGTAAAATATATTAAGATATAAGTATATTGTTTTAACAGAGTCGAGTCCCAGGGTAGTCGAGAGCCTTGTTGATGAGCGTCGGGTGCCAACACTTTCGAAAGGCAAACTGTGTACGCGTGACAGTAGTACAATTCCTACAGGCGTTTCAAATATTATTTCTAAAACTATTCAAGCAATTAAAAAGTATTTTTTTTAACAAAAATTAAACCGATTTTGCAACAATAAATCTTTTCTACAACATCTTATCTGTGCAGGAACGGAGAAAGAATACAATTTCCTGTGGCCGGGCGGCCTGTCGTAAGAGGCGACAAAACAACCCACAGCCAGGTGGTAGGGCATTTGCCCAACTGGATGGCTACCACCCCTGGTCTAAAGTATGTTGCCATAACAACCTTGAGTTGTGTTCCGGCATTAGTGACCAGGTTCCAGTGTCCCTTAACAGAGCAGCAGCGCATTTGTAGCACCTTTGGTGTTGCAAATGTCCATAGGCGATGGTCAACGCTTTCCATCGAGTGGGCCCTCTGCCTGTCTGCTGATCTACTGCAATAAAAAAAAAAATCTTATTGTCGGTGCCAAGTGACAAATAAAAAAATATTGCTGAATGCACCGACTTAAAAATGTTGTAAGAACTATTTATTTTTTGCTTTTACTTTGAAGTGCCAGGTGATAGTAGGTATGTTTTGTACTTCCATACTTCCCTATTCTGGAAAAAGTTGTCAATCACACCACAAATCATCATGCCAAACCATTCATCTCTTCTTTGGTCTACCTTTATTCCTAAATCCATCAGATTTATTTTCATTTTTCTTATAGAAAGAAGTAACACTTTAGGAGCCTTCAATACGTTGTGTGTTTTGAATTGCAACTGGAAGATAAAAAGACATTTAAAAATATGTTTCGTATTACTAAATCACAGTTTTCATATTTACTAGAAAAAGTACATCGAGCTCGAATGGCAAGTCTCGCATTCAAATCGATTCAAAATTATTTTTAGGATACTAGCATGAAATTAATCTTAAAAACTTATCCGTACAGGAATGGAGAAAGAATACAATTTCCTGCGGCCTGTCGTAAGAGGCGCCTTAACAACCTACAGCCAGGTGGTAGGGCATTCACCCGACTGGATGTCTACCACCCCTGCACTAAAGTATGCCGCCATAACAACCTTGAGTTGTGTTCCGGCATTAATGACCAGGTTCCAGTCTCCCTTAAGAGAGCGGCGGCGCATTTGTAGCACCTTTGGTGTTGCAAATGTCCATAGGCGTTGATAATCGCTTTCCATCAAGTGGGCCATCTGACTGTCTGCTGAACTACTGCAATAAAAAATAAAAAAATTAAAAAAGAAGCAGGTTTTATTTACTGACAAACTGAACACGTCGAATACTTTGCATCGAAATTAATACCTACTGTTTCATAACTAGTTTTTTTAAGACCTTGACTTGATCTTATGTTGATTGAAGTGCAACACATTAAAAAAACCTGCCAGTTTTTATCATTCCACGCACTGATGGATCCGTAGAGGTTTCATGTTTTGAGAAAGATGTTCAAATAGGCAGATGAGCCGCTCACCAAGTCTTGTGGATATTGAATGTTGATAATTTTCTTTAATAAAAAATCTCGAATTATTTGTTTAAGGATTTAAATATATTTACTGTCATCATAATCATCATCCAAGCAATAAATCCTGGGTGCGTTCGGAGCGTTCACTCTGACGCCCAGGGTCCACTTTCCTAATTTTTTTACTCCACTTCGCACGGTATTCAGCATCCCCCGTTTTGAGACCATTGGTACGCGTATCATCCTTCACAACGTCAAGCCAACATTTCATGAGCCTTCCCGTTCGACCGGGGCCTGGCGGAGGCAGCATGGCTAGACATTTGTTCCCTACATAATTAGCCGGTCTCCGTAAAATGTAGCCGTACCAGCGTAAGCGACACTCTTGCAGTTTGTCTGCTATGTCACTGTTGTAATAATAATAAACTAGTGGTCGCCTAGTGGTCGAAATTCGACCATAATTAATTTAAATGATAAGTTTGAACATTATTAAGGTTATGTTGTCAAAGATTTTTTTATGTTTAAGGCTTGGCAACTAGGCCTTTAAGCCTGGCGCAGTTGTATTGTAGGCTACAATCCACACCATTCAGCGGAGTTCTTGTGAAAACTGGAAAGGCCACATTTGACTATACTGTTCACATTTCTCACAAAAACACATAATTACTACTCAAAAACTATCAATATCCTACAACTATTGTTCATTTTAGAGTAATTTTACACATTTTTAGAAAATAAAACTGCACAGTACAACGTTCCCTTTCAGTTCCCGCCAAAAACTCTCCGCAAAGACTATATATACTTCTATAACCACAGATTTCGCCAAGGCTACACTGTTAATTTGACTTTAACAATAAACAAAAGAGTATATATATGCGTGTATGTGTCAAATACACGGTAGTGTGTGTAATGTTTTTTTATTGATTTAATGTATTTTTTATGCATAATTTTAAAAAAATATTAGCATTCTGCAATCCTTCTCTATATAAACTACTAGAGTTTACCCCGCGGCTGCGCCGCGGGTCAACCTCTAGTGCGTATCTTTTGTTTAAAAAGCAAGTGGTACAGGTTACATTGTATTAAATTTGTATGTATTTGCCCCCGAAAGAGTCACTTCATTTTATATCGCAAACTATACCACCCCCGTCTATATGTAAACTACATAAATGACAAAACTTGACAAAAATGACAAAATAGATAACATGGTCCAAGCGGACCAGGCGGACCGGGCGGACCGGGCGGACCGGGCGGACCGGGCGGACCGGGCGGACCGGGCGGACCGGGCGGACCCGGTGGTCCAAGTGGACCCAATGGACCAAGTGGACCCAGTAGACCCAGTGAACGAAATCGAAACAAAAACGAAACGAGTTTCAGCCAAATCGGTCCAATAGTCTTTCCATAGAAGGATAACAAACAAAAAGACAAATATATTTTTATCCCGGAAACTGTCCCATTTTCCGGGATAAAAAGTATCCTATGTTCATTCTCGGCATCGAAAATATATATATATACTGAGTTTCAGCCAAATCGGTCCAGTAGTTTTTACGTGAAAACGGAACAGACAGACAGACAGACAGACAGACAAGAGTTACTTTCGCATTTATAATATTAATAGGGATAAGTGTGCGAAATTTCATACCCCTCCGTCCGGGCAATTTTCGTAAAAAGGGGTACAAAGTTTTTGCCGTGTTTTTGCTTCACATATTAATAAATATATAATAAATAAATGACTATGGTAATAATGAATATAATTATGATGAAAGCAAATAAATGAACACTGTAATCTTCCATTTAATAACTATGAAGTCAGTAAATAATGTAGTCGGTGTCGATAATAATTGTATAGGGTCTGGAGGAGATTGCCTTTGGCGACAAGACCGCCCATTGTACTTTAATGTATGTGCAATAAATTTATTCATTTATTCACGGACTAGAGTTTACCCCGCGGCTACGCCGCGGGTTAACCTCTACTTCCTGCTTCTTGTTTAAAGAGCAGGCGTTAATACAGGTTACAATGTACACCATTTTTATGTTAGTGCCATTTGCACCCGAAAAATTCACTTCATTTTATATCGCAAACTCGATGCTTGATATATTCTCATGCCGATCTCCTGGCATGAGTATATATGTCCATTTTCGGCATTAAAACTACATTTAAACAAAATTACAATAAAAACGATCCAGTATTCCCAGTGTTTTCCGAAAACTTAACAGAAAGACATATCGAGTTACTATCGCATTTTTATAGACGATGCATTTTTATATCTATGAACTTGAGAAATGATTGGTCTCATCCAAACTTTCATCCTCTATTACAAACAGTCCTAGTTTTATTTATCTATCCCCCGTCAATGAAAACTATAAAAATGACAAAAGGGACAACATCAGCAAAAAGGACAAAAAGAGCAACATGGACAAAAAAGAGTCGAGCAAAAGAGCAAAAGAGCAAAAGAGCAAAAGAGCAAAAGAGCAAAAGAGCAAAAGAGCAAAAGAGCAAAAGAGCAAAAGAGCAAAAGAGCAAAAGAGCAAAAGAGCAAAAGAGCAAAAGAGCAAAAGAGCAAAAGAGCAAAAGAGCAAAAGAGCAAAAGAGCAAAAGAGCAAAAGAGCAAAAGAGCAAAAGAGCAAAAGAGCAAAAGAGCAAAAGAGCAAAAGAGCAAAAGAGCAAAAGAGCAAAAGAGCAAAAGAGCAAAAGAGCAAAAGAGCAAAAGAGCAAAAGAGCAAAAGAGCAAAAGAGCAAAAGAGCAAAAGAGCAAAAGAGCAAAAGAGCAAAAGAGCAAAAGAGCAAAAGAGCAAAAGAGCAAAAGAGCAAAAGAGCAAAAGAGCAAAAGAGCAAAAGAGCAAAAGAGCAAAAGAGCAAAAGAGCAAAAGAGCAAAAGAGCAAAAGAGCAAAAGAGCAAAAGAGCAAAAGAGCAAAAGAGCAAAAGAGCAAAAGAGCAAAAGAGCAAAAGAGCAAAAGAGCAAAAGAGCAAAAGAGCAAAAGAGCAAAAGAGCAAAAGAGCAAAAGAGCAAAAGAGCAAAAGAGCAAAAGAGCAAAAGAGCAAAAGAGCAAAAGAGCAAAAGAGCAAAAGAGCAAAAGAGCAAAAGAGCAAAAGAGCAAAAGGGTAAAAGGACAAAATAACCAAAATGATGAAAATGGCAAATCACAAAACCAACCAAAGCCTGTCCCACTTTTGGGATAATCTTTACATAAATCTATCCCATTATCCGGGATGAAAAATATCCCTTGTCCACCCTCGGTATTCAAATTACATATGTACCGAGTATCAGCCAAATTGGTCCAAAAGTCTTTCCGTAAAAGGATAACAAACAGAGAGACAAATATACTTTTATCCCGGAAACTGTCCCATTTTCCGGGATAAAAAGTATCCTATGTTCATTCTCGGCATCGAAAATATATATATACTGAGTTTCAGCCAAATCGGTCCAGTAGTTTTTACGTGAAAACGGAACAGACAGACAGACAGACAGACAGACAGACAGACAGACAGACAGAGTTACTTTCGCATTTATAATATTAATAGGGATATGAAAACTACCGCGGATGCGGGAGTATCTGACGCGGTCTTTCGGCGTCACTCCACACATCCATCGCAACATTCATCTCTGTGCCACGCAGCTCTTATTTGTGTCGTGTCTCAGTCTCCTACAACAGTTTGTGTATTCGGTGTACGGCTTTGTTAATTTAAGTTTCGAATAGTAATATATTGGGTCCAAAGTCCTTTAGCTAAACGTCACTTTAGAAAAATGCATCTTATTTTGAAAGCTGTAAAGTATATATTGATTATGTATAGATTATTTCGAAAGCTCAGAAGTTAACAGTGTAGGTCGTTTATCATTATTATATATAGTTAAATCTGATTAAGCGGATGTTTGGTATTTGAATTTTGTTTAGGTTGTGGTATGGCGTGGAGATTTGGCTTTTGACAATTAATATATAATGGTAGTAAGGAATATTTGACGGGAACTGTAGGCGTTGTGTTGTCTGGTTTTATTTTCAAAAAATGTGTAATATATGTATTAAATAGTATTTTAAAATCTTCTTCAAACTATACTATAATACGATGGGATGGGAAGATGGGACGCCCCTTAGTATGGGACGCAACTTGTGTTAATACTTTGGCGGCTTCCCATCTCCCAGTCACAGCCGTGACAGCCGGGGCTGCTGCCGCACACCAGGAGGCCCTGACACGCCACAAATATGTGTCCATTGGTAATGGATATATATTTGTGGCTTTCGGGGTTGAAATCCTGGGGTCTCTATCGAGACCTCTGAACGCGTCTAATTGAGGTCTCGTGTGACCAAAAGGCTGGCTTGCACCTAGGGCAATGCCATCCAACGTGGAAATGCGGCCAGCATTTTGGGCACGCCCCCGCCGACAGCGACCTGGAGTCTATTTTTTGCTTATAGATTGTTATTTTGTAAATATAGTTATATATATTGTAGTTTAATTTTAGTTTATATTAATTTACTCTTATAACAAGATAAGACCAAACCTATTAAATATGTTGTAATAAAAATCACTTTGATACTATAATAAATCTGTAAATGGATCGAGTTTGTACAATGCGTTTAAAAATAATGATAGGATAATGATAATACGAGACATAGAAATATGTATTTTTTGCTTTAATAAAACAAACACTTGAATAACTTTAGGAAAAAAGAAACACGTACGTGCCTATAATATTCGAGGGTTACTCACGATTGCCCTGTGATCCACCCACCAGATCCTGACTTGGTGACAATGGGATCACCTCGGGAGTACTTTTACGAATAAACAAAAAATGAAAATCGGTCCACAATTTGTGGAGAAATCGCGTAACCAACATACAAAAAAACAAAGTCGAATTGGGAACCTTCTTTCTGAAATCGCTTTAAAATGGTCTTATTCATATTGAGTTAGAATAAATTTGAACACTTCTTTAAGGACCTTAAAGAAGCGTTGAAAGTTACTCTAACCCAATGTGAATAAGAACGTATATCTATATATTAATACATGAAGCAAAAACTTTGTACTCCTTTTTACGAAAATTGCGTGAACGAAGAAGTATGAAATTCCGCACACTTATAGTTTAAATAGAGAAGGAGTGCAGAATGCTAATATTTTTTTATTATTATGCATAACAATAATACATTAAATCAATAAAAAAAACATTACACACACTACCATATATTTGACACACACACACATATATACTCTTTTGTTTATTGTTAAAATCAAATTAACAGTGTAGCCTTGGCGAAATCTCTGATTATAGAAGTATAGTCTTTGACAACAGAACCTTAATAATGTTCAAATTTATAATTTAAATTAATTATGGTCGAATTTCGAACACTAGGCCACCACTAGTTTTTATAAATATACATATTCAGACACTTTATACTGATGCAAACAGGCCCTTGCAGGTGTTTTATTACCCCTTTGAATTTAAGTGATCTATTGTTCGCGCTAATCCTTTTGTTCACACAGCCGTAACACGTCATAAAACCTTCTTTCCTCTGTTGGTATTTCATGCGAATTCTTGGAAGCCATTAAGCTAACCATTTAGAGATTTGAAGAACCAGTGAGCGGCATGTTGCTAGGAAGTTATGTCTCATTTACAAATGGATGAGGGTTAGTCAGTCGGGGAATGCGCCAGTCGTGTTCTGACTGCGAACGAGGCGTTACCTAGTGCACTTTCGGAGCGAGTATCTTATAACGACGAACTTTGCGCGATATATGTGATAACGATTTTCTGCCCTACGGTTTGGTTTTGTTGTATTCGGTTATACTTGTAAAAACTGTGAATTACCTGTGTTTACTTCTAATAAACTTTGTGATAATTTCAACGGCATTTTAAATTATTTTTTCATCTTTATTTATTTAGGATTTTTACCACATAGTCATGTCAGCTCTGTCTCCTAAACATACAATAACTTATATATTAAATTTTAAATAATAAGCTGGCTAAAAATCTAGCCGTCTATGAGGCTGGCTCTGCCAGAATTCTTATAAGAAATACATACATCAAAACGATCAGTCCCAACTCCCTCATCAGTTGTTCTCTGCCATCTTTATTTTTGCTGCATTCCATTAACAGATGTTGGACATCCTCTCGAGTTCCACACAGTAGGCAGTTGGGAGAATCAACTTTGCCCATGAGGTGACTAAAACTTCTTGTCGGGATAGGCATTTTCAAATTTACATCCTACAAATTCGTAACAATACATAAAATATCGTCAATCGTCAAATTCATTCATCGCTAGTTGCCATCGACGACAGGTTATACGCGTTAGCAACTTAGCAACCCACTTGCGGTCTTATGTCCTTGTCTACGATGCAATAATACCTATTCATATGTAGAAATAGGAAGAATATCTAATAACAATGCGGTTAGGTGTCTGTACAGTTTTATATTACAGTAGCTGAAATGATTATTTATTTAAATATAGACTATGATGAATGGCGCTTCATTGCAGATTGTTAGAAGACTGTTAATTACATTTATTACATTCAATTTAAATACTTTGCGTCTTTTTAATGTTCTTCTTCTTCTTTGTTCAATAATGGCTTGGTACGGTTTGTCCATTCAGCCAGAGTCATGTATTTTTAATGTTAATAATATTTTTTTGTTGGTATTTCTTTATTTTTTATTTATTTAGGTCTATGGCTTGGCCGCTAGGCCTTTCGGCCAGATCTTAGTTTACAATAATATGTATAGTTTCTTCATTTCCTTAAGCCTATGTGTAACACAGCTGAACTGTAGGTTATCAGCTGGTGCCATCCATCGGAGTTCTTGTGACAACTCAAAAGGCCACATTTGACCATACAGTTCACATTTCTCACAAAACACATGGTTACTACACAAAAACTATCAATATCCTACAACTATTGTTCATTTTAGAGTAATTTTACACGTTTTTACAAAATAAAACTGCACAGCACAACATCTCCTTTCAGTTCCCGCCAAAAACTCCGTTGGTATTTCTTTATTTCCGAACGGTATAGATATATATTTCTGAACGATGGAATCAGCTATTTCCTTAATTGAATAGTAATTTTGGTATATTTCATTTATTCAGTTTTTAACATCAATTATATGGAGTAATTTTCTATAATTTATCATAATTTTATGTAACAGTAATTATTTCAAATATTATGTGGTAGTTGTGTAGATTATAACTCAAGCTCTCATAATTGACTGTAGACAATTATGACCATAGAGAACTTGCTATATTTTAGTTTCATGTTGGCAGAACTACTAGATTTTTTACTGTGTGTGTTCGTAATAGATTCCTTGTCAGAGTTTTTGGCGGGAACTGAAAGGAGACGTTGTGCTGTGCAGTTTTATTTTCTAAAAATGTGTAAAATTACTCTAAAATGAATAATAGTTGTAAGATATTGATAGTTTTTGAGTAGTAATTATGTGTTTTTGTGAGAAATGTGAACTATATAGCCAAATGTGGCCTTTCCAGTTTTCACAAGAACTCCGTTGAATGACGTCGATTGTAGCCTACAATACAACGGCGCCTGGCTAAAAGGCCTAGTTCCCAAGTCTTAAACATAAAAAAAATATTCCTTGTCACTGATAATAATTTTGTTTATAAAAATAGTTTATCAATGATTTCAATCTACTATCGGTTTACCAATCACAAAGAGAGTACTTAGGTTTCCTGAACTGTAAAATAGTTAGCGGGAAAGTGTAATACAATTTTAGTGGAAAATGTGTTTAAAAATGTGCATCAGTCCAGTGTGATCATTGTATTTGAGCCGTAAGGTTCACTAATTAAAGCTATAGTAACCAGTTGCTGTTCTTTTCTTGCCCTAAATCCTTCTGAGCTGTTCGAAATTGTTAAACATTCACGTAAAATTGGAAAATTACATTTTTTTTTTATTGCGTAGCTGTCATACAGGTGACGGCCGCGCTCATGGAAAGTGGTCACCGTCGTGTATAGACTTGCAACACCAGGGGTGAGGTCAGCGCGTTGCCAGCCTTTAAAATGAGATAGGAGGGATAGGGGCATGGGATAAGTTGGACACTTACATACATACATACATACATACATAACTTCACGCCAATTCCCTTGTGGGGTAGGCACGAACAACAGAGCGCCATTTAGGTTTATTCTTACACACCTCACTTGCTTCTTTGACATTCATAACTCTTGTCATGCACGTTCGTCTGTTCTTAAGGCTCCTGACATCACCTTCTGCTAGTACACGATCAATTTGATCATGGAAGGTGTGTCGTGGCCTTCCACGACTTCTGCATCCATCCACTTTTGCATTGTTTCATCATGCATTCTTTCCACATGCCCGAACCACCGGAGCGTTCCTTTCCTTACCTTCACCACGACACTCTCTTTCAGACCAACTCTCTTTCTTACTTCGGTAATACGAACGCGGTCCGCGAGCGTCACTCCGCAGATTTTGCGTAGTGCTCGCATCTCGACCGCGTTTACTCTACTTTCATGCTCTCTCTTGCATACCCAAGTTGGACACTTATAATAGATATAATAATAACAGCCCATAAAGTCCCACTGCTGGGCTCGAGCTTCCCATCTTCATAGGGGAACGAACAGTTACCCGCCACTCTTGTTCAAGGCGGCTTGATGAGTTTGATAAATCGGTTATCTCGATGTGCAGGTCTCATGACGATGTTTTCCTCAACTTCAGCGTGTGGTAATTGTAACTGGGGGGGGGGGGGGGGGGGGGGGTTATGAAGTTGTACGGTGCGTCGATGATTATTACGCCGTTGGATGGTGATGCATCACTGGCGAGAGCCCATGGCTCAATCGCCCGAGAGCGGAGTACAAAATAAGACGACGAAATTAAACAATAAATTATAACACCACACAAAGTCACAAACACATAACTAACAATAAAACTTATACACATACTCAAACCAACGCGCACTACCACCGCATTGCATTACACGCACACTTCACAAACAAACCAAGACACACAAAGAGCCTAAAAATTAATAACCCAGGCACAGAATAGAAAAAAACAACACACATGGCACTAGATAGGACAATATATATAAGTATAGATATAAGGCTCACACTGCACATGCACTTCCTCACAACACCAGCATGTAACAGATACACTCTACATTAGTATAAGTTTAGTATTAAAACTAGAATAAATTATTATAATAAGTTATTCGTAAGATACATACACCTCAACACAAAAATCAATAAATTAATGTCACACACAAGAATCAAAATAACTAATAAGCGTGTTAAATTCAAAAAATTAAATTTAGCAATTAAGTTGTAAAAAGGGTACGGAACTCGAGTCCGTAGAGTTGTTAATAATAAAAAAAAAATAAGACGACGAGTTGTACTTTTGCAGTATATTAATTTCTTCATTGTTCCTAATTTAACTTAGACTATATATACAGAAACCTTATCGTTTACGTGATGTACACACCAGTATTCTAATCAACATTAAATATTATATTTAAAAGTTTATGAGATTGGACATTTTTGATGATTTAGACAAATGAAGTAATTTACATACATATATACATAACTTCACGCCAGTTCCCTTGCGGGGTAGGCACGAACAACAGAGCGCCATTCAGGCTTATTCTTACACACCTCACTTGCTTCTTTGACATTCATAGCTCTTGTCATGCACGCTCGTCTGTTCTTAAGGCTCCTGACATCACCTTCTGCTAGTACACGATCAATTTGATCATGGAAGGTGTGTCGTGGCCTTCCACAACTAAGTAATTTAATCACATAATATAGACTCGACATTCACGGAAGCCGTAGGAATAAAATCTATTACATTTTTAAATAGACGCATTCGTTACGTTATAAAGTCTACTAGCTGTGCCCGCGACGTCGTCCGCGTGGAATTTGCTTTCAAAACCCTCCGATTTTGAAACATTCTTCATTGGTGTTCCGCTCCTATTGGTCTTAGCTGTGTGTGATGATATATAGCCTATAGCCTTCCTCGATAAATGGGCTATCCAACACTGAAAGAATTTTTAAAAATCAGACCAGTAGTTCCTGAGATTAGCGCGTTCAACCAAACAATATTAGTATATTTGGCTACAACACTAATATTAACATTTTAAATATCGCGATATCTTTTGAATGAAACGTCCGAATTGAATAATTCAAAAAGTTCTAGAAAGGTATTGAATTCGTTTTGAATATGGAGTAATTTATTTTGATAAGGATTAATACCAAGGTACAAAATAAAAAGTTTTAGAAGCGACGGCATTTTAATTATTTAAAAAAATAAAAGAAAACACTTATTGTGAGATAACTACAATAGTTAGACATATGGTTACACGAGATTTTTTGTAGACAATTATATGTTCTGCAAAGTGGTAGTACATTCTTTTGTTATATAATCAATAGCTTTCGCAGCGCACGCCGTGTAAGGAGTTTTTTCGGGTGATTTTTTTTTAACCTAGGTTACATTATTGGACTTTTAGTAAGGATCCCTAATTTTTTGAAAATATAATACAGCCTATAGCCTTGCTCGATAAATGTACTATTCAACACTGAAAGAATTTTTCAAATCGGACCAGTGGTTCCTGAGATTAGCGCGTTTAAACAAACAAACAAACTCTTCAGATTTATAATATTATAGTATAGATATAGCCTTGCACAATAGTGTAGTGAAAACACGAAATAATTAAAAATTAGGGCTATTCGCCATAAATTTCTCCGTGCAGGAACGGAAAAAAACTAATTCCTGCGGCCGGATGGCCTGTCGTAAGAGGCGACAAAATAACCCACAGGCAGGTGGTAGGGCATTTGCCCGACTGGATGGCTACCACCCCTGGTCTAGAGCATGCCATGCCAACGACTTTGAGTTGTGTTCTGGCATCAGTGGCCGCGTTCCAGTTTCTCCTTCAAGGCCGATAGCCCATTGGCAGCACCTCTAGTATTGCTAATGTCCATAGGCGACGGTAACCACTTTCCATCATAGTTGGGCCGTCAGCCTGTTTGCTGTTCTTCAGCGTTAAAATAAAAGAAAGTGTAACTGAAGACATGTGATAATGTGTAGTGAAAAATCTTTTCCATTACACACACTACATACATTATCACAAATAGCTATGTTTGATTAACACAATATAATCATGCTAATACATTTATTGTAATAAATCATGTATACATACATACATACATAACTTCACGCCAGTTCCCTTGCGGGGTAGGCACGAACAATAGAGTGCCATTTAGGCTTATTCTTACACACCTCACTTGCCTCTTTGACATTCATAACTCTTGTCATGCAAGCTTGTCTGTTCTTAAGGCTCCTGACATCACCTTCTGCTAGTACACGATCAATTTGATAATGGAAGGTGTGTCGTGGCCTTCCACGACTTCTGCATCCATCCACTTTTGCATTGTATATCTGTTTAGTCATTCTTTCATCATGCATTCTTTCCACATGCCCGAACCACCGGAGCATTCCTTTCCTTACCTTCACCCCGACACTCTCTTTCAGACCAAATATTGTATTATTCTATATATATGATTATGTATTTATGTATGTATTTGTATATTTATTTCTTAAATTAATTTGAGTATTTATGTATCTGTTGCCTTTTTCCTGCATCGCCTGATTCAAATTTATTTTACTTAGGTTGCCTGGAAGAGATCGCTTTGAGCGATAAGGCCGCCTATTGTATTGCCTAGAAAATATTGTAAATATGACCTGTTTTTGTAATTGTATATTTTGGTGTGCAATAAAGTGTTATTTCTCTCTCTGTCTCTCTCATTGTCGTGTTTGGTATCGTTAGTCAAATCTTAAAAAATCCTGACTCCTCCTGTAGGTGGGTAGACGTTAGCTCTCGAAATTGTAAATGGCTTAATTTGGAAGTCCTAGATCAATAAATGTGTATATCCACCTTTATTAATGACCCGTTGCTATATGTTGACCTTGCATCTGTCTTACTATCGGTAAAGATTTGACATAAGCTCCATACAAGCAATGTCAGAATTCAACCGACGGTAAGGCAAGTGAATAAATAGTAAGATATAGGAAAGGTAATCAATGTAGAATGATCAATTCGCCTACATTTAAACAGAGAGTTGGGGCTTAGTAAGCATTATGGACCAACAGGTTGGCCCAATGTGTACCACACATGGATTTACAAATCCGCCATTGTCGATGGCGGTCATAATTCCTGTTCTGTTCTATAATTAAAAACTTGAATTTATAAATAGAGAACACGCGCTAAACGCGTGTGGGACATGCGTTAATGTATGACTGTCACGTGCATTCGAATTTCGAAATTGCTAAACCATAGATAACATTAAGCTGCTATTCTATTTATTTAAATTGATTAATTAGGTTTTTTTCATGTCACTTTCTTCGTGATAAAGTCTGTTTGGGATTATAGTTGAGATTATGAGGTTAAACGTCAATACTGTTTTTAATAATATATTGCGTTAATTACAGATTAAAATATTACATAAACAAAGTTAAATTCAGGTATATTTGTATTATAATATACTAGCGTGTTCGGCAGATGTTGTCCTGTTTTGCAACACACACACACAAAATGCCATTAAAATAGGTCCAACGGTTTAGGAGGAGTTCAGTAACATTAACACAAACAGAATAATTATAATATAAAGAAAGATATTATGAAAGAAAATTATTAGTATCTTAGCAATAATGTCACTTAACATAATTATATGACAGGTAATTATTTAATTATAATTTATTATACGACGAAATATTTTGTAGACAACAGAACCGAATGGGAATAATGCGGTCACTACAAAACATTCAGTAAATATTTATACAAATACTTTGTTAAACCTTGTATTAGTTCAAAATACATTTAAAAAAAGACGATGAATGTATTTACGTAATACATAATTATGAAGTAAAGGTATGCTGCTAGGGAGTTTATTACTGAGCTTCTTCGTCTTTAAGTGTAATAAAATTGCTTTGGTAGCGGTGGTAGACTCACGACTTTCAATAAGTAAACTGTAAGAATTTATTTTGAAATAAACATATCCATTTTCAGTAAAATATATTTTCAGAAAACTTATATGTATACCATCTCATTCATAATAGTTATATGAAGTGTATTAGTTAGTAAAAAGTGTTAAACATTCATAATGGCATTAATAATGCGTTATACGCCTAGATCAGACGGCCTCTGTGGTTGAGCGGGCTAAGCCTTTGCCGGCCTACCTCACTGCAACGCAGAGGCTCCGGGTTCGATTCCTGCTATAGTAAATTTCGGAAACGTATTTTCTCCGTTATTTACTGTGGTCTGGGTATCTGGGATCGGCCCCAGAATAGTACGTTGTATATTACCCATAACACAAGCATAACTTGCTTAATTTGGGGTTATACAATATGTGTGTTTGTCTGCCGATTTAATTTAATTTAATTTAATCAATGAAACTCGTCGCGCGTCTGTCACCGCATTCCTACTAGAGAGGGCAATAATAATACTATTCGTGCCTAACTATTGTATATAATAATAATATAGTAACAGCCCATAAATGTCCCACTGTTGGGTTCGGGCCTCCCACTATAGCAGAAAAGACTGTATACCCGCCACGCTTGTTCAAGGCGGCTTGGCAGGTTTGTTGCAGGTTGTATCACGATGTTTTTCTTCATCATTATTAGCACGTGGTAATTGTAACAATATGCACATTAGGTCAGAAAACTGCCTAAGTAGTGCAAGCATGTGTTCCGGCCAGGATCGAACCCTCGCCCTTTGAGCTTGGGATGTGTGCGCTAGCCATTACGCTACCACGACTTACCTACCTAACTATTGTGCTAGACGCAAATTTGAGTGCAAGCGGCCGGCAATTTGAATTCGCACGTCATAGACAAAACATCCAGAAAAGTGAAAAATATTCCTAACTGTGCAATGATTTGGTGTTCTAATCTAGTTAGCGGCCGCCACGGGGGATTTCTTTGCTCTATGGTTATATACCTAAAGACTTGATTACACTATCATAAATTTAATCTATCTCATATCTGTCAAATTCTATGATCATATTTATATGATGTTGTTCATCATTTTTATATATTACACATACGATCATATAAACGTAATACTTTATCAAGATCACAGCCTACTGAGGAGATACTATCAAGATGAATAATGGTGTAGCCTTGTTTTCCGTTGCTATAAGCGCAATTTTGTTAATTGCATTAAAAATATGATAAAAACGATCAAGAAAACAATGAAAAATAAAAGACAATATTTGGGTTAGATCATAGTCAGCAAGCTTACTCCAAGAACTTAGATTGGAAGATCTTACAGTTCCCGTCGAGATTCATGCAATTTGACGTCATTTTTGAGGTTAGATTGATGACTTGATCATATTTATAAGCTTGCTGTCTGTTAAACACCTATTTAAATATTAATTTCTTGTGGACTGTAATTAATTAATTTAATTATAAAACAAAACTGAAGGGAAAAAATACAGATAAAAAAACAAAAGAAGATATATGTTCTAAATTCAAATATTTTGTATATTTGGTGGCCAGTATTATGCTGCACCAAATGAATAAAAACTTTTTGTTGGAGATTCCGTTGTGTTTGAGAAATAAATAAAATTTTATTATTATTATTCCAACATTTCAAATAAGATCATTTAACTATAATAATAGAGAATATGAATCATTTGTAGTTATTACACTGTTATAGGTTCTTCATATAAAAATGACTCGTATCTATGGTAATATTTCTATGATAGTCTAATATGGCCCTAAGTTATTACGAATAAGATGGTTAATATTACTAAGATATCTTAACAAACAGCGAATAAAAGATATAAATAATTATGTAAAAGTAAACATTATGTTCTATTTATCAAAACATTGATGTATTTCTCTTCTAAAGGTGTTATTGTAATCAAATATTTAATGTTTTTGGAATGATTATCATGTTTTGTTTTACTTTTTAAATAACAAGCCAATAAAATATTACGAGTTATGTTAGGTCATGATTAAAATAAAAACACTGCCAAGTGCGTGACAGTTTATGAACTATATTTTGTTTTTTCTTAGACAAAATTTTGGTTAAATTATGTCTTTAGATTAATATAAAACATTTTTTACTTTTTATCTAACTTTAGACGTGGCTTAAGTTGTTTAAGACATTTAAACATCATTATACTCTTTCCAAGAATTTATTTCGCTTTTGACAGCTCGATGACGGATCAATTAGTATATTAGTGTTATAAAAATCGACTTAATTTATAAATAATTTTTAATCAATTTAACTTATCTATATATATATAATACGTTTTAACGGGTTTAACCGCGGTAATTTATTTGATTTTTATTATTCCGACGTTTCGGCCACTTTTTAGTGGCCGTGGTCACGGAAGACAAAGATGTCAAGTGGCATGTTTGCTGAAGATTTTCTTGCGCCGCCTCTTCTCTTCAAGCCACAACATGTTGCGAAGCGGTGGTAATTTAGATTAGGCTCGCATAGAGTAAATAATAACCATAAACAAAATTAAAACTAAATAATTAAAATGAACAAGTTGGCCGTAGGCTAAATAAAACTTTAACAATACTCATTGACACTTAACATCTTTGTCTTCCGTGATTAAGGAGTGTAGAGGTAAGGAGAATCATCTCATATAGGAAAATAGTTGAAGAAGTGTCCAGTTGTAAGCTGTAAATAACACATTAAAAACCGTCCACAATGGCGCTGATGTAGACAAAGGCTATGGTATGAATGTTGTTGTAGACGAATCGAAGTATGCCGAGTTAAAAAAAAAAATTTTGGCGCCTAGAGTAGTTGGTGACAGTAAACACTCTTATAAAATGTCAACTACTTATGAAGTACGAATTTTTGGCGGGAACTGAAAGGAGACGTTGTGCTGTGCAGTTTTATTTTCTAAAAATGTGTAAAATTACTCTAAAATGAACAATAGTTGTAGGATATTGATAGTTTTTGAGTAGCAATTATGTGTTTTGTGAGAAATGTGAACTGTATAGTCAAATGTGGCCTTTTGAGTTGTCACAAGAACTCCGTTGAATGGCGTTAGTCGTAGCCTACAATACAACTGCGCGACTATTATACGAAGACTTAAACATCAGAATTGGCTGTATGGACTAGATTCCTTTGCCTGCCTTTGTGGCGAATACAACTACTACTACTACTTATGAAGTACAAAGTAATTTACTAAATATAACCTCAAGAATTGTTATGTGAAAACGTGAATAGTGATTTTATTTCGTGAATTTTGAATAATACGTTTAGTGATTTTGTATTATTTAATTTTATAAAACTAAAACACTATAATACTACTGTAATAACTTTTGGCGCTTACTTTAAAATTCACCCTGATGCCAAAGTGGCGCCACCCTAATTTAATGCAATTCGATGGACACTTCTTCATATACAGAGATGGTTTTCCTTATCTCTACCCTCCATATCCGTGATCACAGGCACTGAAAAGTGGCCGAAACGTCGGAATGATAATAGGCAAATAAATTACCGCGCTTAAAACCGTTAGAAGTTCCGTCCTTAGGACCTATATTTTTTAAGGCGCGCGGCAACTTTCGTAGGCCTACCCATAGCTAGACACTAAAAAGTAACAAATAAAAAAAAACTTCGTTTAAAAAAACCGACTTCAAAAACTAAAAAGTATAAAATAACTTATTTCTAAAGCTATTTTTAATTATAATATCTTATTTTTAATATATATTATCTAAAACATCTTGAAGTCGGTGCGAAGTAAAACATAAAAATTACTATATTTTGTAAAAATTGCTAAGCACCGACTTTAAGATGTTTTAGATAATATATATTAAAAATAAGATATTATAATTAAAAATAGCTTTAGATTTTTATTGCAGGGGTTCAGCAGACAGGCAGACGGCCCACTGGATGGATAGCGGTTACCATCGCCTATGGACATTTGCAACACCAAAGGTACTACAAATGCGCTGCTGCTCTCTTAAGTGAGTCTGGAACCTGGTCCCTAATGCCGGAACACAACTCAAAGTTGTTATGGCGACTTGCTCTAGACCAGGGGTGGTAGCCATCCAGTCTGGCAAATGCCCTAGCATCTGGCTATGGGTTGTTTAGTCGCTTCTTACGACAGGCCGCCCGGCCGCAGGAAATTGTATTCTTTCTCCGTTCCTGCACGGATACAAGCTCGGTGTAACTCGCTTCTGGATCTTCTTTCAAACTGTGCTACTCTCCCCCTTCACTGAACTGCCCACTAAATTGACCACTAAACTCGTCACTGTCTTCTATTAAACTGCTCTTCCAATTCTTTCGTACCGCACTTGTCGCTTCGCTGTCTTGAACTGAACTCGACTCTAAACTACCCGGTAGACGCGCCTTATGCTGCCGATATACCCGGAAGAATCTTCTGGAACCCACAATTTCGATCTTCTTTTCGTTATTCTTTTGGATAGCAGCCATCCCTTTCTATACATCTATTTCTGTCTCTTCCTTCCCGAACCTTCTATTCTAGAAATTGCGTTCATCGTCTATCCTTTTCTAATATGTATCTGTCCTTGTCGTTTCCTTCCAGAATATTCTACCTTTTTCTAAAAGTTATTGAACCAACTAGATGATTCCACCATGATTCGCCACACTAAGTAAAAATAAACTACGTAATAAACCGCTGCCAGAGGTAAATGTACACTGGTGCTTAGAAGGCCGGTTGTATTGACACGCTGTAGGGCAATGCTGATACCTTGCGCGAAGCACGAACCAGCCTCCTTAACACGGGTGGCATCAAACAACAAATTGGAACCGGTAGGTGGCGTTGGAGTCGGGTTCTAAATTTTTATTTTCTCAAAGCAGCACAAGTCCTACCGAGCCCGCTTTTAGATACATAGATATCTTTGTGTATATATATATGTATATATATATATATATATATATATATATATATATATATATATATATATATATATATATATATATATATATATATATATATACTATATATACTAGCGGCCCTGGCAGACGTTGTCCTGCCTTTAAAAAATAAAATTCTAGAACCCGATCCCAGAGCCACGTACCGATTCTAATTGCGAATCTAAACCATCCGGGTACCCACTCAAACACACAAAAACAAAATCACCAAAATCGCTCCAGGTGATTAGGAGGATTCCCGAACCCGATCTCAGCGCCACCTACCGGTTCTAATTGTGAATCGAAACCATCCGGGAACCCACTCAACCTTAGTCCAAATAGGGGTAGATAGTAGAGAGGAGGAAAATTAAGAGTAATATAAAACTTTTTATTCTAAGTCATGACAAAATAATATTAAAAATCTTGCCAAAAAAATTAAAGTTTATAATTAATAAATAAAAAATAGGGGTTGATCGTAGAGGGGTGAAAATTGAGGATTGTATGTATTTTTGTATGTTGTATCATAAAAAAATAGAAATTAAAAATTTTGTCTAAAAAATAAAATAAAAATTTAGGGGTGGACTACCCCTAACATTTAGGGGGATGAAAAATAGATGTTGGCCGATTCTCATAGATACCGGATAAGCACAAAAAATTTCATCAAAATCGGTCAAGCCGTTTCGGAGGAGTATGGCAACGAAAACTGTGACACGAGAATTTTATATATTAGATATATACGCGGTCGAGATGCGAGCACTGCGCAAAATCTGCGGAGTGACGCTCGCGGAGCGCGTTCGTAATACTGAAGTAAGAAAGAGAGTTGGTCTGAAAGAGAGTGTCGGGGTGAAGGTAAGGAAAAGAATGCTCCGGTGGTTCGGGCATGTGGAAAGAATGCATGATGAAAGAATGACTAAACAGATATACAATGCAAAAGTGGATGGATGCAGAAGTCGTGGAAGGCCACGACACACCTTCCATGATCAAATTGATCGTGTACTAGCAGAAGGTGATGTCAGGAGCCTTAAGAACAGACGAGCGTGCATGACAAGAGTTATGAATGTCAAAGAAGCAAGTGAGGTGTGTAAGAATAAGCCTAAATGGCGCTCCGTTGTTCGAGCCTACCCCGCAAGGGAACTGGCGTGAAGTTATGTATGTATATAATTCTTCTGTACGTGTGTTGACAGTGAACTCCTCCTAAACGGCTGGACCAATTTAAATGATTTTTTTTGTGTGTGTTCAAGTGGATTCGAGGATGGTTTAGATTCACAATTGGACCCGGTAGGTGGCGCTGCAATCGGGTTCTAAATTTTATTTCTTCAGGGCAGAACAACGTCTGCTGGGACAGCTAGTATATATAATATGATATATGACTGATTTAAGTTTAAAAAAGATGTTGATTGAATAATGAAATGATGATGAACGATAAAAACATGTTCTACTGGAACATTCTAGAAGGTTCCTTTTAGAATATTCCAGAAACTTATAAATGAAACACGCATACAATAACGTGGCGATGCAACAGTGTTATCTTTATTGCGTTGTGAACCTTCAATCAAAAATGTTACTAAGGTTAAAATGTTTAAGGTCGTATTTTCGATACTGTCATAACAAGGTCTTGTACGTTGTTCGACCTCACGATCCTTTTGATAAAATTGCATTGATGTATTTTTAATTCTATATATTCAAATGGATCAAGTATTGTAACTTGTACTACAGTATTTATTTTAATAACCTCGTGCTGCAGTGGTATATCGTTAGACGTTACTTCACTGCAGCGGGGAAGAGAGGGATTTTGAAGTGATAACTTCATATGCTTCCGCTTCGTTACGTAACGCGTTACGGCGCCAGTCTGTCTGACTTCCCTTTCTCTCGCGCCTACGGCTGCGGTAGGTAGGCTCCGCCTCTCTCGCTCTAACCCACAGCGCTAGCCGTATTTCTTCTAATGTACATATTCAAGAATTGTAACTAAGAATAAAATATATTTTATTATCAATAAAAGGTTTTATTAATAAATAACCTTTCCTTACATTATCATATCAATATACATAAAATGTATTAATTCAAATTCAAAAGTTTTTATTCAAAATAAGTTCCACTGGAGAACACTTTTTGGAGGTCATACATATAAGTTAAAATTTAATTTTACTTCCCAGTCTATGTACACCGCTTCGCAACGTGTTGATGCTGTAAAGGAGAAGAAGCGGCAAGAAACTACCCAGCAACACGTCTAGCTAAATATTGTT